>JAVTVJ010000116.1:1212500-1595000 GCA_034509425.1 Eopsaltria australis | reverse complement strand
ACCATGACCCACGGTGGCTACTATGATGTTTATAGAACCTTACATATCACTCAATTTAAATTTAATGCAACCCCCTCTCCCCCCACCCCTTCAATGCTTCCCTCTCACCAAAAAAGTCCCAACCTAATTCTGGCTAGATGTAAAGCAGGGTTGCAGTTCAGAGTCCCAATCTCTGATCTGGGCTTAACTCATAGAATGGCTGAGGATGGAAAGGATCTCTTGTCCAGCCCCTCAGGGCTGCAGAAAAATTTCCCTGGACCTGGTTGCCTAGGATCATGTTCAGGTGGGTGTTGACTCTCTCCATGCTGGAGACACCACAACTTCTTTGTTCCAGTTCTCCATCATCCTTACAGTAAAAAAAATGTTTCCTGATGTTCAAATGGAACCTCCTGTGTTTCAATTTCTCTGTCACCTGAGAAAAGAGCAAAAAACAAACCTACCAAACAAAAGCTGGCTGACAAGTATTCTACATGAGTTCGGTGCAGTGAATACTTATTTAAGATTTCTTTAATCACAAGAGTGTTCAAATCCACATCTTCCACTACCCACAAGAATACTAAAACTACTTCAGAATAAAGGTTTTTTGGAGTGAGCTGTATTCTGCTGCACTTGTTTAACTACTCAAGTCAAAGCAATAACCAGTATTACTATTCCAGACTCATTTGGCCAAAGAAGTGGTTGGAAGAAGGAGCATAATTCTGAAGGCCTGGGATGAGGGCACTCATCTGGGAAGGATTCTGATATTTTTTGCAAGGATTGCTTATGCATTTTTGAATGACTCTTAATACGTGCTCTCGCTGTCTTACTTTGTTTCATCCTATGAATCCTGATTTTTTTTCTTTAATAGGGCTGTTATTTTAGCAGGTAGAGTTTAAGTCCCTCCTTTTAGGAGTCTGTGGTAATATTTGGAGCAGTGGAAGATGTACGTTTGAGTATCTGCCGACAGAGAGGCATTGAGAGACTTGTTCTCCTGTGTCTTTACTGAAGCTGTGTAAAAATAGGCATCTCTTCTAGTCTTGTATCACAAAGCAAAAAACAAAAACAAAAAAACAAAAACAAAAAAATGGCACAAGGAGTTAAATTTGGGCGTTGTGTCAGCCAGTGTGTTGGTACACTGAAGATTTTGAAGCTTGAATTTTCTTTGATGTAGGCATTTCTGTGTGACCCAAAGTGAAGTGTTTGTGTCTCTCAGGCACACACAACATAGAAACTCTCCTAGATCCCTTGTACCAGCTGATGTGGTTCCCTGTGGATAGCACTTGTGTTTCAAATCCCATTTTAAGATACTTCAATTTCCTCATATGGTGTATATGGTATTTAGGCATCTAACTTAAAGGCTCCAGGTATCGCAACAAAGTCTCTCTGGTAGTTTCTTAATTAGTGAATGTAGGAATATGCCAGAATTCAGAGGTGTTTGGTCCTGCCTTCATCACAGAGCTCTCTCTTTTCTTCTGCCTGTGGGGTCCCATGGGGCAAAAACAGTGCTGAGGCCAGCTCAGACCAGGTTTCTACTTTAAATGAGCAAGGGACCAGAGCTGTAAAGACATGAAATTGTTTGCACTTGACACACTGTAGGCGCAGCCTTTTTGAGGAAGGTCCTCAGTTTCCGCAGTAGATAACTTTCCATTTGCTCGTAGAGATTGTAGCTGAAGAATGATACTAGTTTTTTTTCTCAAACCTGCAGTCTCAAGTTACTGTTGAAACAAATTTAAAAACCAGGATTAGCTCAGAGCTATGTACATGCTAATACTATAAAAATAATGATAACATAAAATAATTCTCTACTCACTAGAATATTTATTTTTAAAAAAATCACAGCCTAAAATTCTACATTTGAAAAATCTGTTAAAACTTGTAAAATAATTTATCCTTACTCCAGTGAAATACCATTAAATTACAAGGGAAAAGGTATTAATTTGTGGAAGATACAAACGCATCTAAAATGTGTTTTTGTTCCAGAGAAGAGGGAGGAAAAAAAAGAAAATTGGTGGGTACTGTTTTGTGTGCAATTCCCAAGTATATTTTAAAAACAACATTGAATTTTTATGGCCAAATTATATTTTCTGCTAACAGGGAGCTGGGGAGGGATGAATAAGAGAATGATTGACAAATCTTTTAGGGCCTGATTTTACAAGATGCTGCGCACCTCCTGATTGCTGCCAATCACTTTCATTTTCTTTCAGTCGGTCCGAGAACATATGGCATTATTCAGATGGTGCTGAGCACCTTCAATCACAGTCCTCATAATACCACAACATCCTCATTCTGTGCAAATGTGAGAATTGCTGTTGACATTTTAAATTGGAGGGTTATTTGGTCTTTGTCTGGACAAACTCCCAGCTGACATAAATGAATGTTCTGCCTGAGGATGGATTGCAACAGTAAACAATAAATAATCAATTTTATAAGCACTACTGTATATATACAAACTATGTGAAGTATCACCTTGATTTATAAAATTCCATATCTCTTCCACTTTTATTTGACGGGAAAAAAAACCACCATTCTTGTGGAGAATTGAAGTTTAGTTTACTCTCAGTGCAAATTTTGAAAAGTGGAAACTATGGGTGTTGTGTGCACAAGGCAGTTGATTTCAAGCGATCAGAAAGGCATTTAATTTAAAAATAAAATTTAAAAAAATAAATTTCAACATACTGATTTGTCCTGCATTACAGTTACCTGTAGAGATCCTCTAGTCATGTCTATCTGTTTTTGATGCCTCTACAGAATAACTGTCCAGCATCCTCTGCCCAACCAATCAGAATGTAGGAAAATCTACCGATATGACGGAATCTACTGTGAATCTACCTACCAGAAGTATGTTGAAATCTGTGTGAGTCTTGCCTCTAGCTCGTGCATTTAGTGCTCGTGCTCTCCTGCTATTCCGAAATTACACGTGTGTTGAAACTGTACACTTCTTGTGTGCAAAACCTCTACGGCAGGGACAGAAGTATGTTGTTTAATTCTTTGGGATTGTGCTCTAGAAGCTAAAAAGCAAATAAAAAAACCCTAAGACTTTACTGAATCTCTTAGGTATGCTTCTGTACAGTGCAATAAACAAGAGTGTACGCGCTAGAAAATCTAGGGAAAATGTATTGCACAGGTGCTTCACATCTTAGGGATTTGAAAGGTGTGTTATGTATAAATTAGCTGTCACTTTTTTTCAGTCATGTAATGGAATGATGAGTTGTAATTTGCATAATCCTTTAAGAAGTCAAATTATACTGTCATGTAGCAGACTTAACATGCTAGCTAGGATTTCATAGCTTTGCAGCTAATTAGTATGTACCTTACAGGACAGTTAAATTGAAGTTGAGTCCTCTTTCTTTGCAGTCATTTGCCTTTGTCCATTGCCCTAACAGAGCTCACTTTTGTGCGTAACTCAAGATCATTACTGGTGCTTCTGACAAAAATGCTATTTCTCTGGGCAGACAAATGCAAAGGGCTTGACTTCTGTTAGTTTTGCAAGCAGTGAAGTTTCTATTTTACTGCAACAAGGATTTAATTATCTATTTCAACATAGAATCGAAAAGTATGTATTTGACAGGTGTGTTGCAGATGATTTTGTATTAATATATTGCAAATGCATTATGAATTCTCTGTTATCTCGCTGGATTTTGAAACTGCATTCTGTCACTTAGTGTTTGCTTTTCATGCTCCAACTATATTTCTGTTTTGTATACCAGTGTTACCATTATCATCCTCTGTATAACATTTCATTTTCCAATAACCTCATAAATTCTAAAAATTAGTTGTACTTTGCATTAAAACAAAATGTTTCTTTGGCAAGGGTAACCATACTCATTACAGTTTTAGATCATATTCTCTCATTCCCTCTTTTGATTCTATAACCTGCTGCTTGTTTCCTGAATATTTTCTCTTAGTAATAGGTACAACCACATCAGTAAAAGCTGTTACTTCGGTGTAAATGAAGACTATCGTTTTGGTTTACAGAAGTGAGAGGAAAAGAGAAATCTAGATTTATCAAAATTTAACGCATCAGTGTAACTTGGTGAGCCAGAATGAAAATCTGACCTCTTGCTTGGCTTTTATTGTGAATGGCTACTTTTGGTGTGAGATATTACTTATTCCTGATTTACATAGACATAAATACTTCCTGGACTTTTTGAATTTTTTGTGGCTTTTCCCTTCTGTCTCTCTAATTAATGGCAGTGTCCAGGGTAACTGGAGCAGTCTACATCTAGTATGATTTTAAATGTCACCATAGAACCTAGTTTCAGTGGTTTTGCTTCTCTTTAAGTTAAGTAAGCATAAAAATATATTCATTTATTTAAACGTATGAAACAGATTTGTTGTGCAATATTTATATCGGTTTTTAGAACAACTTCAAGATTTTGAAATTTTGCGGAAATATGAAAACTTGGCACAGTTTGTCATGAGTATTAAATATGGTGATGGCTTAACTCCGAATGCTGCAATATAGTTGATTATCTTGATTGTTTTTTAATTAGGTAGAATTTATAGCCAGTATACTTAAAACCAGTTAACTGTGCTGCCCACAAAATGAGATAATTGATGTTCCTTTGCAATTGCAAATAAAAATTGGCAAAATAACTTTTTTAAAAAAAAAAAAAAACAGAATCCAAAAATCAGACTGGGTGTGAAAGATTTTGATATGTTTTGTCTTTCCTGAAATGTGAATTATGAAGTAATAAAGCCCAGTTCACCTTGCTTGTAAAAAACATGGATTATTTTGGGAAGCTAACAACTAGATCTTTCTGGAGAAGATATAGAGCCCTTTTTGATTAGTGAAATTTTCTCTTGATGCTTCTTCCACACTGCTTAAGGTCTCTCAGGCATTCTTTCTGTCTTCTTCCCAATGGATGTTTTTGGTACTTTTTTCCTATAGTAATTTATTTCCAAAAATATATTAACAAGTTACTGAAAACTGCTCACTAATCAAGACAAAAAAAACTTCAAACTATTTTTATAACACTTCAAAAGCCTTTCCTCTAGTGTTTCAAGACATATGAACCTTTGGTACTGGATGTTCATGTCCATCTAATATGCTCAGTCTCTCCCCTGATTAGGTTGGGAAAGGAAGAATGGATCTAAAAATGCCTCTAGCTGTCAACAGAAGTGGCTGTGTGACTCCTTTCTCATGCAGGGTAATTTTTGGGCTGGGCACAAAGTAGCAAACTACTTACTCTGAAAGCTAAGGGGATTCTAAGGGTTGGCCAGACAGACCAGGATAGGACAGAGAATCATGGATTTTGGAGCTTGACTTTTTTCCCCCTAGTCATTTTAAAATTAAAAGAAGTGTTATGTAGAGAGCCTACTCTGGATTTATGCTTAAGCATGTACCTAATAAAAGTGTTTTGTGTAAAGCTACTCAGCACTTGAAATCAAGATATTCTGATCCTTTCTGTAAAAAGGATCATACCATTAGCTTCTATGCCAAAAGTACTTTTCAGAAAATATTTGGGGAAGTAACATTTATAAGCAAATTTTAATGCTAATAAATACTGGAAATAGGAGTTTGTAAAAGTTCTTTAAAATATGGATTAGTATGGATTCTAGTAGTATTAAAAAATTGAAGAAAGCTTTTTGCAGCACAAGTTCTTGATGAGCTGAACTAGTGGTTATGTTAGCAAATATATATAAATTGAGCAAAATTGTAAATATTCTTATACGGATTTCTCTAGACTCTTTATGTTATTCTTGCAACTGAGTCTCATAGCTGCTGCTGGATTCCTCACTTGGAATGGAGTGGAATATAAAATTTCAAAAGGTGGTGGCAAAGGACAGCAGATTCCTCCCCTCCTCCATTGTCCCCTACTTTGGTTGCCATGAGCCCATGGGGGTTTTTTTAGGTCACTAAATTTGTAAATCTGCTCTTTAAAAATATCTGAAGTAAGCTTCAGAATCATTACGAATCATTTATGTGTTCACTAATGGTAGGGACTTGTCTCAAGCTATGAAGGTAAAACAAGAGGCCTGTCAGTTACTGGCCTGGAATACAGCTCCATCAACTCCTGAATACTTCCCCTTTTCTTTTCCAGTCCCCCCAGCTGAAGCAAGGGATGGCCAGGCTCTTCTTTTGTGATGTCAAGCAAAATGGACAATAAAAAGAGATATTTCTTGCTCAGTTCTAACTACTTCACTATAATCAAACTGCCAAGGTTTTTCCCTCTGCCCATATTAAAAAATCTTTCTTCTGCTTGTTCATACACTCCTGGTTTGCATTCTTCCTCACCTTTATGGATTGTCAAACAGTGAACAAAGCATGGGTAGATGATTTCCAAAGGCAGCTGAAGAGGAGCAGAGCTACTTGCCCGTGCTCTTATTTTATTTGTTGCTAAATTACAAAGAATACTGGAGTGTCAAAAAAGAGGGGTTTTGATTGTCTGCAGGGAGTCTGAGTACAAGCAGAGGATATCTTGGGGTTTTTTGTTCTTAGCCTGGAAGTGGCTTCACAAAATGACCCTTCAGGGTATCATCTGGGTGGCTGTTTTATCTCCCAAGCAAGGGTGGAAGAATCATCTCTTCCTTCCTTTGTCCTGTCCATATTAAAGAGACTTAAAGGTCATGTCTCTCTTCAGGAATATAGAGAACAGAGAAGAGTTGTACAGTAAGCTATTTCTCCTGAAATCAAGAGCATGAAACAAATATGTAAGGAAAACACCTAGTTCATTTAAATCCCACAAATACAGCTAGAGTCTTATTAGCTCTTTTCATTTCTCACTAAGTTAATAAAATGAACATAGAAAAAAGGCTCAGTGATTTCATTTTAAGGGAAGCAAGCTGTCCTGGAAGGTGTAGCTTGGTTACATACATGTTTTCATCCTGAGCCTGTAAATGCTCAAAACATCCAAGCTTGATAGGCCAAAGTAAGGTCCTGTCAGACTCTGTGTTGAATCAAACCCATAAATATTTCTACAAATGAGAAAAGGAAGTGCAAGCCTAAGGTAAATTATTCAGCCTGCAAAGGCTTAAATTCAGATTTATATATTTATCAGATTGATATAACAAAATCAGGATTGGTTTGCATACATGAGAAATCTGATGGCCATACTAGTCAACACGCATGAGAATATAAACCTTTTAACAGGTCAAATAGCTCTTCTGGGGTTTCTAGTGAGGGAATTCAACCAGGTGCAGAATGTGGGAAGATAGGTGCTTGAAGTGGTCTGCAGTGCCCATCATCACCTTAACGTGGACAAAGCTGTAAGAAGCGTGCAGAAAAGGAGCTAGTGGTTCCAAATGGAGAGCTGTGTCTGTCAAAGTGGGTTAGAACCCCCAGCTGGCCCCTTGACAGCTGGGCCTGCTGGTTCAGGTCAGTATAGTCACTTAAGCAGCATAGAAAGGCTGATGACGCCTGAGCAGTTGCTATTTTTCTCCATCTTGTTTGTTAGTTGTGGTGCTGCACATAAATTGCCTTAGAAAGACATAAGACTTCAGAATTTTTTTTGGTAATTTTTGTACATTCTGACTCATCTGATGCTACATAGCTAAGGAAAAGATACACTAGCCTTAAACAATTATTTTCACTCCAGGGAAAACATATAACACGTAAGAAAACAGGACTACCATTCAGGCTAATGCTGTAGGGTACATCAGCATTTTTTCCAACAGTGGCTTCAGGATCTCATATTTAGGGGTTAACATAAGAGAGAACAACTGAAGAAGATACTATTTAGTTTGCTCTGCTCTAGTAAAACAGGAAGAAGAGGCTGTGTGTTCTTGCACAGGGGATTTCACTTTGTGGCAATTTCCATCACTTCACAGCTTGATTTTACTTCTCACAATGTGAATTTAATAGGTGTATTTGAAGAAGATTCTAGATATCTCCTCTTCATAAATTTGACCTCTCAGAAAATATTGAAAGTTTGTAACCCAGTTCATTTTCTGGCAGCAAGTGGCAGAGAAGCCACTGCTATACTCCTGTGAAAGGCTTTTAATGTAAGTCAAAGGATGCTTACGGCCTCAGTGTGAGGCTGCCTGGAAAACCTTCATTCCTATTACCACTGCTTGTGTTTGCCCTTGCCTTTGTGTAGCATTGAGCATATTTGGGGGTTCTCTGTGCTGAGATGTTTTAGAGGTCTTTTGCAGGAAGAAAAAAGGAGTCATTAACCAGATTTAAAACACATTCAAAAGTAAGCCAATATCTCCCTTACATGTAAGACACAAGAGGACTTTCTCCGAGTAAGAAATGAGATTAGCTCTGGCACTTTAAAATGATTAATGATCACTGGCTAGTATTAAGTTGGACATCTAATCCTTGGCTGATTGGAACATTTGAAAGAACAGCACTCAAAAAAATATCATTTTTTAGTAATAGAAATTTTGTCATATTTTGATTACGATGCAGTTAGATGTTGCACTGGCTTTAAAGTTTTACTTTGAGATTAATGGGATGTAGCCTGAATAGAGAGTAGATGTGATGCATATATATTACCTGAAAATTTTCTTCTACTGAAAAGTATAGGACCATATTTAGGTTTACAAAATGCTGTTCAGTCTATGGTTCTATACAAATTTTGAAGAGTCACTTAAGCTTTGCAGTATCAAATTGTAATATATATATTCTGAGTCAAATTCTGAAGTAAATTTGGTATTGGTCAATTGATGAATTAGGGGATTACCTTCACTAAACTGGGTCTTCAGGTCCTGTAACCACACCCTTTCAATAGAGTATTAGTCACAGTTTGCTAATTCCCTGTTAAGATAGTTTTTTTGATATTGTACTGAAATTGCTTTTGCATTTCTTTCTCATTTCAGATGTGGTCTTTTTGTGTTGTTTGTTTCATGGGGGTTTTTTTGTGGTGTGGTTTTGTAGTGTTTCGGGGTTGGTTTTTTTTTTTTTTTTTTTTCCACAAGTCATATTACTGGTTTCAGAAATGGAAAGATCAATTCAAATTATCTGTGACTGAGTTATTCTGTGTATTCAGCAAGGTTTCACTTTTCCCATGCTCTTTCAGCAACTTGCTGCTTTGCACAAATACAGAAGCATTGATACCAAGTATATCCAAAATATGACTTGGGAAAGGAGTGAGCAGTTCATTTGGCTTACTAATAGCTTAAATGATCATTCCACAACTTGGGAAAGGGGAAATAGTTATCCCACAAATATAAGGAGCTAGCTGAATACCTGCTGTAAAGCTGACATAAGTGGCAGGAGTTGCAGTAACGAAGCTGCCCTGGATATTATAAGTATGCTTTGAATGACAGAGTTTCAACTTTTTGTCTCCATCAGCTTTAAAATGACAATATAAGATACTGACATAGTCTTGCGACTTCTGCTTCTCTTTAGAAGGAAAATACTGGTTATAAAAACTTCAGATGAAAGAAAATCCTTCTTGTCTTTAGATGAACAGTATTTAGTATTAGTTAAAGTATTGTTACCTTATTTTCTGTCTCAGTTTTTCTAGTTTTATGTAGCAGAAGCATGCAAAATCCAGCATTAAGAAGCTGAGAAGTTATTCTTTAATATTCATGATACTCCTCATTTTTTCCCACTGCTCCATTTAAGTATCTGTAGACAGTAAACCAGTGGTCATTTATCCTCTTCTTTGACATGGGTTTCTCATTTTTAGCAAGGCAAGTTTTCCAGAATTTGAATGCTTCTTGTAGCTGATTAAGGCTTTCTAGTTTGAATACTAGTATAGTCCATTACTTGTTCCTGTCGGAATGCTCAGGGATCACAGATATAAACTAGAACCATGTTGTTACATGCTGTTTGAAACAGAAAGATTCTGTCTCAACATAGGTAGTGATTTATGTAATCCTTTCCTATTGCTACTCGTGTTTACTTCCTTGTACATCAAAGGATCTTTTTCACTGCTCTAGCCAGGGTATTGCACTGTAGGCTAATATTAATATTGTTATCCACCATCATCCATATGCCTCTTTCTAGCTTATTATATTGTCTTTGTTTGGAATGTGTGCTCTTAGTTATGAGATAGACAGCTTTGTGCTCAGCTGTGTTAAAACACATCTTATTCAGGTGAGCCCAGGCTGCCATGCAATCTGTGGAACTGACAACTCCCCGGTATTTACCATTTTATTATCTTTTGTGTCATCTGCAAATTTTACTGGGAAGGATTTCATGTTTTCTTTCATATCACTGATTTATTCTCCTGCACAGGTGCTCCGTAGGGAATAAAGGGCTCATGGAGTTCTTTCCCTGCACGGAGTACTTGGGGTAGATCTAATCCATATATCAGAGCTGCTGGTCATAATGTCTGGGAGCAGATTAGGGCTGCCGGCACTGATGAGTTGCAACCAGGCAGGGGCAGTGAGTCATGAGCACTCTCTTTACTTGCAGCACTATGAGATGGCTGCAGCCTTCTTTCAAGTAATGTGAGGCTTGTTTCGCATAGTGATGTTGTTAAAATACAGAGACAATTCTCCTTTGAAAATTTGTGTGTTTGGCTACTGGTGAATTCCCTATTTTTTTTATTTTTTTTTTTTTTTGGAAAGCAGTTTCTGGAAACAGAGCTATATTATTTGCAGATGGTTAGCAAATAGAAGACCAAATAGGTGGTGTTTGGAAACCCTAAAATCTTTCATACTCGTTTTCTTCCTTAACGTATTATTTTTAATTTCTTTTCCAAATGGTGCTTTTATTTAGAACTATATGTGTTTTTCAGATGACTAGAAGATTAAATGATAAAGTCAGCAGGCATAAGGTTTTATTTTAAAAAAAGTTCAGAGTTAACATTTTGTTCCCCATTTTTTATCCACCTCCCAAAAATGGAGAAAACTTCAAAATCATGTTCTAGATACTGTTTTTCTTTATTTGGCTCCTTAGAAGCCCTGCACAGTGCTGAATCTTGCCTAGTTTTAAGGCTTAAGTTGTTATTTAGCTATCAATGAATTCTTCTACCTGGCCATAGGGTTTTATGGTGCAAAAGTGACATAGCTCTCATTTCATATCCAGATGCAGCAATATCAGCAAACTTTGAACTTTTTAATAAAGAAACTGTTATCATGTTAAACCATGCTAAAATTCCATTATGATAGTGGTACCTATAGTCAGTTTAAAGTGTTTAATACTGATTTGCTTTCCCTTTGGGACAAACAGTACTCCAGTTAATACACGTGAATATTTAGCAAAGCCTGCATTGTCTCAAACTGGTATACAGAAAAGACTTGCAATGCATTCTGTAAAATTTTATTTTTGTTGTTCTACAGATATTTGTCAGGTGTTTGTTGTCTGAAAAGTTATGTGTTCACGCTCATACCTGTACATATATGCACACACATAGAACACACTTTTGAAAAAAGAGAAAATTCAATAATTTTAAGGAAAAAAGACAATGAAGCATGAAGTATACTTCTACCTGAGTGCAATAGGAAGGTGGCAATTTTTAATTGTTTTAGACATAAAGTGATTCTGTGTTATTGTTCCAAAAACCTAACAAAAAAAGCCCCAACCCAACCCTAAAACAACTAATAACAAGAAAACCACTGTACCATATGAACTAAAAATTATATAATTAGGATTTGCCCTTAATTTCTGGTAAATACGGAATAAATTTCTCATGGATATCAAACAAAAAATTTGGTCAATAAGAAGGAAAGACATAGTCTGTCACACTTCAAAATTTCTGCTCACTGAGCAACAGGAGACCCATGAAAGGAGATACCTTTGCCTGTTGTAATTGCATTGGACTTTGTCTTACCTGACGTTGGGTCTGTGCCATCTTTGAGATTACAGACTGTGATGCAGAGTAGTTTAAGATGCTGTATCATGTACCATTTAATCAGGCTGCACTACTTAGAGTATGTGTTGTGTACTGGGAATAATTTGCGTGTAGTCTTTCCAGCTGTATCTATATAAAAGGTGAAATTCCCCTACCTCCACACAAAAGTCAGATAAATGGACTGTGGGGAATGGAGCAGCAGCTGAATGAATTAATTTCATGTAGCTGTCTGTGGCTAGCTGTGACACTGCAGTGTTTCCTCCGCAGCTGACTCACAGCCAGGATCTGTACACGTCTTTGTGCAGGTCTTGGGCTGCTGAATTTCGATACATTGATCAATTATCTCCTTGCCTAGAAGTGTCCTGTACTGTTTTCCACCCTCTTGTTAAATTCCAGTGGCTCATTTACTGCCTGGGGCAGTAGTCCTGCAAGCCTTGTGACTGCACTGGACTTCATTATGGTTATTACCTTTGCTACCTCTAAGGTCATTGCACTGTTAGGAGAGGGAATGCACTGTTCCCTTCTGCATATCCCTTCATGTAAGACACTGTACATCCTGCTATACATGGCTGAAAGAGAGGAGCTGTTGTGAAGCTCCCCTTTCCTCTGGAGAAAATCTGCCATTTCTGGGAGTGCTCTCCGCTGGCAGTTCTCGGTGAGGAACATGTAGGTTGTCCAGGCACAGGGAGAGAGTGCAAAGATTTTCAAGCTGTAGAAGACTTTGTATATCCAGGGTGCAGTGAGTTTGGCAGCCTGGTAGTTGTGGAAGCATCGCAGGGCTGCAGACACTCTCTGCACTGGGCTATGCACTAGGCAGCCTGTCACCTGTGCAATCAGTGACCAGTACTGATCAATGTAGTGCTTGTAACTTGCTTTGGTATAGCATGTACCATTGCTTGGTCTAGCAGTATTTTCTTTGCATCGAGAATGCTGCTGTACTCTACATTCTGAGCTAGATGTTATACTAAAAAGGGCATTCATATTTCGCTAACTTGGCAGGTTGAATGGGTTTTGTTATTCAGTAGGTACAGAGGGAAATACTGAGCTAAGATTAAGAGCAGAATACAAGCCAAGTCTGTAGTATATTTTGGTATAACTTGATCAATTGGAGCTATCTAAGTGATGTAGTATCCCACTTGGACAAAGATCCATCAGCAGAAACCCCTACAGAATATACTATTTTACTTGCAAAATTGTTCTTTTACTGATATTGCTTGTTTTGTTAATAAGTGATGACTTTCCTGTATGAGCCTAAAGCTGATCTTTGCTGATATAGCTGATTACATGCTTAGTGCTTTGCCACAGTGGTGTACCAAGATTGCTCTATTGGCAAAATGCTCCTAATACCGACTTCATCTGATTTTAGTAATTCACTATTCTTGATTTCAGAGCTCAACAAAATAAGACTCCTATTGTAGAATTTGAAGGGACATTAGTTGCTCCTCGACTCTGTAGTGAATAATCATTGGGATAAAGAGACTCAAGAGCTGTACTGCATTTAAAAATCAATCCTATTTTTCATAATATAATTAAATTTTTTGTCATTTCAGATATTCTTGTTGTAGACTTCCATTAAGGGTGAGAAACCTAATCTTCTGAGTTGCTTGACATATTTGACATATTTTACTTATTCCAGTTTTGGTCTCCATAGAATCCTGCTGATGGTGTGATTTGCCTGATTGTGACAGTGCTAAATCCCACATGGTTGTTCTCCTTTGCCTTGAAATCAAACGATGTAAACAAAAACTTTCCAAAAGTATTCTGATCTTTTTCATCCCCTCAAAATCTCTCAATCAATATTGCAGTGAAATGCCTGGCAATCAGAATCTAGCCAGGCACATTGCCTTGCTGTGTGCTTTGGGGAACACCTAGATCTTATGCGTAAGGGAGCATTTTATGGTTATCACAGCAAGAGGCCTTCTTGCTTCCAAGGGCAGCAGCTTTCAGAGCTGCTGCATTGCTGCTTGATTACTGGTGATGGTTGTGTTACATGCTGGACCCAGCGTGACTGAGACAGTTCTGATTCATATCACTCTGGGGAGCATCAGGCATGTATCCAGACCATGCATCAGCATCAGTGGTGACTGTGGCATTGAAATTGCTGGAAAAGCCATGGAATCTGATAATCATCCATAAAGGAGTACTACTGAATGGCTGTGAAGTTCACAGATGGTAGATTTGTATCTTACAGGATCGTGGGACTGTGTAATAGGCAAAAGCTCTTAAGTTTACTAAACAGGTTAGGGCAACATCATTAGATAGGGATTTTTCTATTGTTGATGTTGACTTATTTTTACCTCATCTCCCCACTAAGTGCACTAGAAAGTTATAAAAATTTTTTTTTGTGTGGTGTCAAAAGAAGAGCTAATCAACCGCTCCAGGTCTGTGTATTTTGAAGGTTAAACTGAAATCTAATTATTGGCATTGTCACTACTGCAATGAAATACGTTCCAAAATGTAGAAAATGTAGAAAACTTTTCTAAATTTTCTACACTCCAAATTTTTCAGTTTCTCTTGCTTAGATATTTTGATGCATTCCTGCAGCAATGCCTATTTCATAAAACTAGTCCAAGCAATGACTCATTCATCCTTTCCCCTAGTTTATACCAGATACAATCTATTTTACGTTGAAACCAAGGCATAGATTGTCTGCCTTAATTTGAGGAAGACTCTGCTCTTAGAATCTTTTAAGAATTCACAAGAAGGGGGATCAAATATGATGTTGTACAGATGTTTAGGTAATTTTTATATGGGAATTGGCTGACTCTTCAATGCACTGGCTTTTATTAGAATAAAAAAAGGAACTGTTCTCAGGAGCAGTTTAAGGAGGTGGAAACCTCTGAACTTCCAGGCTTGTAGAGCCTCCTGAGCTGAGTGCTTTTCAAAGGATGCTTAGCTCTGGCTTACTGCAAATATCTGTACAGGAACTTGGTGGCACAGCAGCAATATGTTCATGGTTGCAAGTGGGAGTTTTGTTGTTTTCTCTTACTTGCTGCTGGAGAACACCGCAGTCCTGATGCGTGTGGTCTCACTTCTGGATGCTGATGAACACTCTATCTGTGTGCTGTTAGGATGTTCACAATAAGCTGGAGTGTAGCAGAAAATGCTGTTCAATGTCAGGCCCTGCAGAGGGAAACTAGGGCTTTCCAAGGGCTCCTCTGCTCTAAGAGTTGATGCTCTGTGTGTTCCAAGTGTACTTGCTGTAAAGGTAAGACTTACCTCTTTACAGATACATATTTGATAAGATATTGGTGATTTGGTGAAATATATGAAAATTAATTTTGGTTTGTAGCTTCTTCTAGATTAATGTTGTTTTAACTTTTCCCATGTTCTTATCTAAGACTAGTTTGTAAATCTTGAAGTTAATAAGTAGGTGCTTACTGATGGTTATCATGTCTCCTGTTTGTACCCGCAATACGATATTTATGACTCTGTATTTTGATTTGCTCTGATGACTCTTATGTGTAGGTATTTTTGATTGACAAACACCTAAATTCAGTTTGGATGACCAAATCCAATGTATGCAAATACCAGCCCTTTATTGCTATGTTTAAGCAAAATTTTACATCTGCATTAGAATGAAAAACATAGTTTGAGTTGATACAGGTGTTGCATATTGCATGAAGGTAGCAAGATGACATTAAGAACAGAAAGTTATTTTATTTTAGGCCAAATGCAGTAGTAACTGTAAACCAGAATTAACTATTTCCTTCCCCCTCTCATGCTTACGTTTGGCTACTGAAATTCTCCTCACCACTAACCTTTATTACTAAATATTCACTGCAATCCTCTACCAATTCCTCTGTCACTGCTTGTGCTCACTGTTTCTTAACCTCCAGCCCTAGAAAGATGGCTACATTCTTTGTTGTGGTAGGGACACCCCTCTGTAGAGCTTTAGGGAGTGCTTGGGTGGGTAGATCAGTGCCTGGTAGTGGTTTGATGTACCCATCACTCCCAACAATGTTTCCCCTGGCTAGAGGCTTGTGTTCAGGAGACCACAGTATGCACTCCAGATGACACTGCAAACAGTCTCTGCCAGGTGAAAACAGATAAATACAATGAAGCATGAAGGTAATTGGGGAACTGTCCAACGTAATTTGATTATGGTCTCAGATGCAAAGGACTCAAAAAATACTAGTTAAAACATAAATACTGGTGTTGCAATATTTGTTATGTGACAGTGAACAATCCTCTCTATAAACATATGAAAATTTAGGTCAGAGCTGTAATTTTTCACCACACTGGTGAAAAAAAATATTGCAGTAGAATAAACTATCAAGCTATTGCTTGCAGATTTTTTTGGCAAGTGTTTTTTCAATGGAGTATCTGAAAGCAGATTTAAAATGTGAAAATCATGCTGGTTTTTTATCCTCATTCCACTGAGATGAAAAATACCCCCTTGATTTGTATATGTATGACAATTTTCTCAAAACATGTTCTGCTGTGTGATATCAATTTTTGTAAGTGTGTGATTTTTTTCTGAGCCTTTTATTAACCCCTTTCACCACGTACCCACCATCTTTCAACAACTGTTAAGAAAGAAGTCTCAATACCTTGAATAATCTTCTTTTTTTTTCTTTTTTTTCCCTGTCATTTAAAGTCTTCTATGTCCTTAAACTCCAATAATCTGCTTTCTCTCTCAGAAATATTTCTTGAAAGCTAAAAGTGCTGTCACACTTACACTTTTTAGTTCCTACCAGAATAATTGGCTGCCTTTTCCAGAAATTCTTTTTTCAAACTGTTGGAGGAAGATTGGATTTAATACTAATTCAATAATTGAGATGAATAAGTCTTTATTAGATAAAGGTAATAGCAGCTACTGTGTCAGTTGCCATAAGGCTGGCCTCTTATTTGCCTTGTGCTTTGCATAGTCACTAATTCCTGGGTGTATAAAATCCTATCTAGTTGGAATAGTAGCATTTTACCTATTTGGCCAACTCTTTCCATAGCTATTTGTCATAATACAGTTAAAATAAGGCTGTATAAAATATCTGTAGAGTGTTCATCAAAGAATATTTGTGGTGGAAGGCAGTTGACTGTTTGCAATTTAGAAATTCAGTGTAAATAACTAGGTATTTAGGATGAGTACCATCTGGATATGTGGGTGGATCACCATTTGAGTCTGTAGCTTGCACTGTGTAGCTAATTCTGTCTGCAGACGTGTGAGTTTGGTTGTCACACTGGTATGCACATGTATATTTATTCAGGGACACACAAACACGTATGACAGAAAAGCTAAATCATTCCTATTTGATTCAGAGCATGCCTATAGGAAGAGAGGTCAGAAAAGTAGGAAAAAGGGCATCTGTTAGCTCCAATTCTATGAAACTGTAGAGCCAGGGACACTGGCTTGGACTTGAGAGGGTTGAATGGGTAACATGCTTACTGAGACAAATGAGACTTGTGCAAGGTACAGGGGCAGCGTCCCTGGTTAGCTGCAAGTCAGCTGAAATGGAAGAAATGTGGCTGGAAAGAATAGCACAGGTAGTGGCTGACTGTTGTAGTGGTGAGGGGACAGATGTAGGTGTGGACAATCCTGCAGTCTTGAAAGGGCACTGCTTGAAGCTCAAGCAATTCTCATGGGTTACAGGGAAACTTGAGAACTGTATTGTCCACAGCCTTGTGTGCTGGGAAAGTAAAGGAACACATGGAAAAATCTGTGCATCTTTTACTTCAACTTCTGTGTGTGCTGGAAAGGATGAGGTCAAAACTACAGGGGTTCATGCTCTTTGCTTCTGCTCCTGACAGCTGGGGAACAAGGCTGGCATTGTCTTACAGGAATAGAATAATCCGTTGTGGAGGGGGAACCAGGAAGGTCCATGCCCAGTCATTGTGCCAGCAAAATCACAAAAGACAATAATACAGTTTTCTCAGACTACGGGAACCTTAAAATCTTCTGGTTGTTGGGAAACCCAAACACAATACCTAGATGAGTGGAGTCTTCCATGGCTGCTACAGTGTTACGGATCAGATGAAAGATATTTTGCGTGCCAGCTTACTGGTAAGATTTTACAGATTGGTCAGATACTCTGAAGATATGCTGACTGCAGTTGTAACGTTTCTGGAAAACAAAACAAAGCCTCTGAGTTCCATATCCATCTAGAAATCACTTATGGAGAGATTTAACTGCTCAATGCAAGCAGCTAATTGCATTCTCAGTTGCAGAGTCAATCATGACACAGCAGAGGAGCACTTGGCTAAAACACTTCAGTGCCCTTTCCATAACAACAAGTGAAACTCTTTGTTTTGTGGCTTCTCTGAATTTTTGAGATTTTTTTGCTATGGGGTTTTCTAGAGTTCTTTTGGGTGAAGAAAGACTTCCTCATGTAGTGCAGTTTTTTTTCTTCCCCGGACAGGAAACGTGTAGGTGTTTTAATGGCAAAAATATTCAAATCTAACCCAAGACTATCACTTGTTGTTACTAGTCAGTTTTAAAGACTAAGCTTTTATGTTTACTGCTGAATGGTTGTGGCTGTTTTTTGATTCAGTATACCGGGATTTTAGTAAAACTTCATTGTTTGATTAGTGGTTAAAATCAGTTAATGATCTAAAACCAAAATATTTGTTTGGTTTAAAATTTGGAATATCAGAAACACAAAGGCAGGGAAATCAGCTTTTTGGGACTTCAAAATTTGGGTCCTAGGTATATGCTATAGTATACTGGAAGATGTATAGACTTGTCAGATCTAGACAGTAGATTTGCTTCTTTTTCATTCAAACCTTCTAGGAAAGGATGATGGAATCTTTTTCTGTTTTTTATTTATGTTGTCCTTCTAGACTTTCATTTTAGTATTCTGCCTGTTATTGTATCATTATTTTTCTTTCATTCTTTTGTCTCAGAAACATGTCCTGACTGTGCTTTTATCTTCCCATATTATGTCAGGGGCCAGACCTGCTGATGGTAGATGTAACTCTCCAGGTCACAGTGCTAGGAGTGTCTGATGCCTCTTCAGGAGGCTGGGGCTCACAAACAGTTCTTTTGCAGAAGGTGTGCTGTGGGGGAGGAGCTTTGTCGCCAGGTGAAGGAGCTATGGGAAGTGAACAGGTTACATAATACTTGAGTGAACGAGTGAGAGAAACCAATTATTTGCAGAGCTGCTACTCAGGAGTCTCGAATCTCCACTGGTGGAGAAGCAGATGGACTCAGAATCCTTCAGGGTAATCAGTCAAAGGACTTTTAGTCAAAGGACTGTTAAAGGTGAAGGCTGGGCAAGGGAGGGGATTGTCCTGCTCTGCTCTGCAGTGGGGTGGCCTTAAATTGAGTTCTGGGGGCAGTTTTGAGTGCCACAAGATAAGAAAGATGTAAAGCTATTGGAGAGTGTCCAAAGGAGGACAATGAAGATGGTGAAGGGCCTTGAGGGGCAGCTGTATGAGGAGTTGCTGAGGTCACTTGGTCTGTTCAGCCTGAAGGAGACTTAGGGGAGACCTCTTTTCAGTTGGCAGCTTCCTCATGAGGGGAAGAGGAGGGCCAGGCACTGATCTCTTCTCCTTGATGACCAGTGACAAAACCCAAAGGAATGGCCTGACTCTATGTCAGGGGAGGTGTAAATTGGATATTAGACAAAGGTTCTTCACCCAGAGCTGGGCACTGGAACAAGCTCTCCAGAGAAGTGGTCACAGCATCAGGCCTTACAAAGTTCAAGAAGTGTTTGGGCAGCACTCTTGGGCACATGGTGTGATGTTTGGGGATGGTCCTGTGCAGGACTCAGTGATCATTGTGGGGTCCCTTCTAACTCAGCATATTCTGTGATTCTGTGATTTTGTTACTGTGTGAAAACCTTATTCTACTTCATCACTGTGGCACAGCTAGGGCTCTTTTTCCTTGCTTAAGCCTACTGCAGTCTCTCTGGCCCCACTGTCAATCATCAGCTGGACGCTGAGACGAATTTTTTATAACTGCTTCTGTCAGTAAAGAGAAAATATTTTGAAAATACAGTCTAAAAGCTGAATGTCAGCCTGCTGAGTGGCCTGGTTAAACAGGAGAATTGACTTTACCAAGTTTTGTTTTGTTTTTTGGTTTGGAAATTTTTTAATGTAGGTTTTTTTCCTAATTAAAAAAAAAATGGATTTGGGGTCTGGCCCAAATAATAAAATTAGACTTTCTTGGCAAGGGCTCCTAATTGACTAGCTTACTAAAATTCTTAAGCATCCTCATGATTGTTTTTGTCTTCACTTTTCTGGTCTCTGTAACCTGGGAATTCCTTGCGTGTTCTGGGAGTAGCAGACAACTTATGTTCTTCAATAGCTCTGTTGTATCCCCTGTAGTTCCCTCTTTTGTTTACTTTTTCTCTGAAACCTTTTTCTGAGGTTCAAAACCCAGTTATTACTCTGTCTCTGAAGGAAGTATTCCAAAAGAGATTCTGGATGTCCTAGCAATTGTATTTAGCCTTTGTGACCAGGGCAAAATACACTCAAAAGAATAGGTAGGTAAGAAGCCATGTATTTTTTTAAAACCATTTTTAAAAAGAGTGGTGGAAGCACATGGCCTAATGCATAGTAAATCTTGTATTAGAAAGCTGCAAACTCTTGTTGAAAAGTTGCATTTGTCTCCAGGCCCAGAGGATATTGCTCTGCTACAGCAGCCCTACAGTACTGGAAACTGCATTGAGAAGTGCAGCCTACTTGTTAGTTGTTAAATAGAGATTAGAATCACCTACTAGGCTATATTATAGTTCTTGTTAACAATTTGTACCCTCCTAAATTGATTCTGTATAATCCTTGCAATGGCTTTACCTCATTTCTGGAAGACATACAGATAATGTGGTACTTATATGAAGTCTTGCATGTCACTGAAAACTTGCTGTATTTCTGTAGTAGAATTCTGTGGCAGGATTATATTAACATAGATTTTGGAATATTTGAACTCCCATAGGGTATGGTGTGTGGCTGATATGACATGACTTGCCTTCAACAGTTGTTTTAACAAGATATCCTTCATATAAAATATACCAAGCTGAAAGGCATAACTGAGTGAGTTAAGTAAGAAACACTGGTGGCAAAATTCTTCACTTTCATCTTTATCTGATTAATTCAAGACTGAGTGTTACAGTGAAAGTCTTTTTAACCTAGCAAATGATTTGGTATGTTTATTTAAGGAAAACCAAATAAAACCAGAAAACATAAAACCCCACCCTAAAAAAGCCCTTTTATAGTATGTAGTACAAGATCCTTTTCATTAAATTGTTAAACTAGTTGCAAATATATGTGCATTTACTCTAGTCAAAACTCATAGTTCTTAAAATATCTTCTCACTCTCCTAAAAACTGCTTTAATAATGCATTAATTAACACTTCTGAAGTACTTGGCATATTTAACACAATATAATTTATACATCCTAATATTTTAAACTGTGTATTAAAACGTCTAGCATTAGCGAACAGAAAATACGCTGCATGTGAATATAGCATTAAGTGCTAAACATGTAATTTACATGTAGCTCAGTCTTTAATTTATTAAAAATAGATATACTTTAATATCTTGATAATAATGCTGATGTTGTTGGAGTCACTTTTAACATTTTCAAGTTCCTGCTGATTTTTTTTTAATAGGACCATGCAGGCCTTTATTATCTGTTAATAACAATAATTAAATTTAGGGCTATATAAACAGTTAATTTCAGATTTTATGGCAGAACACTGTATTTTGATTTTTATCTATTTTCTGCTTTCACAGAGCTTTTAGTATTGATTGAAAAATTTTCAGCCAGTTTAATACCTGAAATACTGTACTTGCATCAAAAGGCTTTGGCTGACCATGTACTTGAGAACAGATTTCAGATATAGACAGTTTTTTTGCTGTCTCTTGACTTTATGTTGAGAGAAAAGCTTACTACATGAGGATACTAAATGGCTTGAGGGTTTGCTAATGGGATGTGGAGACCTTCACCTTAGGTCACTAGTTTGAATGCAGCCCAGGTGGGTGGAAACTAAAACCCATTATCATCTGAGGCTCCTGGATGGCCTGTGGGAAATGAGTTGGTGGTCCCAGGCAACTTCCTGGGAGAAAGACAACAGTATTGCAGAATCAGCATTTTAGTGCTTGCAGATTGGGACCCCTGCTGGAACTCTGCAGAAAAAAACACTGACTGGAGTGAACTGGGGTGCTGAATTGCCTTCTGCACCTCAAGTGGTTTGTGTAGGTCAGACAGGCACTCATTAGGTTGTCTGTTTTGTAAATACACTTCCAGAACTGTTTAGCTATGTTTTATTCTCACTATCATTGCTTACAAGGCACTTCAGAGAAATGCTGCATGTTCTTTATTTATAACTAGAAAGTCTGTGCAAAAAAACCCAAACAAAACCACCAGAAAATATTTTCCTTTAGTTAGCCTCTCCAGACTTTGGGTTATAATCCTGGTTTAATTTTTTCTGCCTGTAATTTTGCCACCAATCTCCAGTTGTTTTACTGATCCTTGCACTAGAAGAGGAAATTAATACATGTTAGATTATTGTCAGAGGCAGTGAAAGACTCTTAATTGTAATCACTGCATAAAATCAGTGCTCAAAATTTAATTGTTGGGGGAAATGGCCAAGCATGCACTCTTTTCCAACCCTTCTTACAGCTCCTATTTGTTATGGCTGATGTGTTCATCTAAAACATAGTCTTGATTAGTTAATGGAGCTCACGTGGTAGGGTAAATGCAACTTCATCAGGTGTTCTCTGGGTTTTTTTGCTCAGGAAATGGAGGATTCTTCAGTCTGGCCTTAGAGTCATCTGAGCAGCCAGCCTGTGGCATTACTGATCCCCATTGCTACTGTCCCTGCCAAACAAAAAGCAATTGTTATCTTTTATACATGGGCCATGGGGCCATGCCACTAGTGAGAAAGAGCCATCAGGCTACAGGTACCTTTAGTCACACTCACATTTGCTGGACATAACAGCACCAGTCAGAGACAGTGTTTCATCCCAGGAAAGTCATGGGAGCAGAGTGGCTGGGGCATTTCACCAGTTATACTGAAATCCACTTTGCTTCCTTCAGTTTTTGGTGTTTCAGCTTCATTTGAGTTCCTCAAACTTGATCTGGGTACTAGTGCAACTGGTGCTTGGCTGAAGTTACTTTAGAACAGAGACAGATGCATGTGTCATGATTCTCATAAATTTGAAGCAAGTATTTCTCCTTAAAATACAGCAACTCCTTCTCAGGAAAGTTGGGCAGTGAATTAACTAATATTAAGATGCTGGACAACTTTCTACTGGAAATGTTAAATTTCTAAACTATAAACATAAAGGGTTTATAGTTGATATTGCAAGAGCCTATATAATGTTGCATATTCTGTCTGTATGCATCCTCCTTAATAAATTAATCAGATGCATAACATTAAGCTGCCTGAATATCCTCACTTCCTCAAATATTTATTGAGAATGTACGAATATTCACTTATTTGACTTTTCTCTATCTGTTAAAGATTGTAATGCGTGCTTATTTGAAGAGAACATTGTTTAGAAAGTTGCTGGAGGATGTTTTTTCCCTTGAGAATAGTTAACCAAATAAAAAGTTCTAAATGGAGTAAATGTTACTGTTTGAAGAGAAGTTTTGCATATAATAAGCAAATAATAATAATAGTTATTATACCTACATCTATTTTGAGATCAATAACTATCACCTTTTTAATAAAAGCATCCACACAGTTGGTGTATTGTGCAATATAAGATGCTAGCCAATTTGAATGTTCTGCTAAAACATTGTGATGTAAACAAAATTACAGAAAGCATGAAGTGAATATCAACTTTTCAACAATTACACGGAAAAAATTGGATTAATTTGTTTTATAGCAATCTTTATTAGCTAAATTTCTAAATAATGGCTTATATATAGCTTGGTAGATAGTCATAGGGTTTTTTGTTAGTTTTTTTATGAAATAAAAGCAATTACAATTGACAAAAGGAACTCCAATAGTTTTCAAAATTTTATATTAATTCTAAAAGAAATGTTTGTGCCTATTTACCACTGTGGCCTTGGATTTTGGCATGAATAGTTCCCACTTGCAGTAAATAGAAATCTTTCTGTCAATTTGCTTTTTCCTACCATGGCTTTTCAAAACAGCTAAACCTAGTTCTGTAAATGTGGATGATGATCTAGGGACTGCAGGAGTTAGACAAGTCACAGCAGAGGTTTGTAACTTCTTTTAATTTGCTAATCCATGCATGGAACAACATTTCCAGCATTACCCAGAGATTAAGCCCCAGGGCCAAGGGCAGGGCCTCAATTTTAGTTTGCTAGTGATAGGCATACTGTGGTTAGAACTAGGTCTCTGCTGTGGACAATACCAAGCCTTTTCAATTTAAATTTCAATAACGGTAGCAAAATATTAAACATGGAGAACATGAATTAGAAAAAACCCCAGCACTGTGTCTTTGCATTCAGTCATTCCCCTGGATAAAGTATGTGCTGTAATATTAGAAACCAAAAAATCGTTACTTTTGTCAAAAGTGAAAAGAAATATGGATGTATTATGTTAATTTTATGCAAAATATTTATGTCTGAGAGAGTGATTATTAATGAGTAAAGAACAAAAAGATGATTTTTGTGTAGATGATTGCAGTAATATTTAGCAATGTAATAAGTACTGCACTTCAATACAATTTTTTGATAGATTTTTGTTTACTCTGATGATTAACTGGTAATTCGTTCACATTAAGTTAGTGGTTTTTAATGTAGGTCAGAAGTAGCAATCACTTTATTTGTTGACAGTAAATTTGAGAGAGTAGAAAGATTTTTGGAGATGTAGATTCAAAATGAAGCAGTATTTTATATAACAAGTAGACATTAGTTTATTGTAACAATCAGAAAACCTCTTAAAATTGGAGAAAACTGGCATGGTAGCATTCAGGTGTTGTTTTGTTGTTGTTCTGTTTTTTAAATTGTCATCCATTTTAACTATTTTATTTGTTTTTTTGTTTTTGAAGGAATATACAGATATATGTGCACATAGACTTTTCTGAATTCATAACTTTCATATTGGACTTGTGCATTAATTCCCATGAGCTGCAAGCAGTACAAAGCTCAGGCTAAATACAAGAAGAAGAGCCATCTTTAATCACTGCCTTTAGTATTTATTGAAAGAACATGTTATGTGGTCATCTATTACTGCTGTATGTATTATGAATACAATTGTGCAGTTAATTTCCCTCTAATTCCAGTTTTTAAGAAAGTAGTGAAAATATTGTAATGTACTTCACCAGAAGGAAGCTGTAGTAGTATCTGCGTTGGGGTGATGATTCTTCAGAAGATTAGCTAATAGGAAAGGCAAATTGAAGACCAGACTAGTGTACCCAAGAGGTCTTGAACTTTCAGTGTTCTGGAGAAATGCTGCATCTCAGGACAGAAGAGTCAAAGCAGGAGCACACTGTTTGCCTTACTGAAGTGAAGCTTCTCTTTAAGATGGAGTTCCTAGCCCTGCATGTTCTATATATCCATGACTCATGTTACCTGTGCTGTGAGTCCTGTATGTAGAAAGTTTGCAGAGTGTGACAGGGTGTAGAATCTGACTCCTTTAGTGAGGCAGGGTTAGGTATGGCTCACTTTTGCTACTAATGGGGTTTTTCCCCCTTTGTTTAGGCTCTCCTGTTACACTCCTACACATCCTAAGAAATTTAGTGCGTTAAGTTTGTCTGTGTACTTGGTTTATTTCCTGTCCTTTTTGTTTGGGAGCGATGATATCATGTTTTTTTGTGTACGTCTTCAAATTCTTTGGGATTGTTATACTTATTATGTACTGAACTAGTAGAGGCTCATGGTGAATGGTTCCAGCTACATCACATTCCTGCTTGCCTGTCAGTACATTGAGGAATGGCCATTCAGAAAGGGTGTCTTGGAAGCTGGAAGTCGCCATCCTTTGTCCACTCAGATACTTAGAGAATGCAGTTTTCTAAGATCATTATAAGTATTCCTATATAAAAATAATAATTTTTATTAAGCATAGTACGAAAGGATGTTTTTCATAATCTCTTTCAATAATCAGTCATAATTTCAAATAGAAATCAATCTTTATAAAGCCTTTGATTCTGGGGCAAGT
This sequence comes from Eopsaltria australis, assembly GCA_034509425.1. Taxonomy (NCBI): domain Eukaryota; kingdom Metazoa; phylum Chordata; class Aves; order Passeriformes; family Petroicidae; genus Eopsaltria; species Eopsaltria australis. The sequence continues at coordinate 1,569,316 of JAVTVJ010000116.1, read as the reverse complement.
GTTGTCTTAGATCACAGAAAATATAAGGTAATGAGATACCTCGTTTGTTTTCAGTCCCTGGCATCAATATACATGCTATTGCATGCTGCAGTTGTCATCTCTAAATCTATTTTTAAAGAGCCTAGAGTAAATACTTCAAGTTCAAAAAACCCTCAGTGTTTACAGACATTAGATTTTCCCTATGACTGTCTCAGTATTTTGGGAATAGAATAGCATTAAACAGTGAAGCAACTCTAGAGTGGAGATTTATTTAAATAGCTTCTTATGCCAGCTAAAGAGAGTTCCTTGTTGGCTTGTTGCATGAGCTGGGTGTTAAAACCTCTCTGACCACTTCATAATGATTATGAAGTCATACCTATAATAAATAAGTTTTAGGTCAGACTCAGCAGAGACCATACTAAAACTTGTTTCCTTGCTTTTAATGTTTGAAAGGTAGTAGTGCAGCATGTGTGTGGTCTGAGTTTTTTGCAGACGTGATCTGCATTTAATCTGGGAAAATTAATTCCCTAAGCTGCTGGCAGGCAGCATGTACTTGTTAATTATTCAGGTGGATGACAAATGCAGAGCAGAGGTTCTCGCAAAGACAAAGTTTGTATGATGCATGTTTAGTAACTGATAGGCTTGACATTCTGTGGTGTCTTACTCAGTGCTAATCCTAATAAGCTGCCTGATGAGATGAACGCCTATCCTCCTGTCCTTTAGAGAGAGAAAACAGAGATTTGAAAGAACTTCATTATAGCAATAAATCCCATACTTTCTGTTATTCGCAGTGAAAAGAGATCTTGTCCAGATGAATAACACACACACAGAGAAAAAAGTCAGAACAGTAGTTTAATACAGAGTATTGAAATGAATAGAAAATTGTTGTGAATACCTCCACTCTAAAAGCAGATGCAGTTTAACTCTATTGATAGACCAAGTTTATGCAGGTTAATGCTCTTCAAAATCTTTGGCATTGTTGTACAAGTGATACAATCCTGTGGATGTATGGATTTCACGAAGATTTGCAAGTTGCCAGGGAAGTAGATTGAAAATATTGCATTTTCTGTAGTTGTTTTCTGTGTTGTGAGTATTCCATCAGTCAGTTGCACCAGACAAGGGCAAGGGCCAAAAGTATTCATGGGCACTTGAAGCATTAATAACCAAGGGGCTGCCAGTGCAAATGGTTTCTGGATTTTTGCAAATGCTTTTATTCTGTGCTAATTTCTAATGGCTTGTTTTACTCCTTCTGTATTTTTGATTAGAGTAGGAAGAATGATAAAAGATCTAATTCCCCCACTGCATTGCAGAGCATCCAGCACCAATCCTGAGTGACACTTCTTAAGTTATTCTAGGGCATAATGACCAAAGGTGCATCTTTTCTCTGTTCACAGCTCTCCTCCATATGTCAGCTTTTTCTTGTCCCTAACTGAAAGAATAAATAAATGGGCTTTACTAGCATTTTGCTATAAATTATAGGTACATAATTTCAAATACTGCAAATTTTATGTAAAAAGAAAATTTTCTACTGTATCTTTAAAAAAAAAAAAATTGGGGTAGAAGGTGCTGATGGAAGATTCCTGTATGCTGTACTTCTGTGAAGCTTATATCTGTTTGTCTTATCAACTGCATTTAAACGTATCCTCTAGCTCAATTGAATATGAGGCTGGGGAGGAAGAGTCACTAGATTTATATAAAGGTGGCAGTGCTTCACTTCTCTCACATCCTCCCCCTTCATGTGCTCATATGGTGGGGGGAGACAGGGGTACCGTAGGCCCAGGTTCTGTCTGGTACATTGACAGAGACCTCTGATAAAAAGAGTCGTTCCTGCTTTCCAGACTCCCCTGAAGTATGGTGGGTGCCTAATAGCAATCTGAGAACAATATTTAAATATTTTGAGAGGACTGCTTCATGGCTCATGAAGGTTAAAGTATTAAAGTAACATAAGGCACTTGTTTATCTTTGTAAAACACGTGGTGCATTGAATCCTAGCTCTGAGCAATCCTCCTGTCTTGAGGTGAAGGAAAATGTTAACTTAATTTACAAGCTAGCAGAGTCCTGGGCATCTCCAGATTAGGGGCTTTTAATCAAATGAATTTGTAGCTAATAATTGAAACTAGTTTTCTGATGCTAACTGTGAAATTCAGCTGAAATCACCAAACTCATTTCCACGATGGTTTAAGAGCTGGTTGAAATTAGAGTGTAGCAGAAAGGGCTTTCGTTTGTTCCACCAGTTTACGTATGCTCTTTTCTTTTTCTCTTGCACAAATTATTGGGTATGGTGATTTCAGTTCTGAGACCACAAAACTTCTGCTAAGATTTAAGTTTTGGCTGAAATCAGAGTGTAAGGCTTTTGTTTGTTCCACTAATTTATGTATCCTCTTTCCATTTTTCTTGTGCAAATTGTGGGCATAGTGGTTTCATTGCTGAGACTTAATTTTACCTAGCAGAAAAATGCACTATGTACTGTGTAAGTAATTGGTGTCTACAGAGTAATTTCATAAGGTACTTGATTCATAAGAGCATGTACTGAGCTACTCTTAGCAGAAAGAAGTTTTTTTAGACATTTTAGCCCCTATGGTTAAGCTCACATTTCAAAGGACAGACCTTCCTCTTTGCGTCATTATCTCATTCCTTTATGTTTGCAAATGAAAACAGCATTGCATAGATTTAAATAAATAGAAGAAATTGTAAGAAAAATATTAAATGTTAGTGTTCATTTTAGTGAGCATGTGCAGAAACTGTCACTTGTTCCATGAACAAAACACAAAACCCTGGTCACAATCCATTAATATAAAGAATTCCTACTATACTCAAGCAAACTTTAAAAATACTGGATGTTGGGACAACCTCATTAAAAAGTCACATACACACTTCAATAAATCTTGCAAAATATAATATTTTAAGAATTCCCCATTAAACTGTCATGTATTTTTTCTGCATTTTCTTTACTATTATTGCCTGATTACCAAGATATTTGTATGCTAATTGAAGCTTTTTTCTTCTTCTAATTGTCCTTATTCCCTCATTCCTTTTGGGCAGAATCTGAGATGTGCATGAGAAGCAAAGATTTATCTTGGTTTCTCTGAGGAAACTGTTTTTATCTGTGAGCTTCCAGATGAGAATTCACAGTGCCTCTGAACAACATATGTAACAGATGTAGTATTTCCAGAGAGACACGAATTTTACCCACAGGAAATGGTTTTTCCCCCGCTAGATGCACAAATCTGTGACTTCATCCCATTTGTAGCTTGGTACCAGGATCAGATGCAGTGGTGGTGGAATGCTCCGTGCCCTGTCATTCCTTCCTTATTTTGTCTGCACTCATAGCTTATTATCAAATCCAAATTTTGGTAGCATTTTTACAAAGGCCATTTAAACATCTTAAACTTTTCTTTAGACCAGCATCCTGGGACAGCGTTTCATCCAGTTTCTGGTTGCATGCTAAAATTGTTTGACTTTGGGATGCTAATTCTTTGTCTCAAATTCCTTTTGCAAGGACATAATTATGTTCCTTCTATATTTTTTTTTTTTTAGTGGAGAAAAAATAAGTGTGGGAAAAGACAAGAGTTTAGGGGAAGATCAGTTCTTCCTGCCATTGTGACGTTTTAGCTGGAAGCTCAGCTACCTCTGTACAGAGTACAGTTTTTTGCAGAGCATTCTGAATAGAAGCATACCTGATAACTTTTTTTTTTTTACAGAAGGGGAATGAAACAGAACTGAATTGGAGCTGCTGTTTATTCTTTGACTCCTTGTTCCTTGATCTGGAACAAAAGTAATTTGTAGAAAACAGCACTGCTCAATCTGCAAATAAAAACAAAATAGAGCCCCATGTAAAGATACACCCTACCTGCTGCTCCAGCAGCCCTTTCTTTGATTGCAGAACTGAACCACTTCTCTACCTCTTCTGTTTTTCACACTGTGCCTCCTGCCAAATCTAGAGATTGCAATTGGTACCTACAAACAGATTTAGAAGTGAGGCTGGATTTGTGGGACAGCTATCCCAAAAGGACACACGTTAATAGATCGATGAGATGAACACACATTTTCCTCATGCCCTCCTGAGATGCAACTGTATTGATAATCTTCAGTGCCTGTTACCCTCTTCCTCTCAGTGGAGTGCAGTGTGAAAGATCAGAACTGAGAACGGACCATAAATATGGCTTGAACTTGTAGGGCATGCAGCTGTGCATGCACATAATTCCCAAAGAGCTCCTACTTCCTTAGCATAGGAAGGCTAGCAGACTAAACCAGAGTTAGAAAGCAGCCAAGTCAGCAGCCAAAAAAAAAAGGTGGAAGGGGGGAGGTGGGAGCAAACCAGCCCTAAATTAAAACCTGACCACCACCCACTTAGCCTAAGTGTTAGCCATGCTTAAGATAATGCTTGCATATACCAGAATATCTCTATGCCAGTCTCTCCCCAGACTTCTTGAAAGACAGCAATAGAAAGATAGCTTTTTGCTGTGTTCGAGTAATGGAGGAAATACCCAGCTGTTGTCACAAAATACTGCTGTGAGTTTTCAAAGGCTGAGTTTTCTTTTCTTGTTACCACTGCAGAATCCTCTTGCCCAGGTCATCACCACCAGCTTAAGGAATTGTTGGAAAGGAATCCTGGAAAGAAATAAGCAAATGATAAAGAACTTCTTAGCAATTTTCTAGTTTTATTTGTGCTAAACTTTCACTCAAAGTTTATAAAGCCAGAAAACCCTCACCATGTAGCTCCAGCCTCTGTTTAATGAGGTTAAACATGTCTATCCTAGCAGGGAACCAGCATTTTTTTTTACCACAAGACCTTTACTCAACAGAATTGTCTTTTCACTTGCTGGTTGTTACTACCCTCACACATCAGGTAAACAGGAATGCAGCCACTTTGCTCCTCTTATGAGGTCCCTGAAAACAGTAAAGTAACAAGAAAACCCAAAGTCTGATTATCATTCTATCAGCCTCTGCTTGTTTTTCAGAATCTTCTCACCAACAACGGCTCCTGTCAGGCTACACACTTCATGAGCTTTCTCATGGGAAAAATGGAAGGAATCAAGATTCAAATCCATTCCAAGCAAAGAAAGCAAACTCTGAAATCAGATACTCAGTTGGATCAGTTCTGAGCTATTGCAGTCTGATATTAAAAATATTTTAATGGCAAATTTGGATCACATAGAAAGAAATTAGGTGGTGCATTCAAATAGGTAATGAAGTGAGGGAAATTAAGTCTTTGCATGTGTTGGACAGAATAAGTGAGTTAAACACTCCATTTGCATCAAACATCTTTGGGTATGTCAGCCATTCTTCCTGGGCTAGCAGAGTGAAAAATTTCAATGCAGAAACGTGGAGTTATCAGTAGCTTTGAGTCATTGAGACTGACAGACTTTTTCTAGGTCTTCCACTTCATTAACATGGAAAAGAATTTCAAAAATGACTCCTGTTTTCAGCTACCCTGTATGTCCATGTATGAAATTAAGATCAATACAGCTCAGCCTATTCCCACTGTGAAGGGGATTGGAGGTGAGCAGAGCAGGACTCTGCCTGTGGCTTCAAAATAAGCTTAGAAAAGAGCTTGTCTTCAGAAGAATATAATTTGCCATCTTCAAATAATTTTAAATTTTATATGTGGATGGGACTCCTTTTGCTGACTTGGATCACAAGTATTCTGTAATATTTCTATGATGCTTCTTTTCGGATTATGATAGCAGAAGTGGCTTTGGGAAACAAAGAAATGCACTTATCTCTTTCTAGCTTATCTTTTTCATCAAGGTTCTGTACAAATTGGAAGTCTGGAAAAACACTGAATATTTTCTTGGAATCAACAGCTATATGGTGCTAAAATGACTCAACAATAATAGAGGAGTTACACAGAATATCACCTTGAACAAGGTTTTGTCTAAGATCATGGTTAGTATTGTTTGGGAACAGCAGAAGGATAAAAAATGTCAGAGAAACAACAACCCCCACCCAGGCCCTACCCTCTTGGGGTTCCTGTTCTGAGGAAGTCTTTCTCCATACATCCATTAATGATGTTGTCAGGCAACAGATCCCCAGTAATTTTATCTTGTCTTTCCTTACAGTGCTTTCCTTATATGATCTTGGTATAACAGTATATTAAGTGATTCTGTTCTGTGTATAACAAATGAAGTAAATCAGGGGTGTTCCTTGATTGTGTCTCAGCTCTTTTCCATTCTGAAGATTTCTCCCTCTCCTCAGATTAATGTGAAGATGGCAGACACAAGGGTTATGGTTGTGATTCACTATTATCTCTGAGATCTGGTCTAATTGTAAGGAGACCTGTGTTGGCTATGACAGGCAAATGTGTGACATATTCCACAGTAACTTGCTTGCAGGGGTAGGATTGGTCCCTCTTAGGAAGTTCTCCTGTAGCAGTAAAAGGAAGCTTCCAACCTAAGTACACCCAGGCTGTACTCTGAGGGTACCCAATGTACCCAGGGTGAGAGGAAAAGGTAGAGATTAACAGGGCTGAAGTTTGTTTCACATAATGTCTACAGTGCTCACAAGTATCTCATTCATTTGAAATAAAATTGTGCAAGGAAAAAGGACCATAAAATATTTCTCCCAAGATTTCTCCTTAGTTACATATGCAATCTTTCAGAAGATTTTCTTTGTCATATTCATGTGCATACTCCCAAATACTCCCAGTTTGTCCAGTTCCGATTGCTTCATATGCCAAAAGAAAGCCAATGTGTCCCCAGCATTACTGTGTCCCTAGCGTTAAAATTCTGTCTTTACTTGTCGTATTATCTTTTTTTTTTTTTTTTTAATTCCTAACCTATGTGCAGATACAGTCAGTCAATTTCTAATGTGTCTGTACAGATTCTGTAATGCAGCCTGGGATACCATCTGCCTTTTTTGCTGCAATTGCATATTGCTGGCTCATGTTCAACTTAGTGTCCACTAGGATTCCTAGGTCCTTTTCTGCCAAGCTGCTTTCCAGCTGGGTGACTCCCAGTATTATGTTGGTGCAGGAGTTTGCACTTCTCCTTGCTAAACTTAATGAGGTTCCTGTCAGGCTGTCAAGGTTCCTCTGGATGTGACCCCCTGGTGTATCAGCCACTCCTCCCAGTTGTGGGAACTGTCATCAGTCTCTGCTATCAGCACACTTGCTGAGGGTACACCCTGCCCCGTCATCCAGATCTTTAATGAAGATGTGAGTTGTCTGAAGTTCCTTGCCTTTTTTACTGGTTGCATGTCCTTTCTTTTTGAGTTTCTTTCTCTCTCTCTAATCTAATTTTTCAGTTCAGTCAAGTTCAAACTTTTCCTCTCTATCTTTAAGGACCGTTCCAGTTCTTTGTCCCTGTGCATATTTGCTCTCATGGCAGTGCTGCCTTTCCTCTTGTTGCTAGCTCAAGCTGAGAACACTTCCTTGTCTCCTCACACAAACACCTCTTGCATGAGAAATTCAGTTCAACAAGCAAGTGCCAAAAAGAGCTGGCACACAGCTGGGATACAGTGATTTACTGACATCTTGGAAAATTGTTGCTATCGAGGGTAATAGACTGGTGTTGTTTATAACAGTCAAACATGCCTGATAGGTTTTCCATAATAATTGGAAAGAGCATGATTAACCTTACCAGAGAAATTATGCTGTAGTAAGCAAAATATCCTGTCTCTGAGCTGACTTTAGCTAGAGGTGACCACCAGAGACAGCATTCTTCTTCAAGCAATCTGAAAAACCTCTTGAAAATTACCCTCAGAGTTCTTTTTTGATACCAACTGACATTAAGTATGTTAAGCATCAAACGTGCAACTATTTAGGCCTTCCAAGATTTGTGTGAGTTAACTTGTTTAACTGTCTGATATCAATCCTTTTGCTGTATTTCTGTTGTGGCTTGCCCCTCAGACCTGTGGCCAGCTGTCCTTGGGACATGGGCATTCCTGCTTCAGTGCCCTTAGCCCAGCCTTGTGTTCGTTTGATGGTAGAAACAATATCAACTGTAGCTTGTGCTTCAGCAGGATCAACGTGGATGTACTACAGTTCAATGCATTGGGGCAGAAGAGGGTGTCAGAAGTGAGATGCTTCTGTTAGAGGGAGTATTAATGTCATTCAGCTGGATGTAAGCACCAGGATTCCCTGTGGGGTGAAATTTTGGGTTTGGATCTTTGTGTGTGTGTGTGTGTGTTTCCTTGGTGGTGGGGGGAAGCCATTCAAACCACCTGCAGCATTGCTTCTTTTGGGAAGAATTGCCAGAGTGAAGGCAGGCATGAAAATAAACCTATCAGTGCTGCTAAATTCTGATGACTCTCATTGTAATTAATTTAGCCGGGAACAGAGCCTTCTCTTGACTTCTATCTTTTTTTATTTGGGATTCTATTTTCCAAAGGATGCTACTTCACACACACTGTTTATTTCTGCATGTCAAAGAAATTATGATTAAAATTCTGAATGCTCACAAATACAAAAACTTTTCACCATATAAACATTCAGCTGTATTGGGGAAGATGTTATTTGTTTGGTGGGTATTTTATAAAGAAGTTTTTTGCCTTCAGAAGAAACTTCAAAGACAGCCAGGGACAAAATGTGTCTGGGCAAAAGGAAGTTTTTCCCACAGCAATAACATAACATCAGTGAGATGAGATAGGTTTGTGATTTTTTTTTTTTTTTTTTTTTTTTTTGGTAAATGAAGGGTATTAATGGCTTTCATGTTACAGTCTCATGACAGCATGAGCTGGGCAGCCTGTGATGGTAGGGCAAAGCTGCAGGCAGTACAGAAGGATGCTGGACTTGCCAAGACTCTGACAGTGGCCTGGTAGTGTTGTGGCAGTATGAATTAACACGCAACACAGCACTGCTATCATAAAAGTAGACTTTGAGATAGTGTTTTTTGGTTTTTTTCAGGATAAAGTAGCAATATCTCCAAATTTCATAAAAGAGTGTCAATGAGAGGCATGTAGATGAGGACACATGGCAACCAGGAGTGGAAATGCTAAAGAAAGAACCAGTAGCAAAGTAATGGGATATAAAAAACCTGAAGAAAAAATTGTATTTAAGCAGTATCCAGTGCTTATGAGATCCAGTCTGAATTGTTTTAAGGTTATGAAATGATTTAAGAAACATTTCCTGAAAAATTCTTGTTTTCTTAGTAAATGGTATTTGTTTCACTCCGAGCACAGTGAGTTAGTTATCTGAAGATTCTCATCTCCCCAGCCATGTTTCAGTGTGCATACTTCCAATTTTACCACAATGGAGCATTTTCCAGCTGGTGTTTGAAAATATTTCCTTCACCTTTTGTAGACCACATTTGCTCTGTCAAACAATTGTGTTTGATTTCTCTCTTGTCACTGATTTTGGGATATATATTCAGCAAATGGATGGAGAAAAGAAAGTACCATATTGTCAAAATCTTTTTTTTTTGTCTTCTGTGTCTTCTTATCTCTATCTTTTTTGAGACTTTAGCAGACAAAATTGTTTTATGTTATGTAGGGAATGTGTTACATTGTTTCTTTGAGGTTCGCTGGTTTTGGTTTTTTTAAACCAGGATTTATTTCATTTTAAGCTGTCACTTCCATTCCTGGTTTGGGTGTTTGCTGAATGAAATGGTAAATCATAGATCTGACTATAAATTTATTCTCAAAAAAAGTTTTTTTTAATAACTGAAAGCCTTATGTAGTTAAAAAATTGTCTCAGCTAAGCCATAAAAATAAGAAGTAACCATGTTGTCTTCCAGCTATGTTATATTTGTGCTAATTTTAAGACCAAGTCATAAAGGAGTTCAAAAGAGAGTGATATATTACATTTTCTTTTGACTTGAACAGAAATTACACAAGCAGTCTTTTGGTTCTTTTCTAAAACTACTAAACTTTTCTAGAACACAAAACAGAGCTGGTGCTTTTACAGTCTGAGTGCTAAATAGTAACTGGGTACATTACCAGACTTGGTGAGAGCTAATTATCATTAGCTTTCAGTTATTAGACAAGTTGTAAGTTGCTACCATTGACAAAATGCCAATAATGTAGTCATATATCAGGCATCCTTTGTTTAGAGGAATGTCAATCAGAACCCACTCTGGAAATTACAAACTGGATGAGAGAGGCTGCTTTTGAATATAATTTGATAAAAATATAACATAGTAATAAGTATTGATTACCTAATCTAATTTATATTCATTAAAACCTTAAAAAATATTTTATTAAAGGGTCAGATTGTTCTTTTGTGTAGAAATCCTTGATCGGTGTAAGAACCTTCCTAAAGAATCTTTCAGAGTTTTTTTGCAGTTTGTACTAGGTACCTTTCAAATCATTCCACACCCTTTTCTTCACCTTATCCACCCAAGCCTTGCTTCTTGTTGACAGAGATTTGTAGCACTCATTCTGCTTCTTAGATGGCTGATACATTCTCAAATTCCCTGGCAGCAAACGCTGTGGAAGGCCAGGCTGGCAGTGTGTCACTGGCTCTGCAGTTCTGCTGGTTCAATCAGCCTTTCTCTCAAGCTGTTTAGGTAAAGAGGAAAAGGTGTGTGCACTGAGTGCATCCGCAGGAAATGCCCGAGGATGTGGCTATTAACAGAGATATGCTTAATTGGTTTTTAGAAAATATTGTGCTGGTTGTTTGTGTTCAGAGTTCAGTCACATGAACTTCGGGTAAATGCAGATATTAGAAATGAAATACATTTGGTATTTTCCCTGTTTCACCATGATGTGCTTTTTATTTATGTTTTTATCTTGACTGCATAGATTGGTTCACAATTTAGGAAACTTGATCTTTCAGTGGAGTTTGGCCACCAAAACATTTAAGTGGGTAATTCAGTAAATTTGACCCCATTTCTAATTGACTTAATAATGCATTGACTAGAGAAAATTAGCTGCATGATTATGGTTTAACAGGAATTAATATTTAAAATCAGGGATTTAATTTTGTTTTGTTTGATATATGGTACCATGACCTCTAGAGATTCAGTCATTTTAAAAGGCCACGATTTTGCTTCTTGCTCAGAAAACCCCTCCTGTAGAATGAAATGTTTTGGACCACTACTCCCAGAGAGGGCTCCTGCCACACCAGTCACTAAAATGGTCACAGAACTGTAAAATAACCCTGGTCATCATCTGTAAATGCTATGTCTGCATATTAAGTAGCCTCTCACACTTTTTTTCCCCCATGTTTTGAAAGTATGAAAGTTTAAACCAGCAGTTTAACATGTCAGTTACTTCTGTTCTTTTTGGGGGTTGATGAAGGGTTAGATTTCTCTGTGTGTGAGACAACTATTTAGTCTCCATCTGTAGTTAATTGAAGTGTTTTAATTTATTTGCCCTTTGTTAGTGTTTGTTTAAATAATGCACAACCGGTGTGCTTCAGATACTTTGCATTTCCTTCTGGTTTATAAGTAAAACTACTTTGCATGTCACCTGCAAATCAAGTATTCTTACCTCAGTGAAAGAGTGAAATTCATCCTGCATACTGATGGCTTTCCAAAGGCCTGAATATCTCTCAAATGCTGCTTAGGCCTGCAAATAAACTGTAAGTATGTTTTTTTTAGTAAAACACAGGCATAAACTGTGTACTACACCTCTCAACATGATTATTTTAACCTAGACATATACTGGCTTGATGCTATCCTCGTTGAAGCCAGAGGCTGAAATTTTTATTAGTTTCTGTAGATCAGATTCAATCCATGAATGACTCTTGCCAGACACAGAATAATTAGAAATGTTTCTGAGCTCGACTTGCAGGTCACTGTTGATGTTGGTGTTACGTGCACAACTTAAGTGTAGCTCACGGAGCTTGCACTTAAGCTAGGGTTTAGACTGATATACCAGGGAAACCCATGTAACAGTGAAGTTAGGGAAACCGTGCTGGCCAGAGGAAGGATGTAGATCAGGTAATGAAGATCAGGACAAGCTCGTTCTATTTTATTTTATTTGCTGCTGTGAGCAGAATAAATATTTTTCCCAATTAATTTTTATAGCTGCTCAGACTCACCCGTCAGAAGGGCTGGATGGAAAGAGAATTTAAAAGTAGGTTTGATTCCTTTCTAATTGATTCTAGTTTAGGTTTGATGCTGATCATTCACACTGATATGAGAGCCAAGTAACCAAAACAGAGGTCCAAGTGTCAATCCTCTGCAGCTATTACTCAAGCTTAGCTTCCAGGTGAATGGCATTTATGTTTTTATCCAGGTAGGGAATGTGGAAGGTGTGGTTCCTTTTCATAAGGGTCAGGCGGAGCATGATCACTGAATGCTATCCTGTTCTTAAAAGCTTGAAGTGAGAGGCATGTTTGGTAGGAAGTAAACTGCATAGTTTCTTTCAAAAGTTTTTCAAGACCTTGATTTGTTATCTTTCTTACTGTGTTTTCCAGTAGCAGGTCATGGGGCATAATTGGCTATTGCTTCCCTTGTGAGCTTCACAGGCAGTTGTGCTGACAGCTCTCAAGTTGCCTCTGGGTCTGTCATAGAGTTAAGCTGCTGATGGGCTTTCTGTGTTGCTTACCAAGCTGCTGTGGATTTAACTGTGCCTCCTCCTGAGCTGTGATATATGATTGAATTCCCTTATTTAAGTGGAGCACACCGAGATCTTGTGACTTCGGTGTATCTATCACATCAGTGGATATGAGAGAAAAGATACTGCTATACTTAGTGCCATTTCAGAGCTGGACTCGATGATCCTTGTGGGTCCCTTCTGACTTGGGATATTCTGTGATTCGTAATTCTTTGATCACTTCACTTATAGCATTTTGTAACAGTAGGGATGAAACAGAAAGAAATGGTTGGAATTAATAGTGAGCAGGTAAATGGCAAGCCTTGCTCTTGAATTGTTTTACATTATTAGTATGAATAGTAAAACACCAGAGCTGAAGATGTCTTAAAAGCAAGATAGTAAAATGTTGATTATGGGGAAGACAAAGGAAAAAAATAAAGAGGAAAATAAATACTGCAGTTGAATTTTATTGTGCAGAGAGAGCATTGAGTTAAATGGAAGGAAAAGAAGTTAAGTGATTTGTAAATATAACAGTTTTTCTGCCACTAACAACATTCTTAAGACAATTCTTAGTCTATAGGACTCCTGAAAAATCAGTGTTTTGAAATAGCTGTTAACATGTTTACAGTCCCATGTTGGTAGATTTTTATTTATTTGTTTAAAAAGAGTTTCCAACTGGATCAAATCTGCAACAGAGTGAATCACCAAATGTAACCTCTGACTCTGTTTTTCAGGAGAAGGTACATTTAAAAAATGCTGTGACAAATCAATATAAAACTGTATGCAAAATTACAAGTACAAATAGAATGTTGTTCTTGACTGGTTTGCTTATATTGAAACGATATTATTTTATGTGAAGTATGCGTAATAGAGCATTAGATTTGGAAACTGTGTGTTGAATATTATTTTTGACAACCTTTTTTAGGGTCACTAAAATTCCAATAATTCAGTACAGAATTGAAGTCGATTCCAGAGAAAAATTTAATATAGTCTGCTTGCCTGCCAGCTTCAACATAGTTTCTGAGTATTGAAATGGTTTGACACATTGAAATATAAAGTGCATTTGTCATATCTATTGGTGAAGTGTTTTGTGTGATCGCTTCTAAGAAAATTCAAGTCAGAGTAATACGTAATGTTAGTCTTCTATTTTTACCCCTTTTAAAAAAAAGAACAAAATACTATTTGGGCATACAAACTATTATTAGTAATAAAAATGCATGTTCTGGTAATGTCATATTGATTCTTAACTGATTTCTGTTGTGTACTGGTTTTTTTAGTGGCTTTATATAACACAGATGTTATTTTGCAGTGATGAACAAGTGTTCTGTAAAGTGTTCCTTTTTTCCTGTCCTTGCATAAGCAGTTCTTCATTTTAATGCAAATACTTTATGACTATCCTGAAGAGAGATTAATTTGTGACCACCACAACATAAGTTCACAAATATTATTTTTTTCTCTTTGTTAGAACATTGGACTTATTGATTACCTGCTCAAACAAGAACAAGGAGAATCATAGAGAGCGTGAATGTTTGCTATCCTATTACTTACCAAAATGTCTTCATGATAACTCAAGGCTTGATTTAACTTCTGTGGACTTTGGTTCAAGCTCATGGTTCACATGGAGCTGAAGTGAGATGGTAGGGCTGAGGTGGGGATGTAAATTTATTAATGACTCTGGAGAGATGAGCACAAATACTAGGACAGCAGGAAGCCCATGTCAATGGCTTGTCCATCTCTTCCATGCAGGCTTTGGAAGTATAACACAGAGGTGTTTTGTAAGTGTAGGCGCCCAAATTCATGGCACTGTTACTGCCTGATGCTGACCATGGACTTAGTGATGAGATAGATTTACAAACTACCTAAAAAGCGTGTATGGGGTGTGTTCCCGTGCTAAGTTCATATCGTTTCAGACAAGCTCTGCTGCCTCTTTAAAGGGTCACGGGGTTTTCCCAAGGAGGAGAATTGAGCAAAACAGTTTGCTTTCTCAGGCTTATGCCTAGGGACAGTTTTGATTGTTAAATACAGTTTCTTAAATTTTTTTCAGTCAGTCTCCAAGATGAAAAATTGACAAGAAAAACACTGTAAACATTGTGCACTTTCACATATACTTTGGTCCTTTGATAACTTGGTGACATTATTTGCATTAAGTCTACCTATTGCTTGCCAGGTGATTGTATATTTTCTACTATTTTAGTGGTCTTCTGTCATTCCCAGTATGATATTTCAACTTAAAGCATTTCTAACCATTGCTTCTCTATTAGCAATGTATTCTAGCAAAAATGGTTGTTTTGTTTTTTTCCTGCATATGAAGGCAAGTCTTTTGGACAAATAATACATTTGTATGTAGAGAGATACTATGTGGATTATCTGACCCACATATTTTCCTTATAATATTAAAACAGGAATATTTTCTGGTAGAGTTTAAAAACTGCACACACTTTAATAGTGAGCCTCAGCACAAGTGGACATACACAAAACTTTAAACAAATTTGAAGATTCAGGTTGCTTGCCCACTTTGTGTGGAGGATTTACATTTAAAAAATTACAACAGGAATATACTTACTCATTGTTAAACATGTTGCAATATAGGAAGCATACTGAAGAGTGAGTTATGTATTTTGAAGTGACTGGGACCATGACAGGGAAACTTCAAATGAAACTTGGTGTGGACCTTTTTGTTGTAGATTTGGAAATAGGTCCAGAAGGCTGAGCTTAATATAACATGTGGCAGGTGGCCTGCATTTGCCTGGAGAATTCCTCTAGGGCAAGACAGCTCAGCAAACACATAAATCCTTTTTTCTCTGTTATCTAGTAGCACACTTAGTTGCCATGGGAATTATATTTATGCAGCAGATCCTCTGCAGTTCAGTTTGTGCCTAAAGTTTAACTGTACAGCTGTTACCGTAAATACTACATGGCAATATTTTCAAAACACAGCACCTTTGAACAAAAAGAACACGTCTTCTATTACTGATTTTGCTATGTTATGAAAATACCATTTTGATTACACTAGGATCATGATTCCCCAAAAGCTTCATAAGTTGATTTAAAGTGTGCTTCCTTTACTGCCCTTCCTAATATTTAGTTATTTATTTATTTCGAAAAATGAAATGCTGGATTTACTGGAAGAGTATATTTCAGCCAGTGAAATTTGGTAAATTGCAGAACAGAACTTTATATGAATACAAAGTACATATACAGTTTTCTGCTTGCTTTCAGTCTGCATGTAATAAAATATTAATGTATATTTTATTTTAGATGTTTTTTGTTTATTTGTAGTTCTGCTTTGCTCAGCAGAGACATGTGAAGAGTTTTTAGTTCATTGGCTCTGGACTGATTATTAGAAACAATTTTGTTTTAATCCTGATTTGTGCAACAACATATAAATCATCAAAGTTTTTGTGCAAAAACAGCATGAGTTTACCAAAGAGAGAATTTGTGCTTTTATTGGAATGAATGGATAATCCAACACAGTCTGTATCTTGAGCCATTCACTGTAATCTGTAGGTTGCAGAGTATATTAACTAATGGAATTAAATAAAGTCCTAGTGCTGAAACTCAACAGTATCTTGATATCTATTGTAAATTTTCTGCTTTATATAAATGGGATATTTACTCTTTCCAAAGAACCGTGGACAAAGTATTCTGCAGTATTTCTTTTCATAAATAGAACCATGATAAAAACACAAAATTAAGGACAAAATTTTGTGTTAGATTTTAATGCAGGTTTTTTTGGCACAAAACAAAAACATACTGCTTTAATGTCAAACCATGTTCCTGCAGTAATAGTTATTAAACAAGATTCCTTCCATGTGCACACAACTTCCAGGTGTTTGCTCTTTCAGTATAAACTGACTGAATATTCAGAAAATATATTACAGGCAGATTAATAGAATAAATTAAATACTTTAAACAGCATCAGTTTGGACATTATGAGTTTGCTGTTCTGGTGGTGTTTTGTGTTTCTTCCATTTGTTTGCTGTTGATCCTAATGCTGGAATAAAAATACCTCTACCTGCCCAAATTTCTCTTGAAACTTATTCTGTGTTAAGCTAGGCTGAGTGGCAAATGCCTGTAACATAACAAAACACCAGTAATCATTGAAAAGTAGATAAGAAGGAAAAAAAGCATATATTTGCTAGCAGCATTACTCATTGCCTGTGAGAAAAAGTTTATTGTCTGACTTACTGATGGATGCTATGTAGAAAAAGTCTGGTCAGGAAATTTTCCTAGCCAGGATTTGAGACCAGCTCAGTCCCTTTTTATTCCCCCTACTATTGATTGCCTGAGAACTAGTATGAAGGAGTATGTCCACAGTCCTAAAGGACTGGAGCTGCATCTTTTGTATCATTCTCTAAGTGTTTTACTGGACTTCATGTCTTTAAGAAAATTTTGTTTGTTTAAGACTCACTAGGTGGATATGCAAACACATATAGTCACACTATCTGTGGCAGATATGAATCTTGCTTTCTGCTGTGACACAGGAGATGATGTGGAGTATGAGGATAGGCTCTTCTTGCTTTGATACTGACAGAGAAGTCATCTGTGACCTTGCTCGCATCTGAGGTATTTCTTGGATCTGTCTATGCAAGAATAAGCCTGAATGTTACTCCAGAGCAACATTTATAGTAGACTGGAAAATAAAAGATAGTGAGCATCTAAAGTTTAAAGAAGTGTGTTGATTGCTCGTGCCTTTTCATAGCTTTACAACTTCTCTAAAAAGGCCCTTTCCTCTTTTTCAGATGATGGAGGTTGACAAAATTTTCTAACTTCAGGGAAAACTCAAATGACATATTCAAAGAAGACTGAAAGATTAGTTGATTCATATTGCAAGACTGCCTTCATAGGGCAAAAATCTGAGGCACTGCTTTTGCTATTAATGAACAGGCAATGATAACAGGACCTCATGTCTGGTAGCTGAAACCTGATGTGTTCAACAGAGAAACCTGGCACTTCTGGGGAATTACTCTGGGAAAATGGTGGGCTTGACATCTGTAGATGTCTTCAGATTTAGATTAGCTAATTTTCTATAGGATACACGTTAACCAGCAGAGTCAGTGGTTTCAAGAGAGAAGTTCAGAAGCTATCAGCTGAAACTCAGTGATTGATTATGTAAGAGGCCAAAAGTAGATAACATAACATGTCTTTCTTGTTCTAAATTCCATTATCAATGACCCTCTAAGGGATAAAAACGATATTGTTTTTTCTTGCATGGTTGTAGTTTCTATTAAATGTGATCTGAACACAGAAGAGGGGAAATTTCTTCCTATACATGCTGCAGAGGGAGCATCCTGAATTTTCAGTAATTCCTATACTGAATTCCCATCTCTGATAAGTGTTTCCATGAAATTTCCAGACCAAAGCAAGAGGTGTATGTATTGCTTTCTCTGCATGAAAAAGAACAGATTTTTTAATAAATGATACAGAATTTTTTATCTGATACTTTTGGAAAGTTCTATGACAGAATTCACAATTTTAACTGGGCATTCAGGAATTAGATGTCATTAGATGGCCAATTAGACTGCTCAGAGTCCAGAAATACTTAGAAGTATAATAATGAAATACTGCCATTGCCAGACAACTTAGTGGTTCCTATCTAGAGTTTTTTAATCATAGAATTAGAAAATAATTTGGGTTGAAAGGGACACTTAAAGGTCACATGGTTCAAGCCCTCTGCAATGAGCAGGAACATCTACATTTAGTTTTTGATTTTAGTGGTATATGTTGCTTTTAGAAGAGATGGTTAGACAAAAAGTGAAAAATAATTGAAATATCTGTATCCATTACTGGACTGGAGCCTGCACATAAGATGAAGGACTATTCACATAATCATATAGTGACAGGGCAAGGGAGAATGGCTTTAAACTGAAAGATAGTAGGTTAGGATTAGATTCTAGGAAAAACTTTTTTGCTGTGGGGGTACTGAGGCACTGGAACAGATTGCCCAGAGAAGCTGTGGCTGCCCCATCCCTGGAAGTGTTCAAAACCAGATTGCATGGAGCTCTGAGCAGCCTGGTCTAGTGGAAGGTGTCCCTGCCCATGGAGGGGGGTTGGAATGAGATGATTCTTAAGGTGCCTTCAAACCCAGCGACCTTTTGACAAATCATATGATTCTATATGAAGATATTTATGCTTCACCTCACTCATGTCTTAAAACTTGCTTTCCTCGTAGCAATCATACCTAAAATTAAGGGATTTCAAACAATGTTTACTCTTTATGGAATGCCACAGCTTTTTTCTCTTCAGGTATTTGCAGCTGATGGACTGCAGTTATATGATAGATTAGTCAGAAAGAATATAAAAAATAAAAAATTAGGGTCAGTTTCCCCAGAGCAACAGAAGGTTTCACATCATTCTGCTCTAGCAGACCCAAAGAACCAGTGATAAACCGTTGGGGTGGTGCTGCCTGGAAATATTAATTGCTTCTACACATAAACTCTTAAAGAAGATACCAAGAGGAAAAAAACTGTGAGGAGAGAGTAGGTTTGGATTCTGGATCCTGTAAACCATCCTGTAACAGAAATGAAGACAATCCCATCAGCAGGCTTGCACCCCTCCTGCCTTTTCTGAGCTCAGAAAGAATCTGTGGTGTTGACTGCACGTGAATGCATATATTGCTGTCTCCATTACAAGTTCCTGTACTGGTCTGGATGCCAGTTACGGCTTTTTTAGTGCTGGTAACTGACAGAAGACACCAAATTTTGAAGGATTTTCCCTTTTTATATGAATGGATTTGATAAGCATGGTGCTTGAAATAAGAAAAATATATGGAGAAACTTTCAAGTCAGTGGCATGCATGGGAAGTAGGAAAGGAAATACAGATGGATGGGATGAAACTGTCAAAACACTGTGCCAGTCCTCTCCTCCAAAAGCTGTGTACTCTGTTTATTTATTTTCTTGTATAGCTTCCCCACCCCACATTTTTTCTCTCTCTGTGTCAGACTTAACTGCTTTTGTTCTACAGAAACAAAAGTTAGTGTCTCTCTGTGGCAATGAGAATGGGGGATAAATGATCAAAGCTTCTTTTTCTTGTGGCTCTTGATCACTTTGAACACTGCTGATAACCTGTTCTTCAGTCAGAAGAGGTGGAAAGATCCCTTGAGGATTGGATTGTGTGAAAATTCTGAGGCGTGTCCTTACTTGACCAGAAGCTGCTGGTTGTTCCTGGAGGTGTGTTTGGTGTCCAGAGTTCAGGTGCAGCTGCTCTCTCTTAAGAGCTGGATTTTTTTCTCCCTGTGTTTCGTATTTTTACTATATTTTATTGTTGGTTGCATGGTTGATGGTGCATGATACGATAGAATACGGAACAATATGTGGCCTTGCTACCACTTTGTAGATCTCAGTGGAGTTTGAAGTTGCTGAGATTTGAGGGCCCCATATCTGCACTGTTTTCTCACTTGTACAGCTGTTGCTAGCTGCTTCCTTTTCATTTGGAAAAATGGAGATTTAGAAATTTACATAATCTGATCTACAGTCTGTACAAACAGAATTTCAGATGCTAATTTTCACTTGTTTGCTAATCAAAGGTTTTGAAAAGGCAATGTTAGTGTATTATTAATAACTTTAAAGTACATCCTGTTTATGAGGTAATAACCTTCTGTCATGGGCTGAATTGACTTTGAGTTTAATTAGCTCAGAATTTGTTTAATACTGAGTTAATCAACCTTACAGTTACTGTGGAGAAGTTTAGGGTTTGTATTTTTTTGACTGAGCTAAGCTTCAGAAGTACAAACTAGCAAATTATGGATATGCCAAAAGAAAATAAATATATGTAATATATTTTTGAAAATCCTCAGCCTATACCATCAAAATTCTCTATAAAAATCAAATTTTTATGATTGTTTCCTCTTTAAAAATTCTTACTGCTTTCCAGTTTCACAAAGTTTTATTGCTCAGAATTAGATCTGAGAAAGGAAAATAAGAGAAGGAAGCACATATGTATGTGTCTGTATGTCCACAGACATATAGTATTCATTTTATTTGAGCTACTATAAAGAGTAACTTAATACATTTATAGTACTGATGTGTAACAGAAATACTTCTGTCTCGTTTCAAACTTGAGTGGATGTTGCACAATGCCAAGAGAGTATGACTCTGTTTAGTATCTATTTGCGTAACTAGTGCAAGTGGTAGTGATTAATGCATAGAAGTTTGTTACATAAATTTGAACTAATAATGATATTTTAATATCAGTTTTTGAAACAACTTTAGGTATTTAGCAGTTCAAAAGAAAAACAATTTTGATGTTTTGTATATTTTGATGAGAACTCCTTTCTAGGATAAACAACTGGACATCACTGCTGTCAAATGACAGAATGCTGCTGCAGTCTGTTTTAAAAATTACTTTTAGGTGTGATTTTGTAACAGATTTTTATATTTTTCAAGGCTGAATATTCCAACTTCAATAGACTGTTCTCAAGTTTGTAATCTTGTCATCTGGTTACTTCAGATGAAGTACCTTATGAAATCAAGGAGAATATCCTAGACTGGCTTATAAATACTGTAAAGTGCAGAGGAATTTTTGGCCAGCTTCATAAGCTATAAGAACAGGACACTTGAGGATTGCAAAATTCTCTTTTATGTCATTGAATATGAATTGCTTGAAATTATTTCAGCATGAACTGAAAAATATGACACTTCAGAAGTAAAAACCTAACCAATAGTGGTGAGAAAACTATTTCTGAAATATTAATCTGAGAACAGATTAATGAGAACATTCTATAACAGGACTACAACAGAAAGTAGGTTTGGACACTTGTGTGACTAAACGAAGTTGAAGACATTTTTACAAAATCAAGCCTCTATGTGTCATTGCTGTTTCAAGATTTATTGTCAGCCTAAACCACAAATTCCTTAGCTCAAGCACAAGTTACATATATGGTATTCAAGCTGCTTGGTACAATCTGAAAAAATGTATCTTCTGGAGGTTGGAACAAATGATTATAATTGTGTTGGTTTTAAAATGGATGATGAAATCATCAATTGTATTCCTCTTCCACTGCTTAAAAACAGGAAAGCAAAATACAAAATAGAAATGAAAAGTATTAATCAGGTAGACTAAATAATTTGGGTCTCCTCAGTACTCCTTCCTGGTTTCTTCTGAAGTATCTAACTAGACTTTATCTGCATCAAATTCTTGAAATCAGTCCTTAGGAAGACAGGATGTGGCAAGTCTTTAGCAAACCTCTGAGAGACAAAATGGAAGAAATCTACAAAATTTGAAAATATATATTCTAGCATCTTGATATGTGTGTTAGAATAAAATGTAAATTAGAAATGGAATTGATTTCTTGTGGATGGAATTTCTTTTAGTGTGCAAAATCAAAGATCTGTTCATGTTCTGAGGAAGAAATTATGAAATTGCTTGCAAATTCTATGATTTTTTTAAGTTTTTTTCTAAAATTTGGACTTTTTATCTGTTAAAACATAACACTACCAAATGTAATTTCTGGCTAAGGACTGTTACGTTACCTTTAAGAGTTGCATGGCTAAAGCAGCTTTCCTTGGACCTTGATGTCCTGGTAATCTCTCAGGATTTCTCATCAGCAAATATTTTCACTGCCATGTTATAAGACCTGACTCACTGGCGTCCAGATACAAATTTTAGACTGCATGTGTGCACCCACTCAACTATTTCAGTCAGCCCAATGTACAGTATTATACTGAATACGTAAATATCCGGCTTAATTTATGCCTTGAGGAGATACCATCATGAAGGCAAACTAAAATCCTGGGACAAGGGAGGAAGGGGGAGCATTTAAATTAATTTCTTATTTCAAATCTCATTGAATTTTTTTTAGTATACCTTCCAATGCTGTCAACTCTGCTGCCCTTCTGAAGTTACTAAAGGCATTTTCAACTTTCTAACAGTATACATCATGTAAGTCTGAATAAAAATTACAGGCACATAGACAAATGTTTTGACTAAATGCTCATATTTAGTCCACGTAGCTGAAATGCTTCTCTGCAGGCTTTCATTTATTGCATGTTATTTAGAATGCAAGAAGTATACAGGGCTTTTTGACAGGCACTATCTCAAACTCTGATGAAACCCCACATAGACAACTGCATCTCTTGGGCCCTAAGCACAGGAAAGATAACGACTTTTTGGAGCAGGTCCGGAGAAGGACCATGAAGATGATTCAAGGGATAGAACACCACACAGAAAGGGGACCTTATTGCGGCCTTTCAATGCTTAAAACAGGGCTTATAAGAAAGATGGGATAGATCAAGGGGTAAGCTAAAAGAGGAAAGGTTCGTATGCGATACAAGGATCAAAGTTTTTTACAATGAAGGTGGTGAGGCAGTAGAACAAGTTGCTCAGAGAGTTGGTGGATGCCTCACTCCTAGAAATATTCAAGGTCAGACTGAATGGGTCTTTGAGCAACCTGATCTAGTTGAATATGTCACTTGTCATTACAGGAAGAATTGTTCTAGATGGTCTTTAAAGGTCCCTTCCAATTCAGACTATTCCATGATTCCATGATAGTTGTGTCTAATGTTTTAGGGAGTTTGATATTTGGCTTGTTAGAGTTAATACTTACATGCTGCCTTTGGGCCAGATAATTCATTGGGTTGATACCAAGTTTCATTTCTCTTCTGAGGTCATGCTAATTCATTTGTCAGTTAAAGCAGCAAATCCAAACTGCACTTTTATTGCCTGTATCAGTTCCCTGAAAAATACTAAAATATAAGTTATGTTGATTTTGTGGAGTTAAATTTAAGTAAAATGAAGGTTTTTCATTCTGTGGCTCTAGCTCTAAGCTTAATGCCACCTCAGTTTTTGATGTAGCTTTTATGTCTGTATATTATTCACAGCACAGGATTACCACTTCAACATCCATATTTCTGTTGGACTTGGAAGTGTCCTTTAAATATCACATTGGGCAGATTATTAAGACTTCCTACTGTCATTTGAAAGATGAAACCATACTTTGTCTGTATTTATCCTTGTCTGTTTATGAGAAGCTGGCTCAGGGTTTTATCTCCGCCAAGCTAGACGACTATAATGCTTTGCTCACTGGCCTGCCAAGTGGTCTCATTACCAAGCTTGAGCAAAATTCTTTTGCCAGAGAAGTATATCTTGCTAAAAAAGACAGAATATCTCCCTAATCCTAGCACCACTGCATTGGCTACTCAGAAACAAAGGATTGATTGTGAAGTTGACCTGTCAGCCCCTTCATGGTCAAGGTCCTGAATATATCTCCAGATTTAATTTTGAGATATATTGCTTCCAGGCCTCTGTGCTCTTCAGTGCCCTCTTAGTGCAAGTTCCAATTACAAAACTACAAACCTTGCGTGATGGAGGATTTTACCATTATGCCCAAAAGCTAAGGAATAAGCTGCCTTTCTCAGTTAGGAAGCTCATGCTCTTTGCTTAAATCTCCTCTTCTGAAGATTTGCTTGTCTGTCTTTTTCCTTTTTTATTGAGCAACATTTTATCCCCCATAACTCAAATCATTTGGGGACTGTAATATATTCTATGCTGCTATGCAAAATTAAGTGGTAATTGTAGTGTTAAGCAGTGCTACTTATGATTTTTTTCATTGGTTGGAAAACAACTTTTAAAAAGAAATAGTTTTTGTCAAAAGAAAAAACAGTTAATAGAAAAAGATTCTTAGATTTAAGAGAAAAAGCAAAGAGGAGTGCTTCAAGATTACTGCACCCTCCAGTATCCAATAACTGGTCGTTATTTGGATTTGGAAAACTCAAAGCCAAATTTAGCCATCTTCCCTTTACTGGAATATTTTAATTATCAAGCTGTTGGCAACTCTGGAGTGAGACTTTCTAAGTCACTTCTGTGATGAATATGTTGTTCATATAACTAAGATTAATTGATGCTTAGGCCTAAAATTAGATCTGATACATCTAGCTATATACCATATGCTCTTCTAGGATAAATATCTGTATTTTACTTCCTTGTTTTGTTATATCACCAGAGAAAACAGAAAATATTCTAGTTTTTATCTCAGCATGGAAGGAACAAAAAATTTTAATTGTTTCTTGAAATTTGTGTTTGCTTCATTTTCACATAAAGGGACTGATTAAATTTTATTAGCCAGTGGTCCTTTACAGAAAAATTGTATTGTTTTAATGTTTAAATTAAACACTAGAAATTAAATTATTAATATTAAAATAGTTTAACTCCTCCAAAGTGGATAAATGTCACTGTCAAAACAAATTACCCTTGTAACAACCTTATAATAAATGGATAGAAAGTGGGTAAGATGATATTTCTTATGAGACAGAGAAACACGGACTGTAGTATATAGTATAGTAATATAGACAGAAAATGATGACAACCTGGATGAGACTGGATCTCAGAGATCTCACACAGAAAGAATGGACAAGATTTAGGTATAAGCTGAATGTGACAGCTTGCAAAAAGACGTGCAGAAGCAGCCGTTAGAGAGGTGGAAGAAGAGTTAGGATGATGCAGTAATGGAAAAAGTGAGAAGGTGAAAAGGAAGAGAAAGCTATGGAAAAAAACCATGGTCTGTGTTGAAGAGAAAGTCAGGTTTGAAGATAGACTGCTGCCTGTGGAGGGATTAGAGGCT
This sequence comes from Eopsaltria australis, assembly GCA_034509425.1. Lineage (NCBI taxonomy): Eukaryota > Metazoa > Chordata > Aves > Passeriformes > Petroicidae > Eopsaltria > Eopsaltria australis. Next base: position 1,544,360 of record JAVTVJ010000116.1, on the reverse strand, counting down.
CTGGTGAGGAAAGCTACAGTGAATGCATTTGTGGAAGTCAAATGGAGATTGGCTAGATGGGAGAGAAACTCTAATGGCCATTTTACACTACACATTCCATGCTTTCTTAGAGTGTTTGATGCATCACATAGTGGACAAACTGCGAGTTCAACAGAAATGAGCAGGTCACTGGTCAGTTTTGGTGGGTGAGATGGGGGATGACAGACAGTCCTTCTCCCTCCTCCCAGTGGGTGCTGCTTGGATTTGTGCTGAGCTAACTACAACAGTACCTGCTGATGTCTGCAGGCTCGGCCTTGTCAGGATATGAATTTTGGCTCAGTTTGTTGTCATCAACAATGTTTTTGTTTCCACAGCTAATTAATAGCCTTAGATGTACTTCATAGCAGCAACAGATTCTGTACAGCTGCAGCCTCTACCAAAGATAAGAGTTTAAAAGTTTAAGTGGTGCCCCGGTGAGTGATGAGAAGGTTTATACAAAGACACAGCTCCATGTTTAAGTAGACCTAGAGAAGGCTTTTGCAGTATCTAAAATTTTTGTCACTGCTTATATGGAGGCTAAAAGGGTTAAATTATTTATATTAAAAATTGTATAATATCTGTATATTTACATGTATATAGCTTTTTGATATGAAAAATACACGCTTTTTTCACTGTGTCGGGAAAGAAAGGAAGGAGTGTAGGACTATGGCGGAAAAAAAGGGAGGCATTTTCAGTGATGTATCTGCTTCTGTTAAACTTGGTTGGCTGATATTTATGTAGAATTTCCATAGTAGTTGTATATGCTAATGCCAAAGCAAATTTCATGCTGGATGGTAGAGATTGGCTAAGATTTTTTTCTACAAATTAGTAATTATTTGTAAAATAAATAGTAGTTGTTATCCTTTCACTAGAGAAGGCTAAATAGTAGAAGAGGAAATTAGATATTGTTAAATGGAAATGTTTGTGATTCTTCAAAATAACCGAATATATTACCTTCAAAGAACTTAACTGAATACTAACTGTACTTTAGTATACATGAGCACTATTAGTGCATACAAATATAACTTAAAGTAACAAGTTTTATCATCATAAAATTTTACTTTCACCTGAGCTTCTAGCAGGCTAATTTCCTTTGTAGATTAGAAAGAAAATATTGTAACATAAGGAGGTATTAGCAGTCTTTTGTCACTCAAATAAATGCAAAATTTATGCCAATTAAAACGACGTGTATAGTTCATATAAACACACTCATTTCAATTTATAGGTATTTAAGGTGGAATAGAAATGTTAAAATTTTACAGAAAGCTTTGTTTAGTAGTTCTATAAAATGAAGCTGTTCTCAGTTTAGTTTTGCAATATGTGGCCATTTGGGGAATCTAGGTAGTATTAAAACTTTTTTTAAGCAAAAAAAGATGACACTGATTCTTTTGTTGTTGGACTGTTCAAAGTTCAACCATAATGAAAACAAGCATACTGATATTTTAAAGGAATGGCTGTGGAGAAAGAGGTTGATCTTATTGTCAGTTCTGTTGTATGAGACATGTTGGAGAATTGACCTTTTGCAGCTTGTTCACAAGGTTTCATCATCTCTTCTGAAACGATGCCTTTTTGTGGTGTATTTCTTTAGCTTTACTGCCCTTACGGACATAGATGTTTGTAAAGGGCTTTATTTTTATGTATCAAAAACTTCAATCCAGAAATTTCCCTACAGGTTTTCCATCCCTCTACTCTTCCCCCATTATTTCCTAAGCCATGTGATATATTTTCAGGAATATATTTACCATGCAGTTAAAAATCCAACCAAACAAAACACCAGCCTGAACACATAGCCTATATAATGTCTTGGATAAAATATCTTCACAACTCTCCATGCCTCTATTTTTTCTTTAACCACATACTTTGTGGTTTTCATTCACTGTAGTATCATTGGACAGCAATCAAATAAATGAGGCCTATCAGAGCTCAAGTGCCTATTTAAATTAAAGGAAAGCAGTTAAGTTTTTAGATGCTAATACTTTGCTCAAATGTGAGCAAATGAGTTACACACATGTAGGCAGCAACAAAGAAGAACAGTACATGCTTTCTGGTAATACGTGATCTGGGCAGCAGAAAAGAGAAAGAAAGCTTGGAAAGTGCTCAGTTGTGTTTTTGGCAATATTTTACTCCACAAAGTGCTGCCAGAGCAAGAACAGTAGCGGACATTGTCTAAAGCAACTCTGACCATCATCTGAACTCTTGGACCACCCTACGGTTGGATGGATGGTTGCCGGGACATTTCTTTCAGGGGAAGAGTTCCTTCCTTTGCTGTTGCATTTTGGCAGCCTTGTGCTTAACCAGTGTGTTTCTTTTTGAGGTATTAATCTCTTTGCTTCTCCCACAAATGTCATTTGCTCTGTAGGCAGTCACTGAAGTCCTCTCTGTCCTTCAGGATGTAACTTCCACTTCAGACTTCAGTCTTTTTTTTCCTTGGCTTACAAAAATGAGTCTGAATATAATTCATAAATCCTGGAAACCTGAACAGTCTTGTAGGCACCAAGCACTCAGCAGGAATTAAAGCCTTTCTCTTTCCTGATAGTGTAGTCTTTTTAATTTCCTGGTTTATAGGAGCAGAGGAATGAGAAGGAGGATCGGGAGGAGCACAGCACAGGATGAAAAGTACTAAAGAGAGAGCAAGACACCTTAAAAGCTGTTAAAAGCAGCTGTTTTTTGAACCTGATGAAGGAAATAGAAAAAGCTATTGACTAAGGCCAAATGCAGCCTGAAATTCCAGAAGTGACCTGCTGTAAACCCACTCAGCAAGTGAGCGATCTCTGGGTATTTAATGCTGCCAAGCTCTGGGGTATATGGGGAACAGCCAAGCACGATGGCTGTATGCTAAGAAAATAAGCAAGTTCTTATGTGTTTTTCCCACTGTTTTGTGTGTCACTGGAGTATGGTCACAGCAGTGAAGGATGTGACTATGCACTGCTGAAACTGTAGCTGGATAAGTGCTGGCACTCCTAGCAACTCGCTATTTCTAGGAGTAAGGATGTGAATCAGATGGTTAAAATTATTTAGATTTTTTTTTTTAACAGATCATAAAATGCTTCATGTAATGCTAACACCTGCTTTCATTGGCTGATGTTACATACTCCTGAGGCCTTTGCCTTCATGTCATCATTTCTGGTATGTCAGCAATAGCTGAGAAGTGTTCCTGTTTTATAAATGGTCTGCAAAATTTTTCCTTCTTACAGAAAGTAGCAGATAAGTGGTGTTTTTCTCATATCTCTAATCACAACTGCATGCATCTAAGACCAGTCCATCGGTACTCTATCTGAAAATTCTAAGTTCCAATGTATGGTCTACTTTAATTATATACTATTCTGAATATTTTATAAACATCTTTTTTCTTTGGATTAATAGAAAGTAAAACTAAAACTTTTTTTTTTTAATAGATGGAAGTAATGCTGGCAAAAAGATTTGCTTCATAGGTTGTTAGTAAGACATAGTCATGATTCTTATGTAGATGTGGTGTGATATGGACCTTACAGAATATGATGATTTTTCAGCTAAGGTAGAGGGAATACTTGTGCAGACATAATTTGTGTGGTGCTGCAGCAGAGTAAGAATTTTATTCTGTCCTCTTTATATCCTGAGTGAATTAAACTTGTGAGAATGAAGGCGGAGCACAATAGGACTCTCTTTGGCTGAGCTTGGCAGGAAGGTATAGTGGCCTTTGAAACTTTAAGAGGTATTCTTTGATTCCTTCAAACTTCAGTTGTGTGGTGGTTTAAAAAAAAGTTGTGTAATATGGTGACTTAAATAAGCTTGTTTGGATTTAGTCTCTGAATAAATAATACATTCCCATCAACAAAGTGAAATGTGAATAGCAATATAAAGTCCCAAGCATTTTGGTCCCTTTATATTTTTTCTTGCCTTTCTTAGTGCTTACTCCGTGCTCAGAGACTAATACCACGTGGAATTGAACACCTGCAGCCCTCACTTCAAGTTATGCTGTATATTGCAGATGAAGGAAATTGCAGGTGCTCTATATTTCCCAGAACTTATCCCATGTGCCACTACAAATCTGGAAGGACTTACTGTTCAAGCAGTCTCAAGATGATTTTTTTTGTTGCTGGATATACTTGGAGTATATGACAGTTTATGCCTATTCTGTGTTTAGTCCTCCCAATGATACGTTCATTTCTCTAATTTTCAAGGATTTGGGGGTGGTTTAAAATTATTTATGTGAGAAGATCTCATATGGGGATGTTCTAGAACTTCTTTGAAGGGAATGATTATTTGTTAGGCATCAGCTATATCTTCTCTGTATCGCCTGTCATTTCCAATCATCTGACTACTTATTGCTCTTGTCCATAATTCTAGATGTCTACAAGAAAAATTGGCATCTTTTTCAGGATGAGTAAATAGTGTTGTCCATGCAAGGAATCGATGTTGCATTTGATTTTGGTTCTTGGAAAATAGTGATACCAACAGTCATATTAATAACAAACAGCAGGGACAAAAAGGGCTCTGCTTAATATTCTCTGAATCTGAGTTGTGTGTTGGGTTAGAGAACTTCTTCATCTTTTCCTGAAACTATTTCCCTCTTAGGTTCACTTAAGCCAGACACTCCTAACCTTTTCATCTTCAAGGAGAAAATTAGCTAGTTTTGTCATTTAAGAATTCTGGCCTTTCACTGCAACCTTTGCCTGTATATGGGCCTGAAGTATATTATTTCAGCCATACTGTGTAAATGCAGGGCTACCATGTGTTCATATAAGAGCAGAAACAGGGAACATAGGGTTTGGGGAATAGTTTAGGATACACGTATTATTATTAAAAAACTAATTGCATGATCTTGCACATGTTGCTCAAGGAATGAGTTCCAACATCTGAAGTGATCTGTGGTTCAAAAATCATCATGTAAGAAAGTACAGATAAATTATGTGGTAAGGAAAAGTAGGAAATGGTACAAATATTAAATTTAAAGGATAATGTAAGAAAGTTAAATATCATGAACAAATTAAAAGTCTTCAGTGCAGCTCAGGGGAGTATATAGTCCTGTGCAATTGTCACAACTCAGAAAATGCAGAATGTACTTTGCAGGCTGTGCTAGTAGGTGCTGGGAGAGCGGGAGAAGATGGGACAATCCTCTTAGCTCTTCCATTGCTGTGACCAGTGACAGATATACCTGTATCAGTGTTCAAATAAACCAAACCACCTCCAGAGCACTTAGCACCTAAAACTCTTTGCAAACAATTAATGAATTTCCAGAGCACTCTTTTTGAGAATTTAATTTTCTGAAAAATGTTTCTAAAATGAGGCAAAAAGCCACAGAAATACAGGCCTTAGCTCTGAGTCCAGAGCCTAAACTTTTTTCCACATCTGTGGCAATGCCCGTATTACCTTGTTGCATTTGCTCTTTACTCCTGTGTCTATCAGAAACAGCTCACGGAAGTCAGAGGAGCGCACAGCTGTACAACCAGTAAATGTCATTAGCCTGAGAATCATCTGGACATCACTGACTATTGCAAATGTGTAGGTTTAACTAGGGGTACACAGGAATGATATTTCATACTTAAGATGCAATGTCTTTAGTTTTGATATTGCTAGAAAGTCATCTATCAGATTTGTCTCACAGGGGTTTTTTTATGTGTTGTATAACTTATTAGACCAGAATGTAAATCAGCTTTAGTTGATTTTCACTGAATATATTTAAATCTGTTGGAATTATTTGGATTTTTTTTTAATTTCTCCTTATACCACATCATTATGAAAAACAGTCAGAAAACCATAGACCATATGTAGTATGTATCATTTCAGATAAATACAGATCGGCAATGTACAATATAGTCACATACTGCATTTTCTTGGTAGACTTTTTAAAATCCTCTTAATTATTTACAACAAGATAAATCATTTAACATTTTAAATTTTAATTATGGGCAGAAATCAGCATTTAGTATTCTATGCCAAAGTTTTAAACTCTGCATAGATTCTGAATTTCCTCCAAATAGATTTCAATTAAGCTTCTTGGCTTTTTAATTTTTTTTTTTCTGGGGTATAATTGAAAATATAAAAGGCACATTTAAATCACCACCCTCTTCTCCTAAAAGAGGCAAGATTACATACCCAGCAGCCTTTGAGTTCTTGAAATGCCTTCAGAAGTTTTCAGATATTTGTTTTAATAATTGTTAAGAATTTATTATGATGCGTTAATTGTGTGCTCTGTAAGTTATTAAATAGTAAGTTCAACATATTAATCTTTCATGTTATTGTTGTCAGTGCTATATTTAGGAAGGAGGCATTAATTAAAATTCTCCTTTAAAGTTTTTTTTTTTCTTAAAAAAAGCAGTATGTGTACTTATCAAGATACATTTTTGATCTATGGGGAAATGATTGCAAGCAAAGTTTTGATATAGCATATGCTGAACTTGAATTAAAAAGATTTTGGTTATGTAGAGTTCAAATTACCTTTGACATATTTTTGCAGGTTAGTTACAAATTCTCAACTAAACATAGAGCTCTTCTTTATCGTAGAGCCTAGCATCAGATTTTAATCATATTTTGTACCCACAGGGTTTTAGGTTTCCAACAGGCCACCTGTCTCAGACATTAAAAAAATCACAGGACAGATGGGAAGGTGAAAGTGGTTGTCCTTGGATAAAGAAATTCTTACACTGCAGGAACAGTCACAGTCAAGGCTGGCCAATATATCACACATATTACCCCTTTCTTCTAGCATTGCTGTATCATGATTGCAAATTTCCCTTTAGTAGTATAAATACAGAATTCATCACTTATCCTTTTTCGATAGCGCAATTCGCAAAACCTGTCTCTTTTCCATGTGATCTATGAACTGCTGAGGGATAACATGACATGCATAGTACTTCAGCAAATATAGTGTGTCTTGTACACATACCAGAGCTCCTAGAATTCCCATGTTGTTTATTAATGACACAAGGGTATGCCTATTTATTTGTGCAGACCTCTGGCACTGGTTTGAAAGGTATGACGTATTTTAATACGTCAAAATTACCAACCTCAATAAAATTCCTTATTGGAAAAAAATGTAAAATGGTGACGCTTCTTCCCATGTATTGTCATTGTTTCCCACAGGGATAATAGTTATTGTACATCACTGGCCAGTGTGGTGTGGACTAATGCTCCATATTACACAGAAAACATTCAACAACACTTTAAAATGCAAGGAGCAAATTCTGACCTAAGGTGTATGTACCCAGTTTTTATAGACCTGGGTATCTAAGAGCCAACAAGTCATGTAGAATGATCAATCTGTGATGAGTGAGAGAGCAGGACTCTCCTGCATTTGGCTTATGTACAGATCCCATTCTACTTTGAGCTCTTTCTACTCTTCCCTGAGACTAAGAAGAAAAAGTGTTAATGGCAGTATATACTGTTCAGCAGCTGTTAAACGTGCAGAGGTTCAATAAGAGGTTCATTAAGCCTGTGAGGTTTCACCTGACCTACACAAGGGGTGCTACTTGGTGGCCTGGAGAAAGGTCTGTGCAAATAACCCGATATTGCTGTCTAGCCCGTGGCACTGAAGAGGCTGCGTGCCCCTGCCTAGAAATTTGTATTTTTAGATACAATTTTTAAAGTCCAAGAGAATGCAAATGCAGGGGAGAAGAAAAAAAATCTCTTAGTAGGAGGTTGTAAGTTCATAACATAGATTGCTTTCTCTGTGTATCCTTTGTTGTATGCCAGCTAATTATATAATCATTGACTAGGGTGATATCAGAGTTCCCCTTCCTGATTAACAGTGCCCACCCCTCTGAAAGGAGTGATGCTGACAGTCAGTGCAAGCCCTTAGAGTTTGATCCTTAGGCACGGGAGGAAATTGAAACTGCTATCTCTATTTTTCATGCTTGTTCTAACCACTGTGCAAATAGAAGCATGTGTGATTTTCTTCTAGATTCTGATTTTGAATAAAGTCCTAACTGCAGTGATATTTTGTGCAAAACTTACCCACAGAGGCATCATTTAGGCAGGACCTGAGAACACAGCAGATCAAGGTGTTATTGGAAATTGTTGTCAGACAGGTATGTAATGATTATGCCCTTACCTTGCTTGGGTGAGAGTGAGGATATTACACTTCATGAACAGAAGTGGAATTGTAGAGCTTGGAGGAGGAGCTTGTGGTAACTGAAAAATCTCTGTTGTTTAGAAACACTCAAGATTTACATTAGGTTGAAGAAATGCAGTTCTGATCCTAGGCACCCTTCAAATTTCCAGATTTTTATTCCTCGGTTCAGTGGCACCTATTTTTAAATTAATTAATGCTTCCAAAGAGTTTTATGTGGAAATTCCTCTGGTTATTTTGTTCAAACAGGTATATAGGTAGTTCTTCTTGTCCTAGTAAATATCTATTTTGGTCTAGATCCTCTTTGCAGAGACATGGATCTTCTTCAAAGTGTTTACATCTCTATATGAATCTAAGAAATAGGATTGGAAGAACTTGAGTTGGAACTGTGGGGAAACAGTCAACAAAGGGTATGTAATTCTGAGCACAGATCTTTGCTATCAGATGCAATCATAATCTTTCTTATAAACTTGCTTGGCTCCCTCTTCAGATCATGGAGAGTGTTTGGGCCAGAAACCAGTAGAGACAGAGTCAAATTTCTACTCTCTTGGTGGCTAAAAGACCAGCACAGAAAGATGGATGGCAAAGTGCTGACCCTCTTGATAAATGTGAGAGAGTTCCCTTTATAGTCACAGTGGTGCTGGTTAGTGGGTTTGTGGGAAACATCTGAGTCATTAACAAACATGATTTGTTTATTCTTTACCTACTGATACCCCTGGAAGTTTTCTTCTTACAACGTTTTAAATTGTCTATGAGCAGGGCTCACTGGGAACTATCCTCTGCTCTGAAATCTTTAAGAAAGTCTATTCTGACAAATAATTTCAGCTCCGTGGACAATAATAAATTTGTTTCCTCTTGTATTGTGCTGCATATTTGCATAAAATGTAATCTCTCTCTTTTTCTCCTTCCTTCTAACACCACCCCCCACCCCCCTCTCCGCTTTGTCCTTAATAAATACGTTTGTATAGAAATAAGGATGTGGAAAGACAAGCATGCCTAATATTGAAGGACAGTATGCTTGTGCCTAATACATTAGAGCAATTGTTCAAGAATAATTCATCTTACGTGAAGATTACCCCTGTAAGGCTGCCAAGGTCACAGGGACTTTATCAGCTGTACAAATGCTCCTTGTGTGTTTTAAACAGATAACCTTAACGTTTCATTAGATTTAGTTGAAGCAATTTTATTTATTTATTTCTTAAATTTTGTTTTCGCTATTAGAATATTTGATGCTTTTTTTCTTTCCTTTTTTTCCACCTCATCTTTTTGTAATTCATATAAATGTGGTAGAATTACTTCTAGATTTGTTCTGTTTCTCTCTAGAGCAACAGCTCCCGAATGTGAGGTGCTGAGCCCAGAGATGGGTTGTGAATGAAACCTTGGAATTGCCGTTTTACAGTGTTTAGGTTTTTCCATGAGATATAACTCAATTAGCCTTGTACAGAACATATGAGTGGTGCGGGAAGGTGTGACCAACTGCTGGAACCCTCTTTTAATTCAGTGTTAAAAAGAAGTCACTCTCATACATTTAAAGTAGTGGAGCATTAAGTAAGTGTAAAGATTCAGACAATTCAGAGATATGGCAAGAGCTTCAACCAGAATATGAAATGTTTTGGTTAATTGTGGCTTGCAACTCTTTTAGTGAAGGTAACTCCCTGAAGATAAAGGGCAAGACCTTTGTTTTCTGTAAATCTAGGAAAGCCTATTTAGTTTTCTAGGGGTAAGGCACTTCACACCAGCTAAAAACTGGCCAATAAACTCTCTAAATATATTCCCATTTTCTTCCTTTTAAGCTATTTTTTCTCCATGGAATGCCTAGTACCTGCATTTTTTTGTAACAAGATTTGCATTTAGCATGAATTAAATGAATTTACCTTGTATTAGAAAACAAACCTGCTGAGGACTACATGTGACCTACTGGTCCCCTTGGTCTCTTCAACTAGTTTTAAACTCCTTGGTAGTATTAAAAGGGGCTTTGCAAACTAATTTAAATATTTTACACTAGTACTTATGCAGATAATAAAGCTGTATTTTAACAGGGATTCATGTGATTGTGAACTGGGAGTGAGATGGCCTGCAGCATCATGTTTAAGAGGGAGACTGCACAAAGCCGTCAGCTAGAATGTTAGTTTGCATTTGAAAGATATTTTGAAAACCCTTGCCAGCATTAAAGAATGTGAAACCCAACATTATAACTAATGTGGGAAAATCCCATGATTGTTTTGTCAGTATAATCCCACCAGTGAAAAGTTTTTAGATGGTATTTTTTAATGAGTTAATGAATTGATGCCAGTTTTCTAGAGTTTTACTACACGTAGTATGGTCAAAATCTCGATGTGTTCATTCTTTGTAAAACTGGAAAATGACCATTCAATGAACTCCTGACGTGGTTATGTAGGCTGCTTCAATTATCTTCTGCAAGGAAGGAGAGCAGTGAGTTTCAAACATCATCACCAAAAAAACCACAGTCCTCTAAGACAGATACTGTTGACAAAGACAGACTGGCCCCATGACACCAGCATGAAATCATGAAAGAGTCTCAACTCGTGAACAACTTGCACCTAGGAAATCGTGTAGAATTAGTTTGGTTAGAAAACCTCTGCACAGTTCATTTATTATTTAATCTTATTTTACTTTGTACAGACAAGCTATCTGGCCTAGTGTGAGGCTTCACACAGCCAATTACTTCAAGGTGTTTAGTTCATATTTTATTTAAAGCATAAATCTTGTACAGGCTGTCCATTGATGACCCTGTGAGGAGCTTATAGTAAATGCCTTTCATCATTGCTGACTGACTCATGTGCACAGACCTACCTGCTGAGCTAAACAGGCCCAGAGAACTGATGCATTTGTAAGATATTGGATTTAATAGCCTTTTTTATATGCTTAAATGATGGAAGTTAGTACATATAGTTGAAGCCCAGTGTTAGGATTTAAGAAGTGAGATTTTATAAAGTGTCATGGATTGTATTTGTTTCTGCTATTTGTAAAGAGTGCACAATTCATTTTCTATGCTTCGTACCTTAAAATGTGCTTTTAAAGGCATCGCTGGTGTATTTGAATAAGTAAAATGTTGCCATAGGAAGCTACTTAATGTATTCAATAGAATATTCATACAAATTCCCTTTTTAAGACAGATTCTGTGGTTATGTTTTTTCTCCCCCTCCTTCCTCAAATCATCCCTCTCAGGCTCATTTTTAAGTCTAGTGCATTGATACCAGCAAGGTGCTCTCTGAATAGCTTGGAAAGAGACTTGCTCAAGGAATGCAGCGATTGCATCTGATGGGTTTATGTGCCATTAACAGTGTCTGTCCCACACTGAATGTGCCAGGTATTTAACTGGGGACTGGTACTAATTTCAGAGCTAATACTAAGCCGTTCCACATCAATGCTTACAGCAGGTGGTTTGAATTGACAGTGTAAAGGGAGAAAAAAAAGTGTGAGAAAATTACCATTGTACTATAGAATTTCTCTGATTGAATTGACTGATTATACTGTCAAAAGAGCATTGGGAAACTGGCAGTGCTTATAAGGAGGAAAGAAATGACAGGATTCTTTTAGAAAGAGGTTCTCTGACTTTGCACAGTCAAATAGTTCAAAATGATGATAGGATTTTATGTTAAAGGTTTTAATCTAGCACTTAAGAAATCTGCGTGTTCTTCAGTTCAGGATTTCTCAAGCCAGTATCCTGTGTAAACTGATCCTGCAGTTTTCTCACTCTATACTGGCCCTCTTTCAAGACCCACAGGAGATTCAACATGAATCAACATACGTGATTCACCATAGTGAATCCCACTTTTCTCCACTATCTTTGGATTGAATTTAAAAAAACCAAAACCCCACCTCAATCTGTCATCTTCCAAAGATAACAGCACTGTTGTATTTGAAGAACAAGTTGTGTAAGATACATGAGAATAAATACGAAGGTGTACTCAGTGGCTTGTAGTATTGCAACATTGTCAAATACATGGATAAAGAATGTCTTACGCGAATCATCTTAACTGCATTAATACCTAATTCCACTCACCGTCAAATTATTCTTTTCCCACTCAAGTTCAATGAAACAAGACCAGACACAAATCAGAGAAATAGTCTGAATATTTTTTTAGTAATGTAAATTAAATTGTTCAGTATTGCCTGGTTATCCTAAGGGTATGTGCACCTCTTTGCTGATGGAACCAGTGACCAGAATTTTCTTTCTACATAGGCTTCAAGATTGGATAACAAAAACAGCTTTAAAAAAGCCTCCAATCTGTCCTCGCATGGGTGGCATGGAATTTCATGAATGTAAATAAAGTAAATATTGCCCAATTCTTTCTGACATTACAAAACAGAGTTGACATAAGAATTTTTCTTCTAGTTTGTCAAAAAATAAAGTTAGCTTGCAGTGGATAAGAACTAAATAGAAACAAAAGTTGATTTCTCTATCAGATACATCTTATAAATCAATCCAGGGACTTATTAACCTTTTGGGTTTTGAAACCATGACAGCTAACCTTATTAGTGAAATTTTGTTCAATCTGTGAAGAGGCTGCCAGAATAAATACTCTCTCATATTTCTTGTACAAATATGAGTGCATTAACCTCATGAGATTTGTGGTATATAAAGTTGGGGTATCATTGGAAGATAGGCTAAAATGGAAACTGGGAAAGGGGTGTGTGGAAATGGAGATACCAGTCTGCTGATCTTCAGTCATAGGACAGAATGTCATATACAATCTATCTTATGTATGAGGACATACATAAATATTATTAAGTTTATATGCAATACCTAGGAAACTTAATTCTTCAAGGAAAGGAAAAATTTTCTATTTGAAAGTGTATTAGAAGATGTACATTTTTGATGCACCACTTATAGTATTGAAGGCTGTGGCTACCTTATAGTTATTCCAAAACAGCAGGAAACTACATTCCATAGGATTTCTGTGGTGACTACAGAGAATTTGTTCAGCTGCTTCCAGAGCAACCTGCTCTAGCTTATAGTAGCATTAGGACTAATACTTGGAGCTAAGCAGTTCTACTTGCTTTTGAACTGTATCAGTGCAAAATAAATACAACAGGCAATAGATTTTATAATCTGCAGACTTTCTTAGACCATTTCTAGTTTGGCAAATATAGCAGAAGAATCTGTAAAAATGCAATATTTTTGAGTTGTTTTCTTATGCTAATCAAGTTGTGCAATTGTTTCTTCTCTTTCCATCTTAAAGAAACCAAATCCTTTCATCTTTCTGCTTTTACTAGTTGTAAATGTTGATATTACAAGGGCAAAAATATTTTGTTTAGACCAGATTTATCGAGAAAGCATGTTTGCTTCAAGTTAGTATTTGGGCTCTTTACCAATTTGAAAGGGAAAAATAGTATAAAAGAACGACTAGCGTTACTGCTGGATTCATAAATTTAACTTCCCTTTGTGTATGGAATGGAGAGATATATCTTGCTATTTCATAGCTGACAGCATGAATGGTGTAGATTGTCATATTTATTATGTAGGTGAAAAAAGTTAATACCATGTAGCATGTAAAACAAAAATAAAATGGCTGGTGCATTGTATAAACAGAAAAGAGGTTAAACTGTTCACTATTCATTGCTCTGAACATATTGCTAGGTGGAGATTAAGGATCAATTCTTCTTTTACTAACTGTCATTCTCCTTACCTAGGATTAGGTTTTGGCATACCTCAAATTGAAGATCTCAATAAATTTATTTGGCTGCCAATTTAATTTGATGTGAGTTGATGAAAGTTAAGTCCAGTTCTACAAAGGGAAAATCAGTACTGTGTATTAATCTTCATTGAAAAAATGTATTCACTACCTTTTTCTTTTCCTCAGGAACCTTTTATATATATTTATCTAACATGCACATTTTTTTCTGTTCCCACTTTTCTTTAAATTTAAAATTATTTTTGTATGTGTTGTGGATTCTTATTATTCCAGCTCCTGGTCTCAAAAGTAGGAGTATTTGATAGAAGGGAAAAGTGAATTACATGTCTCTGGAAGCACCAGGAGGTTACAGTTTTTGAGTGAAAAATAAAAACTTTTCATACAGGCGAAAATTAGTTACAAACTCATGGAAACGTTTTAAAAAGGATAACGTGCATAGTGTAGCTCTATGTAGTAGATGTGCAAAGTAGGTGAAAAATAGAAAGTAGGCATATTTTCCCCATTTTTATGAAGACAGACATGAAGTCATGAACCATGGACAATGCTTAAGACATATTGAAACCACTGTCTCAAATTTTATTCAAAAATGTTTGCCAACTGCAAAGTCTTAAAAAGCTCTGCTGAATTTTTTTGACCCATTTCTAAAAATCAGTTAAAAACTATGCTCATAGCAATTTGGAAATGACATTCAGAACATAGTTTACTTTGGAAAGGTTGGAAAATTTGTTTTTCAGTATTTTGGGAGTTCTGTAGCCCTCTGGTGGAATGTAAGGAGAATCTACAAGGAAAATATTTGATAATCAGTTGTTTTCCAGTCATGTTTTACCAGGTAACTGGGTAATATATTCTTTCCCTAGTTGTTTATACGTAAGTGCTGCATTCAGTCATAAAGCCTAAGTATCTAAGAATTGCAAGAAAAGCTAATATCTTCCTTTTTGTTCAACTTCAGCAACTTGCAGCAGTGCAGGATGCAAGAGATAAAAAGTCTTAAATAACTTGACTCTGGTTGGGGAGAGGCTGCTTGATGAGAAGGGCAACAAGAACTTTCCATGTCTTGATCAGAAACGTTCAACTTTTCTGGTCAGAGATGTTCAGAGGGTGTCCCTGAAAAGATGGTCCTGTGAAGAACAAATGTTGGATTTGGTTGGGAACCTTGTTCTCTCAAGGAACTTTTCTTGCTGAGAGTGTGAATGAAAAGCAATGTCTTCCAGAGGAAGGCATGGCAACAGAAGAGGAATAAATAGTGACATAGTAGTGTGGAATCATGCAATCTTTATAAAAGGAAAGAGAAACCAATTTCCTTTAGTGTAGCAGAGGTAAAAGAAGAAGAGCAAAGCCACAGCAGGCTTTTTTGGCATGGAGGAAGGCAGACAGCAATAGCAGTGGTCCTGCAAGAAGTGGTAAGGGGTTATCAACTTATTTTTCAGGTGGCATAACCTCATTGCAATTGATTTTTAGTGAAGACACTGGGGCGTGACTCCTATTGATGTACATGGAAGTGGTTGTGTCAGAGTGAGTAGAAAGGCAATAGAACATAAAATCACAATAAGAAAGAATAAAATCTGGAGTTTTGGGAATGGGGAGATCTGCTGAATATCTGTTAGAGAATGAAAGGAAGACAAAGCAGTCGATTCTGGTGGGAAGAAACACATGATTCTTCTGGGGATGAGCTGTGAGGTCTGTTTTTACAAGAGCTGTGTTTGGAAAGGGAAAAAACATGAGTGCTTTCTGGTGAAAGGAGGTTCCAAAGGCGGGACCTGAAAAGTGCTCTACCCTTACTGTATGACCCAACTGGTAGAATAAAAACTACCAAACTAATAGCTTGTGAATCTGATTTTTCTAAGAACTGGCAGTGATACATAGAATCACAGAATCAATTCGTTTAGAAAAGACCTTTGAGATCATTGAGTCCAACCTATGACCTAATACCACCTTGTCAACTAGACCGTGGCTCTAAGTGCCACAGCCTGTCTTTTCTTGAATACTTCCAGGGATGGTGAATCCATCATCACTTCCACAGGCAGCCCATTCCAATGCCAAATAATGCTTTCTGTGAAGAACTTCTTCCTAATGTCCAACCTAAACCTTCCCCTGAAGCAGCTTAACACTGTGTTCTCTCCTCTCGTCACCAGTTTCCTGGGAGTACAGACCAACCCTCAACTGGCTACACCCTCCTTTCAAATACATGTAGAGTGATAAGGTCTCCTCTGAGCCTCTTCTCCAGGCTTAACAATCCCAGCTCACAGAATCTCAAATTCTACAACTTGGGAGTTTGCAGTGGCCAGGGAAATAAATGGCAATTCTTAGTAGTTCAACCTTTCTCATTGTGGACCTGACGTATTTTAATAATTTTAGTGCTCTGCCGAAAACAATTTTTATGATGACTCTACAGACATATAGGATATTTACCAGTGTTCCTGATCTAATAAATAAAATGTTTTTGTAAAACAGTAGAAACAAATTCTGGGCTGTGGCAGGAAGAGAAGCAAACTGTATCTTCAAACTAGAAAGATGCCAGAAAGATGCACTACCATGTAGGGTTTTCCATATTCTCCATTCCTCTACTACCAGCTCAGTTTCTGCAAGAGGCAAACGTGTGTCTTGCAGAATGTATCTACTCTAAACTGTTTCTAAGCAGCATAAAGATTTTGAAATGGTTGTCAGGATTTCTGTTTGAATATTAGCTGTGTGGCATAATAATTCTGCATTACTCCAATCCCAGTTTAATTAAGATGAACCAGTCAGATCTGGGAGGTCAGTGAAGTTGCAAATAAAACAGGACCATTTAAATATAAGCTTATCCTGGTATTGTCATGTGGCAAGACTAGCTTCGGAAATGCTGCTTTCTGATACATGAAGTTGTTCTGATATATGTGCAAAATGTATGCTCGTTGAATTTCCAGGTGTTGCAGATGTTGCTGAAATGCTTTGCTTGTAGTTGTTAGATTGTTTGAAATGCACACAGCTGATCTGCTCAGATGGATAAGCAGTTAGTCTCTACAGTCTCCAACTCACCAGCACTTTCATCTCTTGCTGGACATTCTTTTGTCTTTATTTATTTCAGCCCAAAACAAGTTCTAAGATCTGCCAGAAGAACTTTATATCTTAAAACCATGAACACATTTACTTCCCTTCTTCAGAATTTCAAGACTAAATCCTTTGTTAGCTTTTTAAGAAAGGAATTTAATTGCTCCCAAGCCAGGATGCTTTGTGCCAGGTTTAAGCCCGTAGCCACTTCTTACTGCCAAGTTCTGAACCCCTGAAAATAAGGCCTTACAGAACTGCTGACACAACCTTAACTATAATAATGCGAATGACACCACCATAACACTAATGATAAATGGCACACATTTTAAAACATTTAAAATGATCATAGCCTTAAAGTCAAACACATCTGGGATATATTAATGGTATATGAACTGCCCTGTGTGGATCTGAATTATGAACAGCACAGAGATGGAAAGAGATAAATTGCATAATAAATCACTTTACTTATTGTATTGTTTACTTTAAAAAAACCGTATATACTTTCTGTTTATGCAGCATGTCAGATGTTTGAAAAAAGATGAATAGTTCTAAATTCATATTTATTCCAAAGAATGAATATTTAGCACTCTGTTGTGTCACACTGACTTCAGAGAAATAATTACAGGATATGGTTTTACCAACAATGATGCTCAGAGGCCATTGAGTTTGTATATATTTAGTGTAGTTTTATCTTCTGATCAGTTTGTTCTTTTTCATGTCATGAATTTATGGAAGTCAGGTGTTTTTCAGTCCTCATTTTTAATTTGGCAGAGATGGCATATGCATCATCTCTGATGGTGCTAAATGGATAATTGAAGAAAATGTTTCACAGCATTGCATCCTTTACTGTGTTATAGCACCCTAATTCTCAAAACTTGTGTAATAGTTCTGGATTTTATTGCTTCCAAGTGTCACTTCGCCAAACTGATTAAGCACAAGGGATTCCAAGAGCTTTCCCAGTCTTTTTACCTATAAGAACATTGGTTCTGTGCAAATAAGTCAGATGGACTTATTTAAAATGCTTCACTCGGTACTGATATAGTAACAACTTGTGGGCAAAATTCAGATGTGTGTCTGAGAGAGGAGGATTTTTTTAAGGGGACTGTCTATGGGTCAAAAGCTCCACAGTCAGCTTAGACCCATCATGATAAAGTCACACACATCTATCCCATCCTGTTTCACAGTGGTGCACTGATTCTTACCTTTATCCTTCTCTTTTTTCTCTTCTCTCTTCCAGTTTTTTTTTGGGGTTTTTTTAAGTTGTTGAATTTTCAACTTCATCTTTCCCCATGCCTGAGTCTTCATTGATTTGCTTCAGGTGCTGAGGAGCCTAAAACCAAAGCTTTCCTTTTCTAGAAGAGATTTAAAGGTGTCATGCAACCTGAAACCTTTCAATCATCATTTTTGGAAAATTAGTGTTATTGTATACAGGGAGGAGTAACACTGGACATTGAGCACTGAGCAGTATTTCATACATTCCACACAATAATTGAGGTTTTTTTCTCCTTCAGAGCATGGACTTCACTTTTTGTGCTTCTTTTTTATTTTATCTACTTTTCATTTTCCTTTTGTCCACCGCCAAGGCACTCTTTGCACTTCCACTTCTTGAAAAGTTTCTCTCAGAATTGATGCTTTTTTCTCTGTTCTTTTCTGTCCCATTTTTTTTTTTAAGTTGGTTGGCAATATTTAGTTCTACCCCTGCTGACAGCTCAGCTCTAGAAATTTTGTTTCCAGCATATCATTTATTAAATCTGCTTTATTGAAGACCTAAGCAGGCTCCTCCCCTTTGCTTCCTGCTGTCTTTAGAAAATGCCTCATTTCTTATGGCCATTTTTTATATTCCCAGTCACTATTTTTTATATAGTCTTAGAACAAAAATAGAATAGTAAGACATGTAAAAAAAATCAAAGTTAATAAGTATCATAAGACTATGAGTTTAAAATATGCTATTTTCTAACAATATTGCTTTTCCTACTCTTTCTTTCTTTAAGGGTGTTTTTTTTAAAAAGTCATGAACTACAGAGCAAGTTTTCTCTTTCTCTGCATTTACTGTGCTGTGAAGTGTAAGGAAAAGTATTTGCCTTTTGCCAAAGTATAATCTGGAGGTAATATTTTTATTTTCAAATGAAACTTAATTGGAGGAAACTTTTGCTTCAGTACAGAAAAGGCACAAACAAAAGTTCCACAGAAAGATGCTAACAGAATGATCCCAGAGTTCTAAAACTGTAGAGGTTTTAATGTAACTTATAAATCTTAGACTTTCAATTGTATATTTTTCTAAATATAAATAGTTATAATTGTTTTTTTGTTATGGTTTATCACACAGCAAATTAAAGAAGGAAAGTGAGATTTTAGAGTTTTCAAAAAAGCAAAAGTATTATGAAAAAGGAAAACCATTAAGAAAGGTATTTTTTAAATTACTGATTAGATGTTAATATCTAAAAGCCAGGTTCTGTGAAATGCAGTTTACCAAAAATAACAAAATAGCACACTTAATCACACATTCTGACTTGAAAGAGCCAAATCCTTAATATCCAAGATTTCAAGCAAAAGTAGCAAATTCAGCAGTTCTGAAAGATGGAATGTCTCCCAAGATATTCTTTAAAAGAACTGGGACAGGGGTGTTATTTTAGTGTTGCTAGTAATTATATATAATCTGGAAGTTATCTTTGATTTTATCTCTTGAAACATTTGTGTTTTAGATGGATTTTATATGTCTATATAGTCAAGTCTCATTGTAATAATTTTGAGAGATTAATTAGGAGGTTTGCCAGAGCATTTTAAGATCTTAGGTTTCTCTTCTCTTTAGGGAATTCTTACTTGATCATTCTTTCCTTAATCTCTTTCAAAAATACTCAGCAAAATAGGAGTTCGAGTCTCTTGAAGAGGTCTACAAACATGTTCACAACTTGAATTATGCTGCTTGTAGTACTTAAAGGCACTGAAACACTGAGCTGGTGCTCCAGGTTCTCTATCATTTCCTCTATATTCTATACAGATTATTGTACACTGACAACCCATTATGTGTCTGGAATGTAATGCTCCTGCACAGGATCTCAGTAAGTCTCAGAGTACATTTATTCATTAAGAGCTATCTATCAAAGCCAGCAGAACACTGATGTGATTCACAATATCCCTTAAGATGGTGTCTATTTTATTAAACTATTCACTATATTTTTGTATAAAACGGAAGTGAATATGGGCTGTGGTCCAGAAAAGCACTTTAGGCATGTACATAATGTTGAACATAAATAGTTTCACTGGCCTTGGTGACATGATTCATTATCTTATAATTATTTATATATTTATTTCTATATTTAAACATCCTATGGAATCAAGCCCAAAGGCAAAGCATCCACTCAAGGGAGCCCGAATGGAGGGTAGAAGCCCACAAATTTAATTTTTTTTTTTAGCTTTATAATTTTACTTATAACCCAACATTATTTTTGACATTTATTTTAGTAAATGGAAAGGAACTACTGCTTGGTACTTACCAATGTGTTACAAAAGAACCAATTAATTTTTTATTTAAGAAACATTAGTATAGATCTAATCTATACAGTGTTCTATGACTCAGAACTTTTACTTTCTGGAACTCTTAAAACCCTTTGGGAGAATTTTTCTTCTTTTTCTAGGTAAACAGTAATAAAAGCATTGAGATTAATTGTGTCCTAAAGTTTGCAGTTGCACAAGCTGTAGCATTCAAAACATTAATCCACCAGATTTCTTTTGAGATGAATTTGCAGAGGCCCTGATGATTATTTTCAAATCCAAAAACTGTGGTTGTGATTTGGTGAGGGAGGTGGCAGGATAAGTGCACACAGGTGCCACTGAGCTGTGTGTGTTTGTGGCACTTATGTGTACATGTTGTTTATGTAGTGTTTTTTCTATAGTTACCTGGTAGAGATCATGTCCTCTCAACCCCATGGTGGACTTTATTCAAAGCCTAGAGAGGTAAGTGGAAAAACTGTTGCCTGTAGTCTTTGAATTCTTGGCATAAATCATTCAATCACTGAATGATATTAATGCATTTTGATACCTAAATATTCTATAATCTGAGCATTTGGTAGTGATAGAAGTGGCTTTGGGCAGGTGGTGTCACCATCACTTTCTCCATTTGAGTTGCTTTATCATACACTCACATATGCCTTGTGCATTGTCATTTTTTCAAATGACATGCAGCAGGCAGGTATCAAAAGTGGTCCTTAAGACTTTTCTCTAAAACGAAATAATCCAGTGTGGGCTTTTTTCCTTTCTAAACTGAAAGCAAAGAAACATATTACATATGAGTACGTGAAGGAAAGTGTGCACATACATGTGTATGCATATGCAAATACACAGGCACGTGGACATTTTTGGCAGTGATCAGTTGCCTAAATAAAAAAAACTGTTTCCTAGCCACTTGTCACAGGTGGCTTTTACTCTGCTGTTACAGGTGTGACTGTAGCATCCATAGGCATACCCAGTGTAGCTTCAACCAAAAGTAGTCAGGCTGTAGCAACATGGATTTCAGTGCATGCTAAGTGCCCAGATATGCAAATAGCCTGCTGGCTGCCTCTCTGCAGTGCGCCTGGGGACCAGTAATACAGAGCTTTACCATCATTCATACCACAGCTAGCTTTGGTCTGCCTGCACTCACACATTCACACCTCTGCTTGCTGCCGAGACAAAGCCCTGGTGGATTATTTGGAAGGCAGTGTCTTGTTACAATTTTCTGTAAATGTGAAAATGGTCTTTTTCTAACACTTTTCTAAAGGGAAGAAACTGCGTAAGACGGTAGTGTGGACTCTGGTTCAGCTTCTAATGTTGAGTAAAGCACAGGAACTGCATGGATTAATTGAATATGGGTCAAAGAACTGTATCCGAAGAGTCTACCTGTGCTCCTGCTTCTGTCATTTCTGATGCCTGAAAAGCTGTTGCCTCCACATGTTCTGCTTCAGGTGCCAATGCATGCTCCAGGGAAAAGGACATGCTTTGCATCTATGCATATCAAGATGAGAATAATCAATCAGTTTTCATTCTACCCAAATAAAAAAATCTTTGAAAGATTGAAGTTTCAGTTCTTTTGCAAATGAATTATTTTGCTTTAATTATTTTCTGAGGAACCTTGTTTTAAAAAATAATGGCTAAGATTCAAAGACAGAATAGGATCCTATATTTTCAGTCAGTCCTATGAAAATGGAAATAGGCTATGGTATAATTCAATGCAATTAGATTTTCTGTTTAGTTAGAATCCATTTATCTGAAATAATTCAGAATCAAAGAGGTGCCTTCTCAGTTGAGGGGGAGAATAACTAACCCAGTTGTGTTAAAAATGTGAATAGTCAAGAATCCAAACATGTAATTCTTCATAGCATTGGTGAAACGTATCCTCTAGTTCCAAATGTTTAAACTTCAGCAGTTCTCATGCAGATTAGGTAATTGTTTGCCTAAATGCCAGCTGTGAATTCAACTGCTGGTTAACTAGCCAAAAATGCGGATTTGCAGGTGAATAGAAATACTTACACGTTTTAGTAATGGTAGCAACTGCACATAATTGAGATTTTAACTTGACAAATATTTTTTAAAGAGTCACACTGCTAAGTATTTTTCTTACATATTTCCTATCTTCTCATATTTCATCAAGCAGTAGTTGCAAATGCATGCTTTGAAGATCTGTAGATGTGAATGGTTTTAGAAACTCACTTTCTATTTTTCAGATAATAAAATTTTACATATGCATAGCTTATAATATTCTAAATTAGTGTTTGATATTTCCCTATGACCATTGCTATTGATTCCGTGGCCGTTTTACTAAATTATACTTTTGTATTTGAAATAAAAAAGTTATTAGAAATGAAAGAGGAATGAAGTGGTGTCAGACATTTGGCAGGACACCACTTTAAGCAACCAAAATTTGCTGATGTATTCTCTGCTGAAACAAGTGTATGTGCTAGAAGGGTGGAAAAAATCCCAAACAAACCCTTGCAATTACCTCTATGGTAGCAAAACTGGAAAGAAAATGGCAGAGGACCAGAACAAAGGTCAAGTAGCTAATTCTGTTTTGGGAACAAATGTAATGTAATTTTTACCAGTGTAGGCTAAGTTACACTTACCCTGGGTATTCGGGCAGGGAGGGAAAAGAGCCCCACTAAAGAGCTAATGATAAAATGATTTAAACTCTTCAAGTATATACACCCTTGGGTTCTCATGTTGTAGTTTTGGTAGTGGGTAGGGAGGGCTTGGTTTGGTTTTTCTGCGAAGTGCTGATTTAGGGATGTCTGTAGAATAAATTGAAGAACATCTGTTAAATGTGATCAAAGTGACCATGTTAGAATTCAGGTTGGACTGAATAGAGAAACTTTCTTTTTTCCTTTTTCTTTTTTTCTTTCAAACTCATTCTTACTTTTTTATTCCAGTAGTGAGAAAGTAGTAAAAAAGACTGTAAATTATTTTGATTTTTTCATATGGTCTCTAGTCTTTCACTTGTTTTGTGCATCTTCTTTTCCCATTTTGCATTATCTCCAATTAAATAACTATTTCAGTACAATGTATTTTGAATATTCTGTATGTTCTCAGTTTTTCAAGAAAAAAGCTTATACATTGTGACATATAAAACAAAAGCAGAAAAGACACAAGAATGCAGCTGTTTATTACTAGCTTATGAAGAATTAAATAACTTTTTTGGACCATCTGCAAAGCTTACTCATATGGCCTCTGCTTTTTACTGTCGTAAAATGTAGCTTTTGAATTAGTGGCGAATTGGAGCTCTGAAATTATCACTACTAATCATGTATTGTGAAAGAATGGAAAATATACTATTCACAGAATCACTAACTATTGCTTGATTTTATAGTTACTGTATTCATTTTCTCTGACAGTGGCATATTCTAATGTCTTATGTCTTGCCTTATCTCTTCTTAATTTAAAGTGCTAGTAATGAGGGAAGGGTATGCCCCTAATCCAAGGTTAGGAGGTGAGAAGGATTAATTTAAATGGGGTCACAAGATTTTCACCTCTCCCTTCACTGTAGACTTACAGCAGGCAGCCCTTCACAGGGTAAGGGAGAGTCATGTGAATCGCAGAGCCTTTGGAAGCAGTAGCAAGGTGGAGCAGGGATGCATATTGGCTTTTTTTTCTCGAATGCTACTGTTCTCAAACTGAGAAACAATTTATAGGGAGCCACGGTTAAATTTTGCCTTTGTGTGGGATTGCAGAACAACTGTATGCTTTGGGTTGGAAGGGGCATTCAAAGATCATCTATTCCAACCCCCTGGATAACAGTAAAGGGGCAAAAGCGTCTGTCTGATTATGCAGCTGCCCACCTGCAAAGGTCAGTTCAGTATCTCAGGACTGTGGGAGATTCAATTAATCTCTCAAACCCATAGAGGTGGATAGGGGGATACCTCTATTGGTGCTCTCCCAGTTTGATACTTTTTAGGAAGTTGCTGAGAATGCACCTCATTCTATCATCCAGGTCTCTAAAGAAGACATTAGTTGGTATTGGCTATGGTATTAATCTCTGAAGGACACCAGCAGTAAATTAGTTGCCATTGAACTTTCTACCATGATCACAACCTTTTGAGTCTGATGGTTTGTACAGCTTTTCAGCCACCTTGCTGTGCACTCTTCAGGTGTATATCTCACTAGTTTGAGTAGAAAGACCGATTGAAACACTACTGATATTTGTAAAGTCAAGGGAAACATTTTCATTGACCTGCCTGTACCCATCTTAAACAACCATCTCATAAGAGACAGCTGAGTTGGTTAGGCGTTATTTGAACTTGCTAATTCATGCTTACTACTCCCTGTCACATCTACTCTTTCATCTTTTCATGCTTGAAAGTAGCTTTGGGAAGGATTTACTCCATGACCTTATCAATGACAACCAGGGCTGTAATTATGAAGCTTCCCCCAACTCTCTAAAATAAGCTTCATCTTCTTCCTTTTCTTGATCTGCTGGTTTGCAGAGGATTCCTCCCATGACATCACACATGTTGCTTTGTCCTGTGATCTATGCCTATAAACTCTCAGATGACTTGGGTTCATTGTCCTCTTCTCTCCCTCTTACCTCTGAGCTTCTCTCCCTGCTGTCCAGGAGCATGAAGGGCTGGAGTGTACCAGGCTGCTCAAGGCAACAATCAAATGAAGCAGAGACATGGGGGGAAAAAAGGGGAGATAAGCCCTTCTTGAGGCAGAGATGTGCATCTCTTCTGAGATCTCTGAGCTTACTTCCCCTCCCAACTGACATTAATCTCCACCTCTTGCTGCCAAAGATAGTCAAGTCCTTTTAATGAGATTTCTCTCCATTCACCCTGTTTGAAAGTTTTACAAGGCCAGATATCCCCCTCATTATCCAAAGTCCAGGGGGAGGAAATTGAGAACAGAAAAGTAGGATATATCCACAAAAAACACCCAAATATATATAACTCAAATTTTATGAGAGCCCAAAATACACGAGAGCAGAGCCAAATCTGTGTATATGATGAAGCGTGTGTAGCACTCTGCAGAAAATGTAGATGGTGTCTATGAGCACAGCATCTCTGGGAGCAATGCACCTTCCCACCCGGACTGAAGGCTGCAGGTAACATCAGAGCTCACAGAAGAGCAGGAATGGAGAGGGGTGAGATCCTTTGCAGGGAGCTGAAATCAGCCAAGGCAGTTAGTGAGTGCTCTGAGTGCAGCCAGCTACCCTGGAAATGGACGTTTATAATGAAGAATGTGTCTTGCACAGAATGCATTTGTTTTGAGAGAAAGGGAGTAAAAGATACCAAAAGGAACATAGAGAAGAATATTCCTTGCCTGTGGAGTGAACTGGTGTCTCATCAGCGTTGGAGTTCTCGGTGATCCACAGGAAGGGATTCTCCTATTATGTGTGAGGGCTGCTAAACATTTAGAAGAGATGCTTGCCAACACTTTGATACATAAGTGACAGACAGAGGGGATCTACGTGTGTAGGTAGAGAGATAAATAATTAGGGTTAATTACACCTTTCTTTCCTCAAGTCCAAGGAGCTGCGGCTTTTTCTGCTTGTATTTTCAGTATCTGGGCTGCATGGTTAAAATAAGATACTTGCTTTTGTTTGTATGCAAAAGACACTACTTTCCCTACCCTACCCTCCCCTGCCCCAGGGGAAAAAAAAAGAAAAGAAAAAAAAGAGAAAAGAAAGAAGAAGGTGATACAAAGGTTGACATTGTTCTCTGGTAAATCGCTCTTTAGTCAGATGTAACTAATGTAATTCAAGACAGAAAAAGAAAAAATTCTGATTTCAATCAGAGTTTGAGGGGAGATGGGAGGGGGATGAGGAACAATTCATTTGTATATTTTCTTGTGAACTAAGCTTTTGAACAAATCTTGGTTGTGGAGTTTTGTGCTTTGCGGGGGGAGAATTGCTGTGTCTTTCTGGATGTGCTCAGAGGTGTGCACATTTAGAAGAAATTGAGTACTGCAGGGAACCAGATGTTGTGACAATACCCAGCTGGGTTTTTGGCATCTAATGGCAATAGTCACCCAGTATGAGCAAAGCAGAGCATGCCATGAGACAAGCTCTGCACTGGGAAATTGATGCTGAACTTTCCTTATTTGCGCTTAAGTTTTACTTAAGTTGCGTAGAGATGGATTCTAACACAACTCTGGCAAGACCCAGAATAGTGTGTTTGAAGTTAGTGGAGTCACTAAATTGTGAAGTATAGGAAATCATAACTGCACATGCTATTATAAAGTAGATAGCATTCATTATAAAATACTGTTTTATGTTAAAATGAAGTTTATTATATTCTAGCAGAAAATAAAAAATGCACCTGAATGCATGGACTAAAATAATGCTTTTATTAATTTAATCCTCCACAATTCTCCTGGTAGGTTATAGAGTCACAAAATGTGATAAAAAATGGTTTTTCCATCAGGACCTCTTATGGCTTAAGGATATGAGAACAGTTCATAAGACCAGGCAGATCCCAGTTGGCTACAGATCTGAACAGCCTCATATGAAATTGTTATTCCCGGTACCATCTAGCTGTTTTTAACCAGGATTTGGTATTAGTCAAATTCAAAGATTTTGCTGTGTATTTTAATAAACGAAAGCAAAGGTTTCAAGCTAGAAAAGTTAGCCTAGCAGGGTATGAAAAAAACTTTTAAAGGAACAAACTGTTTTTGGACCTGGAAAACAGAATAAATTAATGAGTTATGCTGTATTTTTGCAAACCACTATGAAGAGAATGAAATCAAGTGAACAGAGGCTGTGAGGAACCTGGCATAGATCTGTTGTAAGATCCCATTAGAATGCAGTTCAGGAAGTTGGCTGACGTATTTGCCGTGGTTATCACTGGCACGCTGTGTATTATTTATTTCTATCAGCTACTGAATAGAGATATAGAAACATATGCTGTCAATTATATTGAAATCTATTTTCTTCTGTGTCTTTGGTTTCATTATACGGTTGAGTTCCACCAAAGTCCAAAACAAACCACTGCCCCCACACAGCCTCAGGTTGCTGATGATGCTGAGAGAGAATTTAAGACATTGACTGGCTGTGTTTATTAATGTTTAGCACTTTTCATACTTTTAAGTAAGCATTTCTAAAGCAATGGCCAGATTCCAAGTGGGCAGTTTCATTCTGGCAACCCTTATTGTTCTGACAGCTTCAGCTGAGTATGTAGTCTTGCTCCTATCATCGCCTTTCCTTCATGAATATGGTAAGCTGGTAGTGCTTAGAGATGTGTTCTCAGTCATTCTGTGCCACCCTGCTTATATAGGCACTTATACATCCATGAGGTAAACTGGATTAAGGAACCTGTAAACTAATCCAGTAAAAATCTTGTAGGAATTTTAACCTCGTCTATTCCCAGGGCAGGTGATGGTGCAGAGTGGGAATAGCAGTACAAGTGTTGAGAGAGAAGTGATTTCTTTCAGCTGTAATGTAGTCTATGCCAGTTTAATGTGTTGGGGTAGCTAGGATCTTGTTATTTATTCCTGTACACAGCTACCAAACATAACATGTTTTTGGCAGTATATGGAATAATATCTATATTAATGGGTGTCTGGCTGTTTCAGGTGAAGGGCTAAACATGTTTCAGAGAAGTCAAGGGGTGCAATCTGTTTCTGGAAACTGGTTCCTGCATCTGTTAAATTTGCTTTTTTCTTTTCCAGAACCAAAAAAAAAAAAAGATCCACACCTCAAGTGTTGTAGGAGAGTTCACCAGCTAATAAAAGTAGAGCTAGATTCTGCACCTCATCCCTAATGCATGTGTTTCTGTGTGTCCTGGATTCTGAGACTGATGGGAGCTCACTGTGCACTCCCAGTTGGCTTATGGTGATGTCGATAGCAGGGCTAACCCCTCACCTGTCTTTCAGTCTCTAACAGGAAAAACTAAATATACTTTCTTTTCTCAGATTTTCCTTCTTTTTTCCCCCCTTTTTTTTTCTTTCTTTTTATTTTTCCTCTTCTCTTCCCTTTGGCTCTTTTAACCATGTTGGGAGACAGAGAACATCCTTGAGGAAGTGCTCTCTAAGACAAGGTCAGCTCAGATTTCCTTAGATTTACTGAGAGACAAACTGAACAGCAACTGTTTTCTGTGTCATGATAGGGTATGATGTGCTGTGATATGGGGCTAGTTAGAAAGCTGATAAGCAGTTGTAGCAAAGAAAGGGAAGCAGCTTTTTGGAACATTCCCAGCTCACATGAGCATTGCTCTGGCAGCTGCAGTAAAAGCAGTGGGAGGCAGCATCCCATAGCAATGAGGTCGATTCAAATACTTAGGTTTTAAAAGTGCTTGGTACAGGGGTTGCATCTTCAATTCAACATCAATTCAACAAGTACACAGTATTTTTATAGATATAAAATGGCAATTTAAAAACACCAGAGTTCAGTTTCACCTAACCCACAAGCTGGACTTGCCTACATGAGCCTGAATGATAAATTCTGATTTATTTATGAGATCCATGTATAATCTCATTGAAATTAATGGATTACTTTTATGACTAAACTTTTCGGTTGGTTTGGTATCTGTGAGGATTTGAAAATGTACTACGTAAACTAAATATGACAAGTTTTTCTGGCATGTTAATATTGTGAGTCTACCAGTCAAGTTACTGCTTGGCTCTTGATTATATTGGAAATAAGTAGTAGGACTGAAATTAGAAGCTCAGATCACCAACAGCCTTTACTATTGGCATTGTTTGCATAATTTAAATATAAAACTGCTCAGCGTGCCCCAAAAGCATCTGCCAAAATATGTAATACAGACTATGTCATCTATGCAAAGGAAGAAAGAATACTAGTATCTCACATTTTATACTCACAGGCTGATATTAACTGCTCAAACAAGAACCACGTTCCAATATTACAAGATAGAGTGCAGATCCAAGGACAAAATTTGGCTCTAAAGGACTGAATAGAAATTATTCTTAGAAAGGCTTCAATTATCTCCACAGTAAAACTACTAGAATCCTCATTTTCGTCACTACAGACACTTGATGAAAGTAGCAGATGGCCACACAAAGCATCCATGCTATTTTGTTTGAGATTTTAATGTAAACTGAAATCATAAAATAATTTAAAGAAGACTTTTAAAATTGGCACAAGGATTCTTAGTTTTCAAAGGCTGTAAGTCCAAACAAATCTTGAAGTAACCAGAAAATCAAACTTCTACCCAGGTTTATCTCATTCTGTTACTGTCATACAGTCATCACTTTTTACTGCCCAAATGTTCTCCTAACGTTTCTTGTTCTTGCATATCAGGCCAATACCTTCTTTTATGCTGGTCATTAATAGAACACTCTAAAATTGTTTAGTGGTTTTGGCATTTCAGTTAAAAACTACTTGGTACAAAAAGTTTCTTATATTCAGCCAGATTTCTGGCACTGGTTTTGGTCTGTTTGTGGCTGTCACTTTTCAGGGATGCTGGAGGCAATTATGAGACTCCTGTTCTCTGATTTCTCTACAGGGGACAGTCACAACTGGGCGGGAGGGGGGATCAGTACACGTGGGCATATCATTACCAGCCCTTGCCACAGGTCATATAACCACAATAGTCAAGATCCCATTTTGTCATGTCAGTAGTATCTGTCAGCAGGCTGGCAGTGTGGGAATTAGCATTTGCACCTTATTAAAGCTATAGTAAACCCTGTTGCTCAGTGGAGTCTTGAAGTGCCTGGAAGGCATTAGACATCACACAGATACATTGACTCCTTCTGCGTTGTGGGGAACACTTCAGCTGCTTTTTTTCCCTTGCTCTTAAGAGCATGATTTTTCCTGTCTTGTGATTTTGAAGCAGGCATTCTTAGGAATATAAATAATAGCTGTATAAGCTGAAATCACAGCAACTGCTGTTGACAACAGTCATGATTTAATTATAAAGATTGACTCTGTGTATTGCTTCATCCCTAAGAAGAGATGAAAGGATATTGTGAAGTATGCTATAACCATTTTACAAAGGAGTTTAGAAAAGAAGGCAAACCTGAAAACTCTAGTTTGAAAGGACAACTAAATATCAAATTCTCTGAGTGAAAACAATGTCTCATAAAGGTTAACTCAACATAAGTTTAGTAAAATAAAATTGAACATATTTTATCTTTCTGTGTTTCGTTCTCCATTCATTTTTCCATTTAGTCACATTGAGATGAGCATATATCCCAATCAAACAGTTATAGGATTATTAGAACATGATTCCCACTTGACAGCATAAGTTTGGAGATTTAATTTGTTCAGCTGCTGTGAGCTTCCTGAAACAACTGTGTACCAAAAGAACGATTCTACATTTTTTTCTCATTCTGTTTTTCAAATATTTACTCTTACAAAATCGCTTAGCAGTAAGGGTCCATGTCCTTCAAAATCAATGAAGTTGGGCAGGCACATCTGGTGACAGAATTAGACTCTACTCCTTTTTTTTTTTTTTCCCCTTAATTCTTCAATAGCAGGAATTGCCAGACGTAGTATTTAAGAAAAACAAAAACCCTGTCATACTTGAATTTAAATGAATCATTTTGACTTAGATTTTTTTTTCATATTACAATATTATGGTTGCTTATCTGTCTTTTTCTTCTCTTTTTTGTAGTAATAGGAACAACTTTAACGGATGCCAAATTATGTTTTTATATCATGGATCAGGCTGCAAATTCATTCTTTTCCAGAGAGGCAGAAAGATCATGTAAAACTGGTGACCACATGTTGACAGGCTGCATGATTTAACAAAACCAGAGGCAATCATTTAAAAGAAAAATGTTTTATTTTCTGCCAGCAGAGTATAATGGAGAGAAATTGGTTGGTATTATTTTAAAAAATTGCTCAAATCACTGTAGTTAGTATAAAATTGTCTCTGGAACTATTTCCTGTAAGTTAACCAGACATATGATTGTATCCTTTCTCTTTTGAATACTGAGGCTCACATTTCATCTGTCTTGTGTAGAGTCTGTCAGGTATAATAGCTCTTTGTGATGGTTGCTTCTTTTCTTCTTTCTTTTCTGTAGCTAAACCCCCACCCACAAACCTTAAGTGATTGCTGGTTTTAAGCATCACCCAGTAGCTATTAGTAGCAGTCTAGCAGTCACTGCACCTCTTTCCTCTTCCAATGAGCTTGTAGATCTATCAAAAGGTAAGATCCAAGATTACCATGCAGTGTTTATGGGTGTAAATTTCCTCTTGACTCCAGAGTATTTCTAGTTTACCTGACTCAGCAAGAACAGTTTTTGAATACAGCAATGTGGCATTTTCAAATACATTTGGTGCATCTTTGCACTAGAAGCAGGGTTTGCCAGAATGGTGTGGTTCTGGAAATCATACCTTAATTGTCTTGAGCATCTCTGTGAATAATGACTTTTGGGGATTATCTCAATAATTCATCATTTTGCAGAATGTTTCTTCTTGTTTCTCAGTTCAGCCATTTTAACCTGACTTAGCCATTTTACACCAAAATGACTGAGGCAGCGTAAAAGAAATTCTGGCCTGCTTGTGATTCCTTTATCCCTCAGAAATAAAATACAGAAATGATTGCAGAAGCTCAGTCTAGATTCAACTGAGAAA
The DNA here is from genome assembly GCA_034509425.1 of Eopsaltria australis. Lineage (NCBI taxonomy): Eukaryota > Metazoa > Chordata > Aves > Passeriformes > Petroicidae > Eopsaltria > Eopsaltria australis. The sequence continues at coordinate 1,512,610 of JAVTVJ010000116.1, read as the reverse complement.
ATTCTATGTGCCTGAGAGAAAATATGTTGGTTTCTCACGTTAATTAATTACTATTTTTCTCTCATTTTACATGCTCTATAGCTTATGGAACTTATCAGACCTGTTTCCATTTCTGCAGCCTAAAAACCATGACTGGCCAATAATAACAAAGGGAGGAACACTTAACTGACATTGTAGTTCAAAGCTGTGTCTCAGTGTCTCTTTCTTCTGTGAACCCCAAATTGAAAGATTTAAATTTTCTTATGAGTAGTAGCAGAACACTGTAGCCCAGTATAAATCTGTTTCAGATATGGAGTAAAAGAATCTTTAGATGTATCAGTTGAAGTATTGACCATGGAAATTATGATTGATGCTGCTGTATTCAGTGTTGAAATCTTTTAGTTGTTTTTTATGTTGAAAAAAAGAGAAGACTTCTAAAATGAACGCTGGAAAACATACAATGACTGAGTTTGTTTAATCAATTGAGTATCTTGTCAAAGGGAAGGTTAAGAGGGTGACGATCGTGGACCATAATTACCCAGGCAGGAAGAAGATAGCAGATATTTGGAGTTTCTTTTGTTTAGTGGACAAAAGAATTGCAAGATTCAGTGACTGAAAGCTGAACTCAGCAAAGATGAAATTGGAAAAAAAGCCACAAAATGTTAATGGTGAGGCTAATTTAAACAGTGCAGCTGCTTAGCAATAGAAATTCTTTACATCTTGGAGTTTCCAGATTAGGATTGATACTTTTGCAAAAGAAACCAGAATTACAGGGTAATGCTATATGGCCTCAAGTTAAAGATAGTTCCTAGATAATCATGATATTCCTCTCTGATCTAGACCTGTAAGACTTTGCAGGCAGGTGTTTTATCTGCTGGGTAATTAAAGAGGTCACTCAAGGCAAGGAGCTTTTCAGAAAGGGCCCTTGCCTCTGCATTGTGCTTTGTTTTGTGGTTTGATGTTGCTCACATTTCTCTTCTCTGTGAGTGGTTGGCCCTTTTTGAGGAATTGTTTTAGCCAAGACTTTTACTATTAGGTTGAAGGGTAGCCATTGCAGCTGCTGGATGGTATTTCAGAGCCCTGATAATTTTAATGCCTTTTATGCAATCTGATGAATTTAGGACATTGTTAAAGAAGGTAAGCATTACTTAGAGCATGAGATTTATGTCAACTGATAAAACTCTGAGGCTTTTGTCTAAGTGTTATTTTTTACGGTTCTAGGATTGTAATTGATGATGAGTTTAAGGAAAGGTTTTGGCATATCACTACTTTGGTCAAAAACTGCATGTGTCATCAGGTCTACTCTGACTAATTAAAGTGGTTTCTGAGGAGAATTGGTTTTTGCTGTACCATATCTGTAAACTTTATTTAGAAATTAAATCTTGGGTCTACTGCAAGTGCCTGAAAATTAAAATCCATAGGGGCATACCTCCGGCACAGCAGTTACCAGTGCATGAGGCACCCCCTGGGTTGAGTGCATAACCTTTGGCAGCAGACTCTTCTTGGCACTTCAGAGAACGCTTAAGCCCAATGTGTGTGGCCAGTACTGTTATCTGTAAAGGGAACAAGGAAGAAGTTCTGCAAGCAATGTGGGTTTCATTTTTATTCCAATGTATTGAAACAGACAAAAAACTAACAGTATCTGTTTTTGTATGGCTTTCTGCCCTTCACCAGTGTATATGACACTTATAGTTGTTCCTTGTCCCAGAGCCTCAAAAGGGAAATAAATGTAATCCCTCTGCACGGGAAGTCAGTGAAGGCTGTAGCCTGTCCTGGAATATGTAAGCAGTAATAAAAGTTAATTCACTGGTAGTATAGGTGAAAGAGGTGCCTGCATGTGAAAATCTTGCTATCTTGTGCTCTCCTACCGACATGAATTTACACTAAACTGTTCAGGGTTCAAGCAAGGGGGGTAAAAGTGGAAGCTCATTCATACTCTACTGAGTCAATGATTCAGCAGCTAACACTGCACCTTGGAGAGTGGATCTCATGCTTCAGGGAAAACAAACTTCAACAAATCCACCAGTCAGCTTGTGGAGGCACCAGGGTCTTCCTAAGACTGCAGAATAAAAATTTTGCATGCACTACTTGGTTTTGAGCATTCAACAAAGGTAGCTATACCACCATCCAGATCGATTATTGCATGGGTTTGTATTTTTTTGGTTTTTTCAAGATGTGCTTGGAGATATTTTAAAAATAGGTAGCTTGAGTATCAATGACAATGTGATTTTTGTCTGTTTTTATCACAGCAGAAAACATGCAGGGATCAAAGCTGACAGTAGTCCTGTAGGCTCACTGACTGTCCCATTGAAGTTATATTTTGTCAGCTTTAAGGTAGCTCAGCTGTGACTCTGAACTGGAATAGCTCCTTTGGACTGCAGTGCCAGTGTATCCTGTATCCCTTCAACCCTTCTTCACACAAAGATTCCCATGAGGAGGGTTCAAAAGTACAACTTGTGTGTGTTCTGCATAGACCTATCAGTGTACACATAACTTTTAGATGGGAAGGAGAGAATAAGGAGATGATGAGGATGATAATTATAAGAGTGCCTAAGGAGATGAAGAATGTTATGTCCTTCAGAAACGGTTTTAATATTATTGTAATTGAGAACACACCAGTAAGAGATTATTTATGTGGCAGCAGTGAAGGAGAGAGGCTGGAATTCTTGCCTTTTTTTCCTGGCTCTGGGAGCTAAATTCAAGTGGATAGTTACAGAGAGCACAGCCAAAGCTAACAAAATCCCTATTTAGGTCATCTGTAAAGAGCAAACTTGAGTTGCCTGAAGGCAACATTTTGCTCTTAGGCCTTTTGGCCCTAGTAAAACTTAACGCTATAGATAAACTACCCGGTGCAAACACAACTTTTGTAAAAATAAAAAAAAAAATGTTTTCACCTGTGCAGCTGTTTATTTCAGAGCTACCACTGGTAAAAAATAATGCTATGGAAAGTAATGGGTATAGCTGATATAAATGTTCCAGCAAAAATTCCAGCTCTAACATAGGTGAGGAAAATAACAGTGATTAATTCAGAACCAGATAAAAAACTCTAATCTGAAGTGATCCTTCTTAAAGACACTAAAGGGGTATAATCAGAAGTTTGGACAGTTTTGGTTCACTTCAGAGAGATTTATTTATGTAGTAGCTTACAGTTAGGCCAAAATGTAAAGCTCATGTTTGAAGTGCAGGATGGTATATAGCATTTCTAGCGTGGCATATGAGATAGCATATGTGGAAAACTTGGACTGAAGCTACCTGGCTTTGCAGTTGAAAGTACTATGTTTACTTTGAGCAGGCAGACATGGCACACAATCACATTGTGTCTCTCTTGTCCTCTTGTTTCCCCACATCAACTAATGGGTGCAGTTTTTCATACCTTAATGTGATTGCCATCATTCAGGGCTGCAGTCACAATCTGGCAACAGTGTTACCTGTGCTCGCTCTTTGGTTACCCATAGAAATGCTATAATAAATTTGCACTTTTCCTCTTAATGCTGAATAAATTGCTTCTTTACATATGTGGTAATATAGTCTTCTGTCACATAAGTCTTGCTGTTGTTAATTGGAATTGCTTATGCTCATTGAGGGAGGAATACTTTTCATCCTGTTTTGAACGAAAATCTGTAATCTTGAATTTGTTTCCAAACTTCAGTCATGAGGAGAGCAGTGCAGGAAATTGCTGCTGTTCCACCAAATTAGCTTCTCAGATATCCTTTTAATTGGAGACCATAACTCAGATTCTAAGTATTTTAGGAAGCTGAACAGTACAAATTGAAATACAGATATTTTCAGTAAGGGCTCAGTTCAAAGAAAGCTTTTATACACAGATGAGTCTGCTAACAAATAGCATGTCATATGATAATGAGACCATGTTTTCTTACGCAGTTTCACATTTCCTAACTGCACTGCTGTGAAATAAGTGGAGTGTTTATCTACTCTCTCTTAAACTGACAAATCTCTGCTAGGGATGATTGTGCCCACTATAGACAGAACATAGGTATTCAAAATGAAGTCTAAACTCTCAATCAGAAATGCATCACTTCCAAATGCAATATATCACGCTAGTTCAGAACATTCATTTCCGCCAAAGTATTCTGTTTTTAATGTAAAGACTTCAATTTATGTTTAAGAACAAGCAAACTATAGTACTTTGACAGCCGTTCACACTTAATTTCTTTGCATTAAACCAACAGCATTCTTTTTCCACAAACATCCATTGTTAGGACAATGCTCTCAGACAGAATTTATGAGAAATGGAATTATGTTACCAAGGAGATAGCATTTACTATAATGAAGAGTAGATCCTAGAAAATGGCCCCTTTTACAGCAGCTCAGAACAGAGCCACAAAAGCAATTGATTGGTCTTGGCATTTAGTCTTATATCAGCTGTGTCATCCATAGCTTCAGGAGTGAGAACACTAATCTGAAGTGACATTTCTGTTCTGGCGGGCTTTTCTGCCCTGATGAAAGCAATTACTTCATTCCTAAATGATAATTTGCAGGAGTTTCAACCACTTTAATTGATAATTTTTTGTTCTGAGAAGTTCAATTGTGAAGTGATTAGCTGATTTGGTAAATAGAAATTTAAGGTGTGAAATGTACAAGTTGCTCCAAGGTAAAGTGCTGTTTATTGGGTGCTGCAAAATTGCTTGATAAAACTGCGGTTTCTCTGTTATCAGGAGACTGGCAATTGCTTAGCTCAACATAAGAAGAAAAAAAGATCAAAACTCTAGTGTTCTAGTTGTAGAATTTGGGTTTGAACTAGTGTATCACAGCTCACTTAATGCTTTCTGTATCAAGGTGTACATTAGTTTTAAAAGATTGTGCATGATGGCAAGTTTGTAATCCTTGGAAAACCTGCCATGTTCCTATTATTATGTTTTAATGACTCGCTTTGGAAGTAAATCCTGTTGTTTAAACAGTTCAACAAAAGTACTTATGGGTGATAAAACATTCAGTTTAATGATTAGTTCAAGCGTACACAAACCTTTTCCTTGAACTGTGTCTACATATTTAAAATAAAAGGATCTTCTGTGAAACCACAACCCCTAAACACCAACCTCAAGTCTTACTGATATAATAAAATGCTTGGCTTAATATAGGCATTATTTTTTGGAAGTTTTGCAATAATTGCTAAAGCACTTTTGAAAAAATGTATTTTTTCTTTCTTCAAGGGAAAGAAAGGTTTTAATAGAAATCAGTTCTGTGATATTTCCCTATACAGTGAAAAAGTAATGGTCATTTCATGTGTTAAATGAGAAATATAAAGCAAAAATGAAGGTCAAACTGATTTAGCACATCAAACAGTCTTTGTCAGCCAAGCTTAATATATCCTGAGTTTGTGGAACAAATGAAATTTTGCTGCTATGTTACACTTTGCTTCCAAACAACCATTACAACTGGTTTTATATATTGTGTGAGCATCAGACCATCAAACAGTGCATCTTTACTGACGTGTTGCTGCAGTGATGATCTACAGCAGCAATCTGCCATTTATATAAGGGCAAAATGTGCATCTATATTTAGTTGTGAAATTGGCCTATTATACTCTTGATGTTTACAGAGGCTAACATAAATTAATGATGACAGCTATGAGCAGTGCATTAGTTAAGCAGCAGAGTTTTTACCTTGAACTTGAAGGTTCCAGCTTTAACTTCCAGCATATACTATACAGCTTTCTTCACACATTAAAGAAAGTCTCAAAACATTATTTTTTCTTAGGCAGCATTAAATGGATTTAATTTGTGGACTAGGCCATTGATGATAATATCAGATAATTTACCTTTTTTTGCAAATTCTTGCCTGTAAGAATGGTGGTTTTTATGGTGGGGCAAAAATAAGGTCCCCTGAACAGTATTTGATCATTGAAAGGGTCTGATTTTACTGACTTGGAACTTAGTCAGATGTTAGATAGCCTTTGTCTGATAAAAAGAGCAGTTTGAGGAGGCAGTCTGCTTCACTTGGTTATGTACTGCACTTTCACCTGAAAGTCTCTTCATGCAGCTCGTGTCAGAGCAAGTATAGGCACTGTGGTAACTATAGATTCCAGTTAACTATGACCACAGATCTGACAAGTATGTAGGTGTTCAAAGGTTCACAAGTTAAAATGATGAAGTCTTTGATGAATTTTTGATGGATGAATTTTTAATACAAGTCGACCTTTCTCCTTTGAGGCTGCATGCTAGATTAATTGATAAATAGTGAGACTGAGCAATGTTCGGATCTCCTAAGCAAACAAGTAGAAAAATCCATAAAAATCTGCCGTCTGGCTTCTCAGATCTACTTAAAAAGAAAGAGGGTAAAATTTAATGTGGCTTTTGATTTTGGAGGTTTTCCCTTCACAAAAGTAGTGTCCTTTTTTAGTCATTGTAACGGTTATTATTAGTCTTGAAGTTCTTGTACTCTCACTTCAGAAACAATCTTTGTTAAAAGAAAATCTGTGAATGGGACTGCAAAAAGAAAAAGGAAAAGCAAAGAAAGGGAGAAAATATCAAGAAAAAAGTTGTCTCAAAAGAAAAGAAATCCCCAAAGATAGCAAAATGTAGCGGAGAAATTAGAGGTAAATATATTAACATACTTTCATTATCAATTTTTCAGAACTAATTGAATTAGTCTTAGAAGGTTGAGTGAGGATTTTTTCTTCCTTTAATTTACATCTACAGGAGCATTAGCTCTCTTGCTTCATTCTTTTATATTTTGTATTTACGATACTGGAAAAACACCCAGTTTCATGCATATTTGTGAACTCTCTAGAGCATAACCTTTAGAAAAACAGAACAAAAAAAATTGATAATAGCATGCCTTAGGCTCATGCTACCACCAATGGTGATGTTTGACATCCAAAACTGGTCTTTTTAACCGTATTATGTGCAGTTATGCAGTGCAGGTTAGTGTCCTTTGCTTCATTCATCTTTCCTACAGTCAAAATATTTTTTTTTGGAGTCTGAAAGTGTGCACTGCTGTTCAGATTAATATCCACTTGGATTGAACACTCTTTCTGAGATGCCACTGTTAACTTTTGAAAAAACATCAGGAATGAGAAGAGTCATATCAAAGTAAAATCAATAAATATTCCAAATAATTGAGTCATTTAAATATTGATGCTATTCCATTCTTTCAACTTCTAATGAAGTTTAATTGTTCCACGACATCAGTGAAATGAAAAAAGACTTTTATATGACTGAACATGTCTTATGGGTGGTCACCTACAGGTAGACCAGGACATTATCTTAATGAATTGCTCAGGCATTAAGAGTCAGATTTTAAATGTACTGATTTTAAATGGGCTTAACTGCCCTCATTGTTTTCACGGGTCAGCTTGAAGCCTCAGAAAAGATTCTGAAGGGTGTGGCTTTGAGGCAACAGGTAATCGATTATTCCTGTAATAAATCAGAATGTATAAACATTTGCATTAGTCAAATTTTCATCCACTGCATTGTATGATATAAATACATAAATTATGTAAGTAGGTTATTAATAACAGAGGAAGGTACCTAAAGCTGATATAAATAAAAAAATGTCCAAAGTAGGGTAATATTATGTCATATCATACTAGTGTGGAACAAAGTAGGAAAAAAAGAGGATCTTTCTAACATAACTCATCTAGAATTGCACACATTCACAATTACGGACTCAGGAGCAGCATAAATTTATTGCTATGTAATACTATATCTATGCTCACTAGCAAGTAAGCCTGCTTGTCTCCTTTATATTAGGAAACACTGTACACAAAGGGATATACATAATGTAAGTGTCTTTCAGAGGGCTGAAGGGGATGGATCACTTATCTCCAATCCAAATTTTTTTGTAGCAGATTCATCATGCTCTCTAATGTTGCATATCCTTTCCTTGTATCTGATTCCCTTTCTGTGAAACAGTTATAACATTCATCTGACTTTGTCCTTTAGAGAGTTGGATACTGTTTATAGTGGGCCTTTTGATCCTTGACTTTAGAAGACTAGACTAATAGAAAAATACACACAGAGACATATTGTTTCATTCTTTATAAAGCCTGTTATAAACATTATTAGATATTAAGTGTTATTTTTATACTATATCTGGAGTTGCTGCTACTAATCCAGATTGTTGTTAGGGGCTTAAGAAATTCACTAGTGCTCAGTAACAGCTGGGTTAACAAGTATGAAAATGTTTAGTAATATAAGAAAAAGTGCTCTGTTCTGATGTGCTTTTGCATTTCTGAAGGTTCTTCTGAAATCAGGGAGGATTTCAATGCCATTCTCAAAAATACTGTGCATCCTTTGTGAGAGTTTTCCATAGTTCTCTGCTTGTGAAGCAGAAAACTGAATGGAAATGTGCTTGTGAATGGAAATGAGCAAGAACTATGATAGCACACCACAGATAAGCTGTCCACTGGCTCAAGCCACTATATCTCGAGCTCAGCAGTCCATCTGTCCCTCAAACCTTGTTTTATGGCTGTTGCTTCCAATCCAATCTCTATTTGTGACAAGTCCAATGAAGGTACCATAAATCCCAGCAGTGCTGTTATGTGGGGCTGAGCAGAGGGAGACAGATATTTCTGAGAAGCTCTGCTTGGGGGGTCTCACTTGCGTCAGGTTTAAGGGTACATTATAGGTGAAATGTAAATGTGAGCTGCCTTTCTAGAACTGGGCAAGTCTGTGAAGCACCCCTTTCCAAACTATATTTTGAAATAGCAAGCAAGAATTATTTGGAACTGCAACCATTCCTGTTTTCATTCAAAATGCAAAATCACATAATTAAATTAGTTCACTGATTTTTAGTGGCCAAACTGAAACACAGAAGAGAGTTATTGTTAGGATCCTGTATTAGAGCATGGTGCTAATAACACCAGTAGCATGGACTTGATCCTCAGCTCAGCCATTCATTTAAGAGTTGGACTTGATGATCCTTGTGGGTCACTTCCAGCTCAGAATATTCTGTGAACATATGCTAGAAAATCCTTTTCTAGGTCAGTCTGTCTGTTGATACACTGTAACATCTTTGATTGCCATTAAATGTGCAAAAATTAGGATCTGGGATTGTCCCAATTTAAAAGTGACAGATGTCAATTGGTCAGACGTGTGAAGGTTGTGGGTGTGCACACAAATGTGGATGCATGTATATGCTTATGAATGTTAAGTATATAAAATTATATGAAATAAAATATGGAGCAGGTTAAGCTTGGAATGACCACAAGCACAATGAAATCACAAGTGAGTTACGAGTACCAATAAAACTTTTATGCAACACCATATTATCATGTCTTCTGCATCTGCTGTGTCTTCAATAGAAAATCTACTTTAGAAATGTCATGTATACCATTTTAGAATTATATGGTAGTATTTATTGTACCCTTTCATCTGTAAAAGCCAGACCCCCTTTATATCAGTCCATCTGGAAAGGCCCTAAAAGGAAAAATAAAATATATTTTAGAAACCATATCTAAAATAGCATTAGTTTTCAAGCCATTAAATATCCTGTTTATATGGTCCTGCTTCTCAGAATTATTGGGAGCTGGCAGCTGGAAACCTCTTAGTCTTCACTGGACTCTGTATATGGAAATTCTATGAGAAATGTCTTCTTAAGGGAATGCATGCAGTTTCACCATTGCATGACAACATCGTCCTTTTACATTGTACAGCGATGCACCCCAATCCAATTGTCTTAGCTTCCACCCCTTCTCCACAGGAGGCAAAGAGGGAGCAATATTTATATCCCTTGGGTATATTTCCCACTGTTACTCTCTTGTTGGCACTGGGGATATTATATGTAGGTTTGCTTGTCTGTTGGGGGATCTTCTCTGTCATTTGAGAACTCTTAAACATGTTGTGCTTGCTTTCTTGGTGCTTTCTGACTGTTTTTGAAATCCACTTAATAAACGTGTGTAGTTTCCCACACTTTAATTTTTCTTATTAGCAGAAGAGCCTGTGTATTTCTAAGTTTTTGCAGCCTGATACTTAACAAATTCATTTATGTTCCAAGAGCCACCTCTAGTCTCAGTGTCATTTGACAGGAACCAAGATGAATTTTGGTCCTGTGTCAGCACCACTGCTTTCTGTTGGGAACTTCACACTACTCTTTTCTAGCATCCTCTTGGGGTTATTAGTGCCAGTACTTTGCTTTATTAAGAACATCTGACAATGACGCTGATGTTGCCTATCAGAATCACAGGTGCCAGAGAGGATTAGCAGCCATGTTTAGGTCGCATCTAATGAATTCCTGCATCCTGCTGAGGAAATCACTGCTCCCAAATTAAGGACCCATTTTATCAGCATAACTGCAGTGTCCAACAGTACAGTGTATTTCCCTAGTGGAATTACATAGAGTAGAAATTAGGACTTGTGTGCACATATCAGCAGACACTCTTTCTAAACTTAGCTTAATGGTGCTGATGCCAAGAGAAGAATGTTCAAAGTTACAAATTCTTTGACTTGATTCACCCCGTGAAGCTTCCACAAATGACAGTATAACAAATGGTTGGGAGAAAAGTCATTCTTAATACTGTTTTGCAAGGGTTTCTTTTTTTTATCATGTCAGCTCTCCATCCCTTCTACCTTTTTTGTTGTATAAGTTTGAATACACATAGGCGGCTTTAAAATAATTCTGTTTTGCTGACACAGGTAGCCTCACTTTTCAGCTTAACTGACTTCCATTGCAAACTATTAGTGATCCAGTAATGTTTTGCATAAGTTTGCATTCCAATATCTTATTCAGTTTCAGCAATCTCCTGAAACCTCTACAGGACTTGTAAACTCTGGATTTAGGCTTCGGTGTTTCTAAGGAATATTCTATCACTATTCAATTTCTAACATTTTTCAGTTTCAGAAGCTGCTGAGATCTGATTTGTTTTACCTGGGATCTTCAAAAATCCCCCTTCTTACAAAGCAGTATAATTAAGTGCTTTGGAAAGAAGGTGTGCACCTCTTGGTGCAGACTTTCAGAACAGATCTATAATCTCAGTTCTTCTGCTAACTTGATTTGGGGACTTGAGTTCTCAGGCTTGGCTTCTGGGGAAAAAAAAGGCGGTGAGAGGCAGAAAAGGCTATGTCTTGTGCCCTGAAACTGAGCTTTCACTTGGAAGCAATTGTGCAGAGACATTTGCCTGCCTTTCCCTTGTGTTGCTGTTGTATGTATTTAACTTGTAGAGGGTATATGACTTCCTTGGGATTAGTTGGACAGTTCATACCTCACAGAGCTGTAGCTCCCATGTGTCTGGGTATGCATCAAATACTTTTATCTGTTGTATTTAATGCACCTTTTGAGGGATTTTCCACATCCGTGATGGTAGATGTTTGAAATTTGAAATTGGATAGAGATGCATGTACAATGAGCATTGTGAAATCTTATTTTTCAGATACTTTTTTCCTAGAATATAATTTACAAATTAAGGTGCTAGCATTCTATATAGAGTTCACACGACCAAGTATATACTTTACTGTGTCATTCAGTAGGATTGTGTATCTTTAGCTGTGGGTAAGGATGTGCTCTTTCCTCCTGTATCTTTATCTCACCATTCCTATTTCTTATCCAGATTGTCTTTTTAAATATAATTGCTATGGGTATAGAAATGTGTAGGGAGTGTAACATGTTAGCCATACTAAGGGAACTGTTGTGGAGGAATTTCATTTGTGTGTTAAGGGCCCAGCTGATATGCTCTTCCAAGTCTGAAGTGGCAGAGATGGCTACAAAAATGCAGGTGGTTGTGAATATTAAACCAGAGAAACTCCGTACGATATTCCCCAATTAGAAAAACAGGTAAACAGAGCTCTTAGCTTGTTTTATCTGTGTGCCTCAATTCTACTGATTTACTTCATATGTCAGAGTGCTTTTGTAGATCAGGCCATTATGACTTTTTTGTAGATAAAATCCAGGGCTTCAGGAAGGGTTGTGGAAACTTGAGAGAAGCATTTGTTGTGCCATTATGCACTGATGGTATTCTAGCTCTGTGGTAAACCAATGACTAGCTAATGAAATTGTGGCTTTAACTGCATCAGATTAGTAGGTAAACAAGTGAGTCAAAGGAAAGACAGACCCTTTATGACATACAAGAGCAGTTTCTACTCACCTTGCACAGTGATGGACAGACATCAGTCCCAGCATCAGCACCAACCTGTATCTATCAAGGCAGATGTATCGTGAAGCTTATAGTATCCTAAGTTGAACACTTTGCTCTATGTAAAAAAAAAGAAAAAAAAAAAAAACAACCTATGTGTTAACCACTGTCATCCCACTGCATTCAGGAGTTTTACACCATTTAAAAAAATAGCACAGGAGTAAAATCTGAGTTATCTTTGTGTGTTCTGTATTGATGGTAGCAAGGGATACATTGAAGGAACAGGACTAAATGAATGTCTTTGCATTTCCAACAGCTAAGTGTAAAGCAGAAGGTCCTTTCTGATCAGAAAGTTGTCAGTCTGCCATGTATGTGGTAGTGAATAACAATCAGAAATGTGAATCACATAACTGTATTAGCAGCTTTCTCACCCCACTGACAAAGCTTACTGTTTCCACTTCAAAGACTGTTGAACTACTCCTAAAAAACAGCTTCATGAAATACAGGAAGTTTTACATTATTACACCAGACTTCTGTCTCAGCAGTTACTGTGCAACCTGTTTGGTCATCTTGGCTGCAGTGCAGCCCCCGTCAGAGGTGGTAAACACTTGAATGATCTGCTTTTAACCTTCTTCCAAGAGTCAGAATTTGACAAAGATTAAGGCAAAATTGGCTTACAGTGAGTCAGGAGAAGCAGTGGCACCAAGGCAGATAAACCCCACATGAACACAGTATTCTTGGGGTTTTTTTCTTGAGACTGACAGCGTGCAAAGGAAAGGCAGGCTAAAAAGGAAGTGGCTAAAGTGAGTTAAGTGTAGTTACATAATATCTTGGCTACTACTGAAACTCAAATATTATTGTTAGTTTTAATCATTCAAGCATGGAGTACTGTCGCTGCCTCGGACCCTCCAGTGGATGGCTGCCACAGAGTCCCATTTTATATATCCTGAAGTCTGTAGATCCATATGCAACAACATTTTGAAAATGTGATAATTTTAAGAGAAGACCAGCAGTGAAAAAGTAAATTGGTTAAATGGGACAGAACACTAATATTGATGAATGTCCTACTTTCTTTGCTTTCTTTCAGTTTACAAGCTTTGAGGAAGGAAAAGTCCCGAGATGCTGCTCGCTCTCGCCGGGGAAAGGAGAATTTTGAATTCTATGAGTTGGCAAAGTTGTTGCCACTGCCTGCAGCCATTACCAGCCAGCTTGACAAGGCATCCATCATCCGACTTACAATTAGCTATCTGAAAATGAGGGACTTTGCTAATCAAGGTGATCCTCCATGGAACTTGAGGATGGAAGGACCTCCACCTAATACATCAGTAAAAGGTATGGAGTAAATGTGTTGTGTACTGTGGATTATGGCAGCCTTTAGTAACCTCTAAATTGAAATTTTTACCTTCATCCTTTCTTCTTTCCCTGCATATCAAATCCTTTAAAGGGATTCAAATATGGAAATCTGAGGTCTGCATGAGAAAGACACCATGTGAAGGTGAAATAAACCTCTTATTTTAATTATTTTTTATTTAACAACGAACCTATGATGTAACTATTACAGCTGTAAGTCTTCTAGGTGATGTAGACTAAATTGTTTCAAGTTATTCAGATGTTATTGTGTTTCTTTGTTTTACTATTTTATATAAGTATATGTTTGAGAGGAAAATGGCATTATTTCTTGATTTGAGAAGTCAATCTCTTAATTTTCTGGCTATACCTTAAAGGTAGAATCACATGTTTCTGAAGTTTTAAAGCATTACATCCAAATATTTAAATCTTCAGGTAAGGGACTAGGATATTATTTATACTCTTGTAATGTCTATAGAAATTATTTTGACTTCTGAGGCAGTAGACATTTATCAACAAAATAGACTCTTTTCAGTGTTAAATGCCCTTTCAATGCTCAAACAAGCAGTTGGGGAGCTAAAGCAATGTTTCAGATGTGAATTGCCACAAACTAGAGGCTGTATGCATGTTGCTCCTGAATAGTCTTTCCAATGACCTGTGTAAAGTGGACTTTTTTCTGTAATTTATTATTTTTTCAACTAATGCTACCCATCTATGAGTGTGATCTCTATCTGATAAGTGTTCTAAATCAGGGAGTAAGTTGCAGTAACAGAAATCAGGGTTACCAAACCTGGGATTTCTGGGTGTCCTGGCTTTGACAGCACAGAAAACTCCTCTCCTTTATTTTAGCTACTGATCTCACATTTTGAAGGAAACATTTTTGGGAGAGGCATATGAGACTTGAGCACTTCAGGTTTTTTCCAAAAATTATGAACTATAAACTCTTAATCTGTGCTAAGCTAGATAGAATGTATATAGCATGAGGCAAACAAAAACAGGTAGAGGGAGGAGGTAGAAATAGCATCTTATTTATCAGCCCACAGCTGTCCATGAAGGGTTACTTTTATTGATGGTGCAAAGGGCTTTTACCTGCTCTTCCATTTAAAGGAAGTGATATTATATAAGGAAAGTGGAAATTTTCAATGGGTAGAGAGAGGCATGGAGGGCAAAACTGACGCAGTTTCAGGTTGAGGATTTAGTAGCTGGACATAGTTCCATCATTTCATATTTAATTTATATTATCTGCCACATCACATATAATTCTCGTGGAGAAAAAAAGGGCAATAATTACATCATAGAGGGCATGAGTATAACATGGTTCATTAGGCTTCTGATATAATATGCAAATGTCCCCATTTTTACAGGATGAGAGTTTATTCTCAGGCAATTAAACAGTATTTCAAGGTAGAGGTAAAGTGGACTCTGCTGTACAATCTATGATCTGTCTGTGCTTCTACAAGCTGTCCTATGTAACTGAAAGTCTGAGCTCTGCCAGTCTCAGTGTATATTTTCAGAATATCTGGGATCTATTTTTCATTATCCTCTTCTAAAATAAATACCTGAACACTGAATCTTCCTTTTTGTGGAAAGATTCTAATGAGGAAAAGAATTTTAAGAAAGAACAAAATCTTATTCATAGACAACAAGATAAACAATCTGATCTAGAGTAGTGTTTCTCCCTATAAAAGAGCTGCGTAAACATCTACTGTCTGTTCACCCTACCTGATATAATAACCTTGCCCCTCCAGCCATCTAGTGCTGTGGGTCTCACTGCTTTAGGTGCAAGGGGTGTGGGGGCTCAGGAAGGGGTTATGTTTTGGTTTTTTTTCTCCTGTTTGGGGTGCTTAGCTTTATACTGAGTAGGATTGTATTATTTATGGGTCAGCATATTGAAACAATGCTTGATGAAAAAGTGTTTCATTATATAAGAATTCCCCAATAGCAGGTTTAACTGTATAGTACAGGTATATTTTATTACTTCACCAGTTCTCCTTATATAGAAACCTGTTAACACATTCTGATCAAACATTCATGAAATTACATCAAAAGAAATTCAGTTTCATTTATTAAGGTTGCTTTTTGCTGCCCTTGAAGAAGTTCATATGTATAAACAAGCTCACATAAATAGCTTGCAGCTTCATGTGAAGTATGGTTGATAAACCTACAATAAAACAGTAGACATTATACTTTGTGTGTGCACAAGCAATCTTCTGAATAGACTTAAAGGTATTTGGGAAATTATTTGAGAGGTACTTACATTGTGTAGGCAACTGCTATTTTTTTTCTTCCCCCAAATGTGTTGGTCTGCTTGTGTTAATCATTCATTTTAAAAGCTTAGTTTTAAATTTGTCACCCAGTACCATACAGCAATTTAATAATTTTAATTTAGTATTTCAGAAAGGTCCTTTACTCTGCCCTGTATTTATCACAGCTTTTCTTAGAAGTCTGTAAGGGCTGATGAGTTTGTTTTCTTATGCCTATTGTGTAGTGATCACTACAAGTTGTGCTTGCAAATGAGCACTCAGGTAACTCCATATAATATTTTCAGAGTCAATTACTTCATGGAAATATCTTGAGCAACTGGAAAGTAACAGATAGTTTTCTCCATTATTTTAGAAATATCTGTATTGTTATAATACGGATCAAATCTGCAATGAACATTATGCATTATTCAAGAAATGACCAGGCATTCTCAGCAGTGTTTCAGCTAAATAACTGATGATTGTAACCTTTAAAGAAATCTCATTGTGGTGACTATTGGTAAATCATTTCTCCATTCATAGTAATCTTTATTTAGAGGCGATCTAGAAACCATTATATCTTTTATTAATCTTAAAAGCAATAGGCAATGATTTGACATTTGCTAAAAATGGAAAAAATTTTCATCCTCTAATACAGCAGACTTCAGTAATTTTTCTTTTGGTGCATTGTCTAAGGCTTTCTGTGTGTAGGAAGTCTCAGTACTTAATAAACAAATACATAAACAACTTAAAGCAGATGAGTTTAAAGACCGTTCTTAAAGACTGGGGTATGATTCTATATGGAAGAAAATAATCAAGATGTTAGTTATAGTCAGTAGGAATAAAATTTTCAGTCTTTGATAATACATACAATGTGCTACCAATAACAGTACTATTATTCTCTGTTTCCATCCTTCCAAAAGTCTTTCTTCCAATTCTGGGCTATGTTCTGAGGACAACATTAAATAAGCTGCTTATCAATTTTTTGAACTAAAATGTGAATTTTCTGAAAGTTGTCCGGAAATGGAAGAATTTTCATAGTATATGCTGTGTGTTCAGCCAGGAAGTGGTGCTTTATGTGGCATGAAACTTGAAATCCTCTTGTGCATTCTGATACTAGGCCCTGTAGTCCTGTTCCAAATCAAACTCCTGTGAGGACCTTTGTATTATGGAATATTGTCTTCAAATTGTTGGCTTCAAATTTCATTGTACTTTTAGCACAAACTGTTTCTCAAAGCATTCAAAGATCATGCAAGTTTTCATGTTCTTTTCTGCTATATTGTGGATCTTTTTTTGCCAAGCCACTTCTTTTTTTTTGTTGTTGTTGTTTCGGGTTTTTTTTTGGTTTTGTTTTGTTTTGTTTTTTGTGAAAATAGGAAGGGAAAGGAGGAGTGTGAGGCATGATGCTTTTTGGTGTGTTGAATGTGTTTGGCTGTTGTAAAATCATGCTGTGTATTTTGGTTTTGGGCAATCTTTGGGACATTTGTTGGGACTCAGGACCACTGTTGCTATAAAAAGAAGGCTCATGACTCTGCCTTGAAAAGATTTCCCAGCTTTTCCAATTTTGGTTTCTTTTGAAGCAGCAATTAAATCCAGTACTCTGTGCCTAATTTAGCAAACGCTTGTCTTGGAAATTTGCCACAATGACATTGAAATAGTTATAATATCTTAATTTTTTTGTTTTTTTATTGAAGCAAGGTGTTAATTTCTCTTTGAAGATACAAGATCTTTGCAAGGCCACTAGTCTTATTTCCTGTTGAGTGATGTGGTATGGAAACTACAATATATAAGATGACTTTGGGTATGTCAAGTTAAAAGGGGGTTTATAATTTTTATTTTTCTAAACCAAAACTTTACATTTTATGTTAAATAAGTAAAAAAACTCTTACTCCTGCTGTAAGAGAAGAGATGAGTGAGAGACTGTACCTGAGGAATGAAAAAGGACTTCAGTAAGTAGTACTGACTGACTGGTAGGTTGTGTGAAGAATGTCAATTTTATTTTAGCCATCTCTACTTTTAGTGTTCCATGTTCTGCACTTAGGTAGTTTTACACATTTGTGTTCTGGAATTAACAGATAGCAGGAGAAGGAGAAATCAGATGCTCTAGGAAGTATTTGTGGTGTACTGAAATATTTCTCATCTGAATTGCTCCTTATCAATGTAAGTAAATACAACTCTGAAAAGTTCCTTGCCATAAAGCACTCAATTTTACTTCAAGTCTGAATTGGTAGAGAGACTAAAAAATTGCTAAACACAAGAAGAAAAATTACACTTTAAAACAAAATCACACCTTTTTCCTTCAAACTAGCATGTTTTGCTAGTTTGGAGCCTTTACAAAGGTTCCATTCTCAAAATAAACAAAATATGTAGGTCTAGGCTGAAAATGAACTTGACGTCATATCATACTGTGGGGCTTGGCATTGAGGAAATAAGTCCAGCACTTTGAATTCTGTGGGAAAGAAAATAAGCAATAATGATAATTAGAAAGTGTGGTAATTGTTATCCCAAATGTCAAGTGGAATCACTTTAGTTAATTTAAATATCTTTTTCTAATATTTTTTGTGCTAGATATGTATGCATTTATAAGAGATAAATAAATTGTCCTCTTCTGCATGATCTCATTGTGGAAACACTTTAAATAACATTGCCTGTTGTTAGCCTTTTATATTTTAAATGGAGTGTTGTTGTATGAGCAGGAAGTGCATGATAGTACAAACCTTTCCCTGCTGAAACCTGCAAGGCTTCAAGTAAGACCAGCCTTTTATTCTGAACCACTACACAATTCTTTCTCAGGGAAACCATCTATAAAGGCAAAGTAAAAATTACTTTCTTCCTTAGTGTTTATGTCCTGAGATGTTGTTTTTCAAAGTCTGATGTGAAAAAGTCAATCAGATGAAAACAGGATAATGCAGATGAATTGGTCGTATTCCTTGATAGGAAAAGGATCTCCAAATCCAGATTCTTTGTGCAGAATTTCTGCTCTTGTGCGGGAGAATTCAGATGGCCCTGTAGTTTATTTCTCCCTGCCTTGCAGGCATTGTTCTTATGAGAATCTGATCCCTGTTTATATATAGGCCACTATTGTGCTCTGACTGTGTACCACTATCAACCACTGATTGTAAACTTAATGTTTATCCATTGTAAAACTGTTTATGTGGCAGTGCAGCCACAGGAAGAGGTACCTTAGTCTTCGACCTATTACATGAGTTAAAGGTGATTAGTTGTTGTCTGAATGTAACAGAAACCAAGTGCTGAAAATTTCAGGAGGTCGGTGGTAAAACATGAATGTTCTTTGTGAGAATTATTGATAGTTTTGTGGTGGGGCCTTAAAATGAGGTAGGTTTGTTTGAATCTTGCTGTCATAGACAAGATGAATTGAATATGGGACTAAGAGTTGGTGGTTGCCTGATGACAAGTGATCATGACCTGATTGACTTCAAATTTGGCAAATGGAGAAGAGTGTCAACCAATATACTTAGTATATTTGAGGGACTAATTGCCTAGTGGGGAAACTTATGGGTGAAACTCTGAGGAAAAATTTTGATGGAAAAAATTAGAATAAAAGCTAGAACTAGAACCCCTAAAAGAAATTATGAAATTATAATTTCCTAGGCACCTGAAAACTCTAAAACTGCATCCTTTTCCAGAGTGATAGTAAAATAATTAATTTGAAAAAATATTCATGTGTATTTATAGAAAACTTAGGGAATTAAGGGGAAATATAGAGTAAGATAAACTGGAATGTCTGAGGTGCAGAATGTTGGCAAAGACAAGTAGAGACATTAAGAAAAAAAAATCTAATGGGATTAGAAAAATTCAAGAAAAAATGGATTTATATGTATTAGAAATGTTAAATCATTCTGGCAGTAGTATAGGCTCTGTAGCAGTAAGGTATAATAAAACTTCTAATGATGCAGAAAAGGCAGAAGAGCTGATAAGGTTTATTTAAGTGCTTACTTGTACAGAATCAATTCTACAAGTTTTTCTAGTTTAGGTTACTGATACGATGTTCAGGATAATCCATACTTTGCAAGGGCTGGTGATGTGGAGCTCATAGTACTGAGCTGTTTTAGCCTCAAAGCAGTTGTAGGCAAAATATTGGGAAATCTCCTGCACTAAAGGGATAAAAGTAAGATTGTTATATTTTTTTCAAGAAACATGGATAAATGAAAAGTAAATCTTATCAAACAAACCTATCTTAAATGTCTGAAATTACAAGTCCAGTTAACTAGGATATGCATTGTATACTGAAGTATTTGTAAGGCATTTGGTGTCCTAGTTCATAAAATTATGCTTTTAAAATACTGTAAGAACATTATATTGGCAGAACCAAGTTAAACACATTAACTGTATAATTAATTGATCTTGGAAAGTGGGTTGAAGTGAAAGTTACTATTAAGAAAGGAGTTTCTGTTTTTCTACAGAAATGGCTCTGGGTATGATTATCAAGAAACTGGGAATAAACATGGCTTGAATGCTGATTTAACATTTTCAACTTACAATGATGTTTCGATCGTAGACAACAATCTATGCAGCTCAGTAAATCAAACCTAAAATTTATTTGGTTCAGTATAAGAATGTTGTTGTTGATGTTGCAGTTATTACTATTGCTATTACTATGACTACTACTACTACTATTATTATTTTAGTGTTTTCATAGGTGTCCTAAATGCTAGGCTACTGGAGTTAAAAGGCTTTTAAAGGTTTTGGTTTTTTGTGAAGCAGAACAGAAATAATGGGAAAAGCATTTCAAGTTTAACTTTTTTTTTTTTTCTTTTTTTTTTTTTTTCCCATGAAGAAAGGCATAAAAAGAACCTACCTGATCCTTCCGGTTCTGCTAGCAGAAATGATAGAATGATTTACTTTCTCATGGTGCTTTATTTGTATCATAAAAAGTTCTATCCATCACTTCTGTGGAGACACAAAACATTTACTGCTGATAACAAATTAATACTTTTTTTAAAATCTTGTCAATCAAATGTCAGTCCCTAGAAGGGTTGTTTATTGCTAGAACTCCACCTTGAAACTTGACAATTAAATAGGAAAACAACCAAACAGTAAGTGTTTTAAGAGCAAGGAAATAGAAAAGGTGGCTTTAGTGTCTTTTCTCTCCCTCATAGCAACTACAGTATTTCCATTCTATTACACTGCAATTCATCTTCCTTTCTCTTGTGCTGTTACAATGATTTGGTCAATATTACATATTTATTATTTTCTTTTATTTATTAGTTTATTAGTTTATTAGTCTTAGCCATTTGAGGTTTTTTTGAGTCTAGAGCTGAAACCCCAAATATGCAAAATGTCTTCCTCTTGTGTTCAGTGTCCAGGACTGACTATCTCCTTTTTGCAGCCTTGCATTTTTCTCTACATGTTTGCATCTTTAATGCAGCCTTTACAATGAAAACAATTTGGTGAAGAATATTAATATTTAAAAGAAACCCCAAAGTTTTTAACTTTTCAATTCTTTCTTTCTTCCTTCAATGTGCACATCTTTCTGTGTACAGTAGTCCTTGGCAAGTCAATAAAAATTCACTCAGAAGTTGAGAACATACTTTGCTCATTCCTGCTAAAAGGTGGTGGGAGGTGTCATTACAATTCATGGTTGAGAACACTGATGGTATTGGCTAAGTGAGATTTGGCAAA
Organism: Eopsaltria australis; assembly: GCA_034509425.1. NCBI lineage: Eukaryota > Metazoa > Chordata > Aves > Passeriformes > Petroicidae > Eopsaltria > Eopsaltria australis. The sequence continues at coordinate 1,491,373 of JAVTVJ010000116.1, read as the reverse complement.
AGCATGGGCTTCAGACTTGCAGAGGTAAATATGTGAGGAGGAGTAGAGTATTGATGGTTGCTTTGGCTCCAAACTTAGCAGTGATACTAAAATAAACCAGGGAAAACTTTCAAGTTAATTTATTGTCACTATAATGATATGGATTTTCATCCAGTAGAAATTTCTGTGTAAAAGTCAGTGTCACAACAGTCCTCTTCTCCAAAGTTCTTAATAAAATGCTTCCATATGATTTTTACATTCATGTTTTATATTGCATGGGTTAGCTCCAGGTGGTCTTTTGTAGAAGCATGACTATCTTAAATTATATGTGCAGTCTACATAAGTTTGTGAAATAAGGCACGTGATGGGGTTAGCCAATTACAGATGTGCAATGAATCTGGTGTGCCAAAAGCGCTTGTTCTGCTTTTTGCTTGTAGCAATCAGGAACAGTAATCACTGCTGTAGTTTTTGATGTGTAAAATGAAAAAAGGCTGTTGATATCTGCAGATTGCAATATCTGATGGAACTTTTATTTGTCTTTTTATTCACCCTTTTCTGAACAGAAGGAAAGAGCCTTTGCTATGAAGAATGCTTTGGACAAAGCCTCAGTCAAGCTTGATATCGTAGCACACCACTTTGCAAATGAAAGTGGTTGAGGAATTGGATCTTGTGGTTGGATTTTACAGTTTCAGGATAGCGTTCATACCTTAGTCTCCTCAGCTGAGCACAGAATGTAAGGACATATATAAAGCCCTGCTAAATTCAATAGAGCTTAGTCTTCTATTATTGTAGCTTATTGGTTTTCTGGGTCATCTGGACTTCTACCATATATCTCCCATTGAATGAATCCTGCTTTTAGATCTTGTTGAGGGATATCTATTGCAGGGCTAATAAATACATCTGTATGAAGAAATTGATTAACCAACAGGTAATGAATGCAGCAGAAACCTAAAAAAACCTCCAAACAAACAAATAAAAAAAACCAGATTGGGGTGCTTAGAGGGAATAAAGCAGTGTGGCTGAATGGACTTTTACAATATTTGTTTTATCAAGAGTTACATCACTCTATATTACAAGTAAAAAATTATGACTGAAAGAAAATATTTTGTCTGAAGTGAAAGAAAACACAAAATATTTTTTGAAACAGAAAATCTGTGTTTCCCATCTCATATGTTTGCAGTTGTATATTTACTAGTATTTTCCAAAGTGACTGTCTCAATATTTGGAGTAAATAATAGAGCCCTGGAAATGAAGTGTATGGATTAAATAATAATATTTATTTTCATGTAATAGTTATATTCAATACCTCTGGTCAACAGAGCAAGATTTAGATTCTGATGGTAGATCCAGCAGTTTTAAAAACCAAAGTACAGTGATTTTATATCTATATGATATGCAAGTATAACCACAGTCTGACCAAAGTTTGACCACAATATCAACGCAGCTTAATTTCTGCAACTGTTCTCTTTGAAGCCGGAGGAAGGAAATCGAGTTTCCACCAAATCCCTATGCTCTTGTGGTCTCCCATTTCAATCAGGGATATAAAGTAGAATACAATGAATCCATAGTAAAGACTTTCCCAGGACATTAGAGAGATCAGTAAAAACTGTTTTCATTAGCTGTCAGTAATTAAAGAACACCCTTCATATAGAGCTTACAATTTAGAGAACATGTAAGCCTCTATATCTACCCGAGATCACAAGCGAAATAAGAATCACTACACAGCTGGGGAACTTGTGTTGTTTTAAAATATCAAGCTCCCTTAAGAAACATAATTTTCTGTTTATTTGGTAGCTTTTAAGCCAAAGTGAATATATTTATTTTAAATTTCAAAGGTTTTAGTCACTGCACTTTCTGTTACTATGGAAGGAAAGAAAAGCAAGTGCCTCAAAAAATACTTAAACACCAGTTGTGCCAGAGTTGTCCTCCTGAATGGAGCTGTTAGAAAATTCTTACCTTAATTTCAGTACTTGAGCTCATCATTCCCTATAATTCTTGCTCACAGAGTTAGCTGAGTGCCTCTGCACAAGCATGTGTGTGTTGTCACTTTTCATTCTACTTGTATTCTGTAAAAATTGTTTTTGCTTTGCTTTGCATGATATGGAACCACATGCAAGTACAAAATTCTGTGTCTTATTTCATCATCTGTAGTTAAACACATATTTATAACCATAAAAGGAAGACAGAGAAATCTTTTGCTCACATTTTAATACATACAGACAATTCCCAATCTTTACCTATAGCAAGTAGAATAATATTGTCAACATTACTTCACTGTAGATCTTAAAGAAAACCATTTATGCAGAAGTTAGAAAAAATCAGGAACTGCTGTTTTATTTTCTTTTATAAGTAGGTATTGTATTTCTACAATTACAAGAGCAATTGTGCATCTATATATCCCCTTTCAAATTTGAGTTACTGTGTATGTGAGCCATTTCTCATCCTCTTGATGCATAACAGTGCTGATAATGCTAATAGAGAAATTGAGGCATGTACAGATTTAGGGCTAGCTTTTCAAAAGAGCACAGCACTCCAACTGGAGGCAGATTTCAAAAGATCTCTGATCCTATTCAGCAACAAAATAAATAGCCAGATTTTCAAAAGATTTCAGCACTTTGGTAATCTGATCATAAGAAGCAGCTGCTGAGCACATTTGCAAAGCCAAGAGTGACTTTTTCAATATCCCATGAGAAGTGTGTGTTAGAGCAGGGAATAGTGCCCTCTTCCCATGTCCTGAGACCAAGAGTCCAGTTCTTAAGCAATAACACTAACTGCATGTCCTTTGCAAAAATGCTATATTTAATGAAAGGAAATTTAACCCATTTAGAAATTTAACCCACATCTGTGAGAAGACATTTTTCAGAATAACATGAAGATTTGCCCTCAGGGTAGGTAATGAAGAAATCAAATAGGAGGAATATTACTAATACATTTTATATCGAATCTCTGTGTTATATTGTCTTAATTGTCTCAAAATAAAAACCTCTCCCTTTAGTAACTCCTAAAGGTTTTCTAGCCCATTGCCAATCTTTGAAGTGTCAAAAGAAAAAGAATATCATAACTATGTATTCTAAACAATCTACAAGTCTGTAGCAAGTATATTGTATGGCAAGTCCAGGTATTATTGATTTTCTGTGAACTTCACCTTCCTACAACATTCCGAATGCATAGTTTTTATTTTTTATTTACCTTTTAAATTGTTCTTTCTATTCCTTCCTAGAGGTGAATAAATGGGGTGTTTAATTTTGTTCTTTTGAAGATAATTTTTTGTCATCTATTTAATACTTTAACACACTATTTTATCTTTACTTCTATATATCAGCTGTTTCTGCTTATTTTGTGTATCAGTGCTGTTATTTATTCTTCTTGTCCTGCTTTGTATCTCCTCTATCTCTGTCCTTTTTGTTTTTTCTCTGCTATTCTTTTGCTCCAATATCCTATCCTGAAGATTTAAAGGGCAAGTTTTCTTTTACTAATGTTACTAAGGAGCTGAGAGGAAAATTAGCAGCTCACCTATCTCATCATACATTTGACTTTGTATGGTTTCTCCAACATCCTCATGGAGCTTCTTGATTCTCCAACAAACTCATTTGACATGAAGGAACTGTACTTTACATACAGGCAGCTATGTTGAGAGGCCATTTGCTACGTATTTACTCACTCATCACTAGCTAGTCAGCCCACGAGATGTTGCTTGGGTAGAAGCATCTGGCAAAGTCAGTGCTCTATCAGCTTTACACTATGTACTTTGTGGCGGTTTTGCTGTATTTTGGTCTCCAGCAGTGATTATGCCATTTAGTCAATGTGGCATGGGATCATCTGTGAAGATGTCCACATCTGCCTTGAGAGGGTTCTCATTTTACCAGTCAAACAGGAAGGTGAATTTTGGAGGCAGTGTTTGTTCAGTCTGAACTGAACTGCACGCAAAGGGTGGATATGTTGGCCATGGGTGATTGGTCCTGGAAGTGCAGAGCACTTGTAGAACTGTTGTGTTGAGGTACAATGTTGAGCAGCTCTGATAAGCATCCAGGCTGACTTCTTGCAGACCTGAGACAGAACCTCATCCAATATTTTCTGCATCTGCTCGAGACACAGGCTTATCTCTTTGGAAAGTATCTAACGTTGATGTAAGGCATTTAAATGATAAAGAATCAACTACATCACTGGACAGATTGTTCCAATGGTTAATTACTGTCACTGTGAAAAAAGCGTGCCTCATTTGTAGTCTTATTTCAGCTTCAGCATCCCAACACTGGATCTTGTTATGCCTTTTTCGCTAGATTAATGAGCTGCCTACTGTCAGAAATCTCTTCCACATGTAGGTATTGTGATCCTCTTAACCTTCTTTTCAGTAACTAAATAAATTGAGCTTTCTTAGTCTTTCACTACAGGGAATGACTTTTAGAAGTCTAATCACTCTTGTAGCTCTTACTTGAGTCCTATCCAATTTTCTAACATATTTTGAGAATGGAGCAAACCGCAGATGAACAGAATACTTCAGTAAGAGTGTCATAAAAACCTAAAGTAAAACTTGCAGTAGCTATTCCGATGTGATAATCTTTGGTTTAACCCAGTGACATATATTTGATATACATTTTCATGTAATATGGATATGTCATTTTTGTGGGGTTTTTTTATTATGGGAATTAACATGAATGTCTGTCTCATTGTGATGTGGTTCTGGATTCCTTTTGCTGATAAGGATTGAACAATGTCAAGAGGTGAATTCTCATGAATAATTGCAAATCCTGAAGGTTACCCTTGATTTTGTATTTTGTTTCAATTGCATAATTCTGTCAGTAGGAATAGGTTATGATAGAAAGAACTGAACATAGAGAACAGGTACCACAAGGTGAGACTGGGGAAAGTAGTCTTCTGGGGCAAGTAGCTTTCACAGTTAGGATATTGAATGGGCCAGGATAATACAAGTGAAATACTATCTTACCCACGGAATTCAGAAGATTTCTGGGAAAAAAAATCTGTTCATAGTTGTCTGAAAAGTTCCTTATGACATTTTCCAGTCTGATACCTGTCTGTCTTATTCAGACAACTTGCATTGTCATGTTGGGTATCAAGTTTATATCTGGACAAGGGAAACCACAGCACAGCCAGACTGAGTGAGCTTAGAAGATCCATCCTAAGCACACACAAATGATTGCCTTCAACCCAGACCTGCCTCAGAGTCACCTCTACAGTCCTAATACTGTGGCACACAGAAATTAGGGATCTATAAGGAAAAGTAAGTGACTTTCTAAGAAAGCATATTAACTGAAGCCAGAATTTGTGTGGAAATAGGAAGAAAATAATTCCTCCTGAATTCAGACTTCCCCTGGTTCAAAAATTAGAGTTAAGTGAACTCAGACTATCTGCATGATTTGAGCTCAGCTGTCTCTAGTATTTCCAAGTAGTGAAAAGAGATGAGACATCTTCAACAAAAAAAAAATAAATAAAAATGTCTGCTTCAGAGTCAGGTAGTTTCTTCAGAAGTGGAAAGAAAGCCGCAGACTTTGCCAGTGACTTCCTTCAGTTGTGTTCTCAACAGTAAATTCTGTAAGTAACAGACAAAGGTTTCAAGCTCTCAACCATTTACCACTGTGAATCGCTCTGGGAGACAGATATTTTACTTTCTTTTTAATCCCATATAAAAGCAGTCTCCTCAGACTTCTGGGTCAATTCCTTTAACTTTCAAAAATGCAGTTGCACTCACTTTCCTAGCCCAGCCAGCAATTTTTGGTCAGCGCAGAGGAAACTGTGCTTCAGTCCTCACTTCAGAGTCCTGGGATTTCATCTGTCCTCAAAAATTTGGAGTGATTTCAGAACTTAGGTCTTACTTCTCTTGTTTGTGAAATGAGTAAGAAAAGTCTTGCATATGTAAGGGCTAACTCACCATTTCTCTGCTGGGAGGATGTTGAATGTACGTTTATGGGCAGACAAGAGACCATTGACTCTAGCTCACTTTCTTCCCTCGTCTCATATTACCCAGAGGACAACTTTTCAATTGTCTGTGCCCATGTTTTCTCTTATATCTTCCCCAAAGATAAATACCAGGGTTGTGCTGTTCAGAACACTAGTCAGCATTTAAGAATGCTTTGGCATCTTTGCACAAACTGTTAGCTGTGAGTTATCCGATAATAAATTCTGTATTTATCCAAGGATAAATAGGATAAGTGCATTCATTTGCGCAACTTCTCTACAAAATTATTAAAAGATTCTTTCTTAAAAGGAAAGCCTGAATATTAATATGTAATACTTGAGAGGAAAGTAAGTCAGGTTACAGTTTATTTCTGCTATTAATGGAGTTCTTTGTGTATATATAAATGTTTTACTAAATTACAATAGAGCAACAAGGAAGTTGAAATAATCTGGATCCATCTGCTGTATATTTTGTGCTTCTAACAATTTCAATTTAATGTCTCCATTTAGTTTCATACTGATCATTTATACTGACGAAGGAAAAGAAAACAAGGAACCTGTCATCAATCATTCGTTTAATCAACTAGCAAAAAATAGATAAATAAACATACTGAGTTAATTATTTTTCTGTATGTAATGATTGACAATAATCTTAACTTATTCCCTTTTTAACCTTTTACTGTCAGTATAGCTGGGATTAATAGGTAAGGACAAAATGAGACAAGATAAATTTCTGATAGCCACTGAATGTTGCTAACATTGGAGTGTTTTCCCCTGAAACTTCTCCCTGAAGATGTATCAGATCTTTGTCATGTCTTATTTTTCACACATTTTGTGCCATGTTTCATGCCATTTTGGTGATTGCTATTAGTTTACAGACATATGGTCAGGAATATTTTATGAATGAAGAGTTTTCTGGAATGTACAATATTACTGCTTCACATGTGTATGAGAATTGTAATTTGAAGCTCTCAAAATACTTTGCACTTGTTATTGCAGAGCATATTCAAATGCTAGCAAAAAGGAGTGCTACATCTAATAACTTATGTTATCTGCTTCATCCATCAGGCAGTATTCTTTACTATTGAATCATCTATTCCCCCTTTGCACTGTTTTACTGGATCCATCTAAGTGAAGAGGGTATTTTCAGGCAGAATTCCCAAAGCAGCTCTCCATTTTTGTAGTGCAGGAGGGTTAGTTTAACTTCCTCTCTCAGCTTTTTGCCACAAAATTGTCCCCCCACCTGTAAACAGGCATCTAAATAGACTCCAGTCAATCAGTAATTCCAGCTTCTAAAATATTTTTCTGTAATGATATTCCCATACATTAGTAATAGTTGTTCTGAACAACACATGTAGATAATATTTTACAGCTTTTATTTTTTTTTTTAATACTGTGTAGTATGTCTTTCAAATAAGTGGAAGACATAGAGTAGAATGTGCTTTTCATCTAGCTTGAATGGTGTATCAATGCACACAACACTTCAGTTCTGTTAGAAATAACCAGGTTTTATTCAGGTGTGTTTCCTGCAGTTTCAATAAAAGTGTTGTGTATTTCAGAAATGAAAAAGCCTTATATGTGAATCTATGTGTTTTGGTAATGAAGGCCAAAACCTCTGAGGCACAAGTACATGAATTTTTATATCACAGATTTTGTGTTTGTATTCCTGAGTTGAGGTTTTTTGTTTTCTTTTGTTTTACTCTGAAAGAATGATCTAGTTACATATAGCCAGATAGTCCCCAAAATGGCTTTTTTCAGAGGTTCAAAAGCAGAAATTATTTCTTCTACTCAAAATATATGTGCATTCTGGGTTTTTTTAAGGAACAAAGGAAAACAGAGGTGGTAAAGATATCTGCCCATACAAGAAGGAAAGAAAAGAAAAGAAAAAAATCCCAAAGACTCCAAAACAAACAGAAAAAATTCTGAAAAGATGAAAGCCAGTTATTGGTGTGGTGCGTAGGCATCAGTCTTTCAAAGGCACACTTCATGCTTGTGTCAGAAATTTCCTGATTGACCTGCATTCCTGGGGACAGACACCCTGGCCTTCGGGGACCCTGTGGTTCTGCTGGAGTGCAGCTGGTGAGGCAGAGAGTGGAGCTGGGCTGTGGTGGGATGTGCAGCCCCCAGAGAGCTTTGGGCTATGCTCATGGCACAGCTGAGCTGGTGACCCTGTGTAGGGGCATCCCACCCCTGCCTGCAGCATGGAAAAGGTTGAGAGGCCGCTGATGGCAATATGTGGGCTCTAAATGCTCTGAGGGAAGAGGTGTGGAGCAGGCTGTGACTGTTAGTCTGTAGGGTAAGAGCACTTGGTATGTTCTGCAGAAGCATTAAGTATCCACTGTGATGGCTGCCTGAGACTTGACTCTGAGGATCTCATCTCTGTAGGTAACTGGAGACAAAGCATTTGGTAGGTTTTTTTCAGAGTGTGTTGAAAGGTCTAAAATTTTGCTCTTTGGGAAAACAATGCATTTTCTGACTTGGGTCATAACGAATGCTATCTATTCACTGAGAAGTATTCTAAATCAATTTTTTTTTTACAATAAAAAAAGTAACAAAAAATATTTAGAATTATTTTCTCACTTGAAAAAAATGTAAGACTTTACCTGCGTCACCAAACACAAAATAGCAGACAGTGCTGCAAAAATCCTTGAAGGCAATCTGCCTAAACTTTTCCTCTACAGCAGCATATCAGCTCTATCCCTTCCCTGTGCTGAACACAGTCTAGCCCTTTGTGTGTAATAGCTATGTGATTATTAGCAGCTGTTTTCTCCTAGCTAAGCTTGACAAAGGATAGGGGATAAGATTAAAAAGACTTTTATACTCTGCTTTCTGGTAGGAAGGAAGGAAAGGCAAATATCCCATTTCTGATGTCCTGTTTGTGCTGGTGCTCCCTGGTCCCACCCTTGCTGAGGGAAGATGGTTCCCCTCAGAGCACAGCTCTGCTCTGCAGGTTAGCATCCCTGGGAGCTGAGCAGAACCTCTTTGGGACTTTCTTCTCTCCATGCTCATTTTTTGTAAACCATATATGTTCTAGAGAATATAGTGCTTCTTGCTCACTGAAGAAATTGTGGGTTTTTGAAGGAGAAAAGATAGATTTTTCATTCTTATTTGACTATTACATTTCTAGCCTTCAAAAAATCATAATTGATACAATATTTCAAATTAGGCATTTAAAAAATGAATATAATATTTTTAAAACAGTAGCATAAGAATTCTAGTCAATCTCTAATTTTGCTGGGGTATAACCTCCTCAAGAAAAATTGCTGGCTTTAAGCAGATGTGTTATACTGAAACCCATTTGTATTTTTAGGTTTCATGAAATTAACTGGTCAATGATGTCAAATATTTTGGAGTATCATCTCTAAATGTACTGACACTGTATTGACAGGTAATTCTTGGTTAGATGACTTTCCAGATAGTTACCAGTCTACCAATTCTTCTATCAATAGTGATCAAACTACACTATTAGGAACGGTGAATTCAACTGTTTTTCAGCTCATTATATGTCTTCAAACAAAAATAGATTTTTTTCCATGTTTGAAACAGATATTGTTATTAGTAATAATCTGAAATATTATTTAATGGAAATTCTTTTGTTTCTGATTAAGATTTTTCAAACTTTCCTGTCTTATATAGCATTTATTAAGTGTTTTAAATATATTTTTCTTTGTATTTTACTGTGCAGCTTATGTACTCAAAGCATCACCTAAGTACCAATAACACATTCTTGACTGAATAATGATGTATGTTGAATGTTACTTTTTTTGTCTTATAAATGGATGGCAATTTACACAGCTGTGGATGTGGGATGTTTCAATCCCAGACCATGTTGTAAGAAAAATTGAATGACAGTGAGCAAAACAGCAGTAATTATAAAACTAATTACTAAATGCTGATGATGCCCATAGGCTTTGCATAACTAAAATTAGAAAAGGAAATTGCTTTCGGCTTCAGAGAGGCAACATGCTAGTTATTTCACTGTTTCAGTCAAAATGGAACATGGTGTATAAAGTTCAATCACAAAAAAACCCCACATTAGTTTATGCACATATTTTTTCATACTAAAATGTTAAAGAATTCAGCCTTTTTGTCTTTTAATACAAACACATCTGTAACATAAATCAAGAAAAGTGACATGAAACTACTTGTTGGACATCTTTCTATATAGTTTTACAAGGCCTAATTTACCATTGAATTATTTTAGCTTTATGTTTATCAAAAACATACATGAATATAAAAAAGGAAGGGTTTCCTATCACATAGAGCCAAACGAAATAAATGTTTGGGATAAAAACCAGGAGGCCGGATTTCAAAATTCCCTCAGATGAATTCCAGCTCCTATTATATGTATCCTAGGGGTACATATAAATATATATGTATGTATGGCGACTGTATTAATTTCTTACACTTATATGTGCTTTCCCAGGGATAGAATTGCTAGAATGACTCATTTGAATATAGTATATTTTTATACTTTTTGTTCATGCCTATGTTACATGTACATTGATGCATACACACAAAGTACCTAAATGAAACACACATGTATTTTGTAGACAAATTTAATTTTCCTTATATAGGAATGCAAAATCTATTTCAGAGTGGTGGGTTTTTTTAATGCTGCCTTTATGCTTAATCCTGCAGAATATGAGAACATCATGCATTCTAAGCATATTTCTTTAAAAAATTATTTTTATAAAAAAGGATTAAAACATTGATCATGATGCAGCTTGTAAGACTCAGTTTAACAATTAGAAGTTATGCTGTTGCTTCATAGAAAATTACATGGACATTATGGGATTTATCCTTTGAATTTAAGGTTGAGATTTGTTTTGGTTTTTTAAAATTCTCGATTTTTCTTTTTCTTTTTTTAATCTTTTCTGGAAAATATTTATACTTGTCCTTTGTGAGCAACAAATATACAGCAACTTCTCAAAGGTTTGAAATAAATGCTTATTGAATTCTCTTGCATCAGTATACATCAAATAAAAGCCACTGAGTCTGTTTTTTTAACTTTCAAATTGTTGAAATACACCTAGATTTAACACTGTTGATAATGAATCTAGACATGAAATATATAAATTCTGTATAATTTTCTGTAATCTGTAGAATTTTCAAGATTTCATATCCTATTACATTTTCTGGGGTTTGATAAATAAACTGGAAGCCATAGGATTCTATTTAAGCATCTTTAGGAAAGCATATCTTAAGTGTAGTAGAGTTGTAAAATACATTTCAATGCATAAACATTATAGTAAGAGATTTTTGTTTTTTTTAAGTAGACCACTGAGTAATTTTTGATTTTGTATGTCCCAGTAAATTTGTACTACAGCAGATGAAGTAGATGTGTTGCATGTTACCATAGAGAATAAAAAGAGAGCGTTTGCTATATCCAGTTTTGTGAAATTAAACTCCACAATTCTCACTTTGATAAAGTCCCCCCACTTAAAGGCAAGTTTCTGCTCAGTTGTTCAGAGCAGATTTTACCTGTTCTCATACACTGTTTATAACATACACAGCTCCAGTACAGGTTTGTAAAAAACACTCAAAATTATTTTGAAGATATAAAGAATTAAAATTTCTCTCCATTCCTGTGAATTTGGGAATTAACAGCAGCATTATTTGTAGTAATATTTCTCAATTTCATTTCCAATTCTGCTATAATCATTGAGTGATGCTGGTGAATGGGATTGCCCTTAAGAGGTACTTGAAAAAGCAAGTGAGAAATCCTTCCTGTTAGGACGACACCATTTTTCTCAAAGGTTTCTGTCATGTTACACTTTAGCAATCTTTCTGTTGTATGGAAAGAAACAATTTATTGTCAGTACTTGAGGGATACAGAATGTCTGATTGACTGCCACCCTAGCTTGTTGTTTTTAACATAAACATTACAGCTGTGTTTGCTTTGAAATATTTGGCCATTATCCAGTAAATCTGTGCTGGAACACTAAATTATCACCTTATGCCCTCCTCCATCATAAGAAAGTGCTTTTGTCAATAAACCATTATTGTTTTCTTTTCCTACTTTTTATTTTTGCATATTCAGGAACTTTGTTATGTTTTGTTTTGTTTTGTAAAAATCAGACATTATGTAAAAGCTTCTAACTAGTGAATTTCCTGAGTGGGTAACCTAGCAAGCATGCGGAAATAACAATGAAAGTATGCAGATTAAATTGAAAAAATTATACTTGTCCCTAATTTTTGTGAATGTTTCCAAGATCTTTCAGATTTTTAAGTATTTGATTTATCTGGCTATTCCATCATTTTTTGACAGCTATAAAGGGAGGTATATCTTTGTCATCATCTTCCTCTTTCATAGATTTCACGTTGTATCATGTGAGCTTTTCATAAAAGCAGAAGGCAATTAAAATAGACAAAAATAGCAAACCCAGCATAATCCTAGTTTTTACAGTGCTAGTAAGTAGGCAAGACTTACTGGACTGATCCTAAGTTATTTTCATGTTTCTTTCTTCACAAGTATTGCAAATTTATCTTCTTACCTCTGGATAGTCAGTCTTTGATGCGTTAAAAATGGGGCTACTGATGTCTCTTCATTAATGCTGGAATCTGAAATTCAGCAAACAGTGCATTGCACAAGGTGAGGTGTTTTTCCTGTGTATATCTGTGAAGACAGAGGAATTACCTTGTCTTCTACCTTTTTTTCCGTGTTCTCAAAGGAGGTTTTTCCCCCATATGATAAGTGCATTTTCTAAAGTTGAAGGCTTCTTCTAGATAGTTTTTAAAAATCATTCTACTTTTCATTACTCCTTTTTGGTTTTTCAAAGACTTTCCAGTATTTTAAGTAACATCTCAAATCTGAGTTAAGAAAAAGATTGAAATGTATTAGTCATGTAATCAGTTCCATGGATTTAAACTAGATAATTCGTTTGGTTTGAGTTAATCTATTTCAGAGTCTTGCTGAACTTGAGTCATAACAAAAAAGGCAGAGTGGATCTAACATTAGGACAAGAATTACCTTCCCCAGCTTATTATCTTTTCTGTCTTTCTTTGTGTTTGTAATCCTTTATCAATTTATGTAAGCCTGTATGACAGGCTTATATCTTAGACAATTTGTATTCTATTTTTCAAGTCTCTCTTTGTGAAATACTAGATCTGTTGATTTCCTGAAGCCTGTTCTGTGTTACTTTTATTGCCTTCTCTACACAGTGTTTTAAAGAACTTATAAGATTGATTTTAACCACATGCATTACATCGCAGAATTTGGTTTGAAATCATTGGTTGCATTGACAACCAAAGCCCTTGTGAGTTAAATCTCTGAGATGTTATCATTGTATGATAAATTTAGCTGATTTCTGTCTGGTCTGTGTTAGTGGCACAAGGGAGCACATCAAAGGTGTTTAACACAAATAAACTATGTAGTTATCTTAGAAAAGAAGCTTCTGTTTTTACCCAACAAGATCAGGTCCACTTTCTCTGTGATCAGAGTATAACAAAGCAAGTAAAGAATAATTTATATCAGAAGTTCTGTGATGGAATGAAATGGAGCTCTTTTGAAGTATGATCTCTGAAAGCACAGCATGAAGCTCAAATAAAGTGAAGGACATTCGCTATTACAAGTAATGTCCTTAATAATCTTGTTAGTCTAGTCTCCCTCTGTAAGAGACAAATGGAACATTATTGGCTTATGGGCTGTAGTAAATAATTTAGTTTCCAATATTCAGGCTGCTTTGACAGTAAATTAAAATGACATGAAAGGGGCTTGTTGAATAAAGAAAGTATCCAATCAAATTTAATTGGCATGACTAAGGCAGTAGAAATATGTTTTATAATTAAACCATGTTGTCTTGGAGCTTTATAAGCATGTATGAATCAAAATGTCAAAAATTATTCTTTGATATTGTGCATTTAAAACTTTGCATGGTGAATAGTTTTCTTAAACAAGGTTCTAGACACGCATATTGATTCAACATGAAAATAGTCTTAAAGGTTTAAATAAGTCAGTTTTAGCATTTCTCTACCGATCTGACAATTTTCTGTAAGAGACTAAAATAATTTTGCAGTCCTCTTGTATTTAAAAATCTGTCTTTTGTACCAGTTTTGCATGATCCAGCCTTTTATCGGCATATAAATGCTGCCATTTTTCACCTGTTGTTATAATACCAGATGGCTGAAATCAGTGCTAATAGGTGCAAGCATAAAAAATGGAAACCAACAGGAAGATGCAAAAAAAAAAAAAAAAAAAAAGTGACAAACTAATAAATAGTTTTCTATTACTAAACTGATTCTTTTAATGTTTCCTATTTTAATCAAGCAATTTTAATGTTTCCTGTATATTAACTGAATCCTACCAAATCTTTTTGTTGAGTTTTTATCTACTTATCTCTTTGTCAAAACAGTTTCAGAAAATCTGTATATTCCTTATTTGCATTAAGAGAAAACATCCCCATGGCTCTAAAAATGACAGTACCTCTAGAAATTTGCACATTCCTAAACATTCTTTTGTTCTTATATACAAACCCCTCTATTATATAACACTCTGTTATTTGCACGTCCCTATGATACTGCTTTTTCTAAACAGAGAACATATAGCTGGTCTGGCCATTAAAAAAAAAAAAAGAGAAAATTTCAGTAGAAAAGTTTATCTATGAGAAAGTTTTCTAAAATAACCTCGTCTTTTGGGAATTATAGACAGGTGATTTTTATGATAGGAATGTTATTTGAGTTACTGTGATCTACTGATGTACTTCATAAGTCAATGCTAGGATTCTAAAATTGATTAAACTCTGAAGCACAAGAGGAAAGTACATAGATACAGAAGTGGAAATGAATGGTAGAATTCAATTTCTGTTATATCCTTGGTCAGGTGAGAACACTGTACTCTCCAATTGTGACATCTTGCAGTGCCAGATGCTCTGCTTTCCAACATAAGTCTTCAAGATCATAAAAACGATGCTACATATACTATGGAAAAAAAAGCTGAATATCTCTTATCAGCCTCAGCTAGTCTTGCCTTTCACACGATAAAAGATTTCTGTATCTTTGATAGGTGTAGTAACTGGATGTCCAACTGCCTGGCTAGATCCCATTGTGTTCATAGAAAAGTGGGTGAAAATTTCCAGTTTTTAGATGAACAAACTCCAGGTGAACCAGAGGTAAACAAAGGCTCGTTCTGCTGCCAAAAGCCTCATTGCCCCTAAAAGAACTAAGAAGTGAATGTGGGGGAAAATTTGTCTTAAATTTCTACTCATGACAAATCAGTTATCATCTTAGCATATTGTTCCTTCACACTTTTATTCTCTCATTTTAGAGAGGGCCTTGTAGAAAGACTTAGTAAAGTGCAAAGTCTTAAATGTCTTTTAGCTTCCTCACCTTAAGCTACATTCTGACTCATCAGTCCGCTGATTAAACAGAATTTTACCAGCAGTGACAGCTTAGTCATTGATGTTTTATATCATGCCATTCAGATTCCAGTGGATAAGCCCTCCATTGTAGTTGATGAATCCTAGTAAAACTCCAGCTGGGGAGCTCACATTCCTCTAGCTATGTCATATTTACATCAGTATAAATATGAAATACCTTCGCTGAAAATTATTATTCAATTGAACTGTTGGTAGACATCAACTTGTATTGTTATTCTGGGTCTCATATCTATGCAGAGTGTTCTGATAGCCAAAATTTTTCTGTTTATCTTTAGCTCAAAACAGCCTAAAGAATTGCCTCTCAAAAATACATTCCCATTGTAAATGATCAGTCAGCGAGTAAAATCCAGGTGCAGTGAAACTGGTGGCAAAACTCAATGTCAAAATAGTGCCAGCCCTTCCATTGCCAAAGAAAATAGCAAGTTATTTTCAACGGGTCAGGATTCCACTGCAGAATTAATTTGTTTTGATGCTGATACCCCAAGGTTGTCTGGCAAGACAAACTCTGATGCATTTTTCCGGAATACTTTTTAGTGTGATGGTTGGTTATTACAAGAATAAAGCTTCTGAATGATTCTTCAAAGTGAAGGACATATTTTTGTATTGTGTTGCATCTGCTTTGTGTCAGCATGTTGCTTTAACCAGTCTTGAAGAAAATAAGGTGAAAAGTAGACAAGAACTAATTTTTGAGATTTTTTTATTACTTTTTTCTCCTATTTACATGATTCTGTTTTATAGTTTTTCTAAATTATTTCAGGTTCAGAGTTGGTAATTTTTCTTTACCATCCCTTGTTTGCTAGATTTAGGCACTATCTTCTTGCTTCTACTAGAACTTAAAAGGTTTTTTCCATGTATCTTTTTGTCAAGGAAATTATTTGGTAGAATAAAGATCAGCTCAGACAGACTCACGATTTAGACCATATTACTTTAGTTTTACAGTGTTTACAAATTTCACAACTCAGAAGAAAATAATCACAAAAAAGAAAAAAAGGCAAATTTTATTTTGGTTGTTCACTGTCTTTCTTCAAGTGTACTATTTTGATATGTCACACTGTGTTTCTACTTCTTTGGTACTGAAGTATTGTACTTTTATGAGAATGCAAACAAGTTGTTTCTAAAAAGAAATAATATGTACTTGAAAAATCTTGTGAAAAACAGTGATGTTTTTAGACTTGTTAAAGTATTAGTGAAATCTAGTGTAGGGAGGTCAGAGGTTTCCTTGTTGTAAGTGTGCTGTGGTGTGCTAATTTTTTTTAAAATAAATTATTTATTACATGGTCCACTTGTGTTGAAGTGGAGATTGTAATGAATACCCAAATAAGATAAAACTAGGAGCAAAATAGATCTCTTTCCATGTCTATAGTATTTTCCAGAATTATTATTTTAGGGCCTACTTTACCAATTTAGCAACCAACAAACAAAAGAATGCAAAAAATGTATTTTTATGTCATTATATAATTAACTAGACAACCCCCATTATTAATTTTTTTTGTTATAAAGTCTAGATTATACTCAATCAGTACAGAATAAGGCATGGGAGCTATATTATGTGAAAAAATGACCGTACGTGATAGACTTTTACGGAATAAAATTCACAGTGATACAAGAGCTTACCTTTTCACAGTGACACTTATTAGAACTTATGAGAATCACAGGAGGTAATCTCCTCCTGGAGGCAATATAACTTTGTATTTGTTTGTTAGAGCACTGTGTATTATTGGGGAGATATCTAGTCCATTTTATTTAGCTACAACAATGCTATACTGTGTGCCACAGTATCATACCCACCTTCTTATAAACATCTTACTTACAGATATTCTATGACTTTATGGCTTCAGGAACAAAATGTTAGATCTTTTTAAAACTTTAACAAAATATTATGACTATTTTTTCCCTTCTATATTCTTTACCAACCTTGTGTAGAATAGGTGTATTTTCTTTCACTGAAATTTATCATCCACTGTTTCTTATAGGTGAAATATGAGAGTAAAAACTAGTAGAATTTTTAAGGCTTTTGTGTAGACTCAAGAGAGTCTTTCTTGCAATATCTAACTGAAAAGGTAATGAAGTGTAAAATATGTTGAAATGATTGGGGATTAAAAATCTCTGGTGTGTAGTGACAGTACAATTATATTCCACAGTAAAGGTTTCTTATATTAAGTGTAATAAATAAAACTTTTTTTTCACTGTGGTTGGTTGTCACCACTGTAATGATAGCTTTGACCTTCTTCCTCTTCAAATGTCGTTAGCCTGTGACCAACTAGTCAGAATGCTATAGAATGAATTGGGATGGCTGTACATGAAGCCAGCTGTTGAAGCAAAGAAAAAAAGAGGAATATTTGAGACTATGTTTTAACTGTTGGATCTTTCTGCTGCTTTGTTTTCCATGCACAACTACTTACATTTCCTCTCTTGCAACATGGTAATGCATCTTAAGGTGTCTTTAGCCACTTTAAAGTTCCAACACATGTAGGCAGCATGTTTAATGTTAAGAAGTACATATTCATAGCATGTTGCTCTTTCTATTCAAACGAAAGTAGCCCTGTTCATCAGTTTGTGAGGATCAACCGGATGACTGCAAAATAATTTCCAGTTTCTTTTGAAAGGTGGGACACTCAGATGGAGTACTGTACAATTGCTTTATTAATAAATTTGGATCATGCATCACCATGTGCAGGATATAAGTCTCATTTGACATGTAGTCTGAAGTGTGAACACTGTAGAAATATTGAAGTAAAGTGACTAGACATAGATCTTCATCAAAATTATATCTCTCTTCTTTTTCTTCCCCTCGACTTTTTCTCGGGTGCTCTGTGACTGGCTGGGACATCTGACAAGGAGCTGTCTTGATAGCTGACCTGTTTATTTCTTCATTGTGCTGTTCTTATATGAAATAACTGTCCCTTTACTCTTTCTGGAGACTCAAAAGCATCATTCCTACTAAGAGTTTAATTTCTCTTGATTCAGGGAGCAAGGAGTACAGCTCATTTCAGTGCTGCAGCTTTGGGATCTGAACAAGAACTTTCCTTGTCATCTATCATTTCTAGAGGTAGCTGTTTGTCTAAAAGGAAACCCTATGAGGCAGCAAGGACCATAAAAATATAATGCATTTGTACTAATATTTGGTAGAATTCGTAAATATTATTGCTCTAACTATTTTGTGCAATGACACAGTAATGTGTCCTTCCGCTTTAATGATCTTGTAAGCAACTGTATTGGTGTCTAAAACAATCTAAAAAATGATATTTCTTCTCACTTAAACGGGTATTACTCATATGACCAGCTGCAAGAAATGAGAGTTCTAAATTTGTCTGAACCTTGAGATGGGAGAACTGAAAACTCCTTCACTTTATGGGAACTTTTGATTAGGGTTTGGGTAGGTGGATAATGAAAGAGTGTAACATTGAAATGTGCCTAAATAACATGCTGTTACAAGCCTTATGATAGATTTGTGTTTGACTTAACAGCTTTTGGAACCTAATAAAAAGAACTTAATTGACAATTTCTTGAAATTGCTAAGAAAACCTAGTGATGTTGGTAGGGTATAATAAGGAGTTTTCTCATCACTGTCTTCAAGATTGAGCCTATACAAAAAAAAGGATTTATCTCTGTGGTAACTCTAAGTAATTGATATACAGACAAGGTTTGGTTCCAATTTGCCAGCAATAAAGTTGTAATAGGGTTTTCTTTGCAATTTTAGCCTTAATGTGCTCATTCCAAAGAGCGGTATTTTTCCAAGCGAACAAATAACATCAGTAAAGCTTACGATCAGTAATAGCCCCACACTGATGCTCACATTAAACTTGTTAAATCAATTCACTAGACACTTTCTAAAGTGGACTGTCTGTTTACTTTGACTTGCACCCTGTGAGGATTATCCATCAGTTACATTTATTTGAATGATCTTTACATTTGAAATATGTAATTGTTCATGCATGATTGTGATTACAAATCTGTCTTCTCATATTTTGCAGCTTTGTTTTTGTGACTTATGATTTTTCCAGACTTGTATGAAGTATATGGGTATCCAGTGGCACACAGTAGAATGCATTGTATATTTAGCCTTATCCAAATCCTAAATGAGCATTTTGCTGCATAATTATCGTGGCTTCTCTTGGTAGATATATATTTCATATTGCTGCTTTGTTTACTGAAGGTACCAATCCACTATGTGCAGTATTGTTCTTCTAGGATAAAAAAATTAACATATAAATAATGTAGGATTACAGTATTTTGAAATAATTAGCAAAACGTGCTAAGTACTAAATGATTTATTAAAGATGTAATTTAGTCAGATTTGCTGCATAAGATATTAGAGTGCAAAGAGCCATACTGTACTCTGCAAGGAATCATTTTGTAGATGGTTAATCTACCAACTAGGCTTCATTTTTCACTCAGAACAAACCTGGTATGCTACTGCACACTGCCTTTTGTCAGTAAACACAAAGAGAAATCTGAAGTAATCAATCTTTCTTATCAGTAGCATTCAGTATGTTTACCTTTATTTTATTCTTTGGCTCAAAAAAACTAGACTAATATAAAACAAAATGTAAGCGTTTAAAAGTTTGGAGTTGTTTATCTGGTAGCTAAGTACACATTTTAAAAGATAGCATGAAAACAAAATAATGCATTGAGGAATCTGAAAATGCTTTAGAAAGACTTGAGGCCCTGGGAAAATAATGGGTTGTGGGTAATGGGAAGTTTCAGGATAAGGAAGCTCAATCACATGTTTGTAGCTAGAATCCACATGGATTGTTATTACTCTCTGCCATTTTGTCACTCTCAAGGCTGAATCCACATATGTAGGACACTGAAGAAAATCTGCTGTCTATGAAATATTAAAGCTGTTCCTTACATGTAATGCTTCCCTTCCTGGTGAAAATAATTCTCTACTTCCCCTTAAGTTTAAATAAATTTTTATAAGGTGCATGTGATATGGGATTTTTTTGTTTGAAATGGTAGCCAGCTTGAGTTTCAAAATATTCAGACAAGATGCCTGGCAGAATATGTGTCATCATATCCCCTCCCAACCTCACCCCAATTTTTTTTTTAAACTTTACTTCACACGTGTCCTTATTTTAGCTGTCTGTCTAATCTAACTCTATCTATTTTTATGTATTTTCAAGGAAGTAATTAGGCATAACTGGAGTGTTGATGTGGAGGGAAATGTCTGCTCTTCTCCAGAATATACCAATATTCTATAAATAAACAGTACTGCAGGATCAGAAGAAACAGGAAAAATGAGAATTATCATTTGCTGTACATATAAATATTTCATCCAACCTGACCATTTTCTTGTTTCTTTTGTTATCACTTCACATTGGAAGAATGGATTCTTCCCTTAAGCAACTTCTCTTTTTTTTCCTTTTTTCTTCTATATGGGAAAAACCAGACACCTCTTGCCTATTCTAGCCCCTGCACCCTCCTCAGCCTAGAAATAATCTAAGATTCCCATTTTCTGCAGAACAGAAACTCCAGTAATATACTCTTCAGAAAATCAGTGCAAACCATGTGTCACAGTTTAACCCCAGCCTGCAACTGAACACTGAGCAGCCACTTGCTCACTACTCCCCAGTGGGATGGGGAGAGAATCAAAAGACTAGAAGTGAGAAAACTCATGGGTTGAGATAAAGACAGTTTAATGGGGAAAGCAAAATCCACACATGCAAGCAAAGCCAAATAAGGAATTCATTCATCACTTCACACGGGCGGGCAGGTGTTCAGTCATCTCCAGGAGAGCAGGGCACTGTCAAGCGTAACAGTGACTTGGGAAGACAAACACCATCCCTCCAAATGTTCCTCCCTTTCTGGTTCTTTATATGCTGAGCATGATTCCCTTTGGTCAGTTGGGATCAGCTGTCGTAGCTGTGTCTCCTCCCAGCTTCTTGCGCATCTCCAACCTTCTCTCTGTTGGGGCAGTGTGAAAAACAGAAAAGGCCTTGACTCTGTGTGAGCACTGCTAAACAATAATGAAAATGCCCTTGAACTATCCACACTGTTTTCAGCACAAATGCAAAGCACAGCCCCAAACCAGCTACTGTGAAGAAAGTTAACTCTCCCAGCCAAATCCAGCAAATACAAAAGCTTCTTATCATTTACTTTGATATCTTTAGTAGAAATTGAGAGTTGCATAGTCTTTGCCTGTTAAGACTTAATGAATGTTGTTGTTTCAAGTGTAGATTTACAGTTTTTAAAAATGGAAGGTGGAGAAAAATAAGGTGATATCTTGTCATTGTTTCCTCTGACCCTTTCTACTGCACAGCTGCAACTGAAGTAAATTGCAGGTGATTAGAGAAGATGTTGAAATTGTAAGTAGCTTAGTGATAAAAGATTTATATCTGATTCACAGTTTAATTGGGGTAGAAAAAGAACATAATTTGCATGGATTCTGTCCTCTTAGGCCACAATTGATTGACATTTGCAGTGTGTTTATGCATCTTAAAACCAGTTAAATGTTGGAACATTTCAACATACTTGAACTATGTCTTTCTTTTTTGGGGTTCAATTGATGTGATGGTGGCACCTTCAGTTTGGGAAATGAACTCTGGAAAAACGGGAATATGCAGTATCTCTGCCTTAACTAATACCTCCACCCTATCTTGGACATGGCAATCCATACTGATCAGAAATGGAAACGCGAAGGACTCCATCTCTCAGAGGGAATTGTAGGCAAATCCATGGCACTAGATAGCAAGCAGCAGGTGGGAGAGATCCTTTCTTCCTGGAAAGGATCTGGGACTGTGGTACAAAGTAGCATACCACAATATTTGTGGTACAAATTACTGTGCGACCAACAACTTCATGAACAGTATAAATGACATGGCTGGTAATATTTTATGCAAGTAATAATCTTCCTAATATTTGTGCTCCTGTAGCTTCTGCCTTCCTAGTTTATGATTCTTCATTCTAATAATTCCTGGGTATTTCATACAATATATTTTTAATGGGCTGGTAGTAGACGGGTTAAAGGGGAGACAATCATAAAGAATATTTTCTGATAAGCAACTTTTATTATATGAAAAAAATGAAGAATATTAGTATTGTAGGCCCCTGGTCTCCTGGGTCAGAGATTCCAGAGGGCTGGTTTTGTCAGTGAGGACTGAAAGTGTCCAATAACTCTGCCTTCTCTGTGCCCTCTGTTATCAGGGTCCTCCTCCATTTAGTAATGGGTTCACATTACCCTATGTTTTCCTTTTGTACTTTAAATAATAATTATTTTCTATATGTCTGTTAAGAGAGAGAAGTTTTATTTGGTAGTATTTGATCAAAAATCACAGCCAAGTTATGTGTTCTGTTACCAGCAGATAATTTTTATCTTTCAATAAAAATCTCTCTACAAAGCCAAAGGTTCTTGCTCAGCAAAAGTGGTCAACAGCCTGACACACCAATTGAAACACACCAAGTCCATTTGTCACTGGCATATGAGGGAATGATGTAGTGATTGTCAAAGCCAATAATCTTTGACTATTACTGGTACACTTGAATTGAGTGGAAACAACTTGTTGCATGAATTTGGAACATGGCTCAAACTGACATATCTGAGTCTTTTGTGAGATGCCTTGATTGCGCTATCACCTTTTCCACTCTGTTCAACAGGGATTAAAACATTTACAAGGCTTCTCCAGCATTTCTTAGAACTCTCATCTTGGGTTTAGAGTGCAGAATTTCTGTTTATTGATAGCTTTTCCTCATTTCTGATTTTGTTGAGCTCTTTTGTAAGGATTGGGAAGAAGATAGGCTTAATCAAATATTTTTCCAACTGATTAAATGCATCTACCTAATCAGCAAGTGGAAAAGTAGAAGTATTCCTTGCACAAAATGATTCAAGATTGAAGAATCATTATTTTTAAGAAAGAAACCCTTTGATTTCCTAATAAAAGCAGACCATGTGAATAATTGCTTCCCACTAATTTCTGATAAAACTTACTGCAAAAATAAATCCCGTTTGCTTTTAAAAAAGTTTATCAAAAGAACAAAAAGTTTTGATGGGATTTATTAAATTTTAAGTAAAAGGCATTATAAGTGAAGATTTACATAATTATTGATTCTACAGTTAATATCTTCCCTACGCTTGCCTGATTTACCAGCGACCTGCTCATAAGAATCCCTGTTTTTCCTCTTTTGGGTATTGCTTAATTTTATTTTGAATGTAAAGTTAAACGGAAAATTCTTTTTGGAAAACATTATTTGCCTAGTATATATCATCACTTTGATCATTAATATTTAAGATGTAGTGTGAAAATAAAGTAATGTTTGGTGAGAGTAGCAGTTAATTAAAATAATGCATTTGCTCTTCTTAGGTTTATATTTTGTTTAAGAGGCAAAAGGTTAATGACAAAGATTCTTAGGTTTAATATTGTTGTGATATACTTGGCTTATTTACTGCTAAAAGATCATAAATGCTAGCAGTTCTTGATTTGCATCAGGAAGAAGTTCACTTCCTTGCTTCAATCATACCTGAATTCTTACATATAAACATTTTTTTATTATTTCCAGTCCATTCTCTAACATTTCAGAGCTATGAAGCTGTTCTTCTACAAGAGTCTGTACTGCACACTTCTGGCATTTGCATATTTGAAGATTATTATCAGAGTCCTAATTGCTGCCTATAACCCTTGATTGGCTAGGAAACTGATTAATCTTGCCCCTTGGTCACAATTAAAAGAAAAATATATCTAAAGACAAATGAATAACAGCAGCTGAATCATCCCTTCTGTCTTGTGTGTGTTCTGTCTTCATTAATCTGATCCTTTTTTCTTTATCTTTCTTTAAATCAAATTCTGTTAGAGCTTGTGCTGCTAATTTCTAAGGACACTGGTTCATTGGCCATTTTCTAGATGGATAATATCTTCAAAGACAGCAAGGATTGCTCAACCACTGCATACAATGATATCCACGAGCCATTGATAGCATGCTCTTGACTCTACCCTCTCTAAAGCAGCCAGATATCCGTGTAAGAAGGCATTGTCACATCATGTTTTATGATCTCCGGGGGTGTGAAGGCCCATGACAGTAGAGATGCACTCTAATGGTGTGAGGAGGTCATTGGTGAGCCCAGAGATTTTCAGAGAAATTGGGATTAAAGGCCTAAAGAGCAGAAAATTCAGTATAATATTGTAGCACCTTGTGAGATGGTGGGAGCAAAGTGGGATTGAAGTATGCTACTCTGGATGTAGAATGGGAAGATCATAAACTATAAAATAGTAGGAAAGCACAGGACTGAGTATGGGAAGCATGCAGAGCGAGAACTGAGTAAGGAAAGCAACACATAACTGCAGAGGAAGAGATAGGGTCAGTGTGGCAAGCAGAGGGTTTGGAAGAGGAAAGTAGAAAAATATGACAAAGAAGTGTTAGCAGTAAGGAGAGACTGATGGAGAGCTGTTAAAGAGTATGGGGAGGGAGGGAGGTCACATTGGTTTGAGTCAATCTTCAGATGTAAGTCGATATTTACTTGTAAAGTGTAAAAGTTAGTTGGGAAAACAGGCCAAGCAAATATTGATTTAAACCAATATTGTTGTTCCCTTTATCACTCTGGCATTAGAAGCTGAACTCTTCTTTATTTACTTACAGGTAGGTATAGTGCACATAACTTTGATGTAGGCTTTTAGGCTTGCCACCAGTGATCTAAAGCTTGACCTATGAAAACTGTCCTTTCTTGGTGTCAAAAGTAATATAGTTTTAAAAAGCAGTACAGAGCTTCTCCTAAGTGACCTACCAATCATGCTAAACTGAAATGTTATTTGCAGTGGATTTGTAAGGTTGTTTAATAATTCCCAGAGGACAGAAATGAGACAGTGAAATGTATTTCACTTTAGACCTGAGGACAAACCTGTAGTGTGTGGTTCTGAAGGTGAAAGCTGGTGTTTATATCCAGTAAGACTCATGGTCCAAAGGAATTCATAAACTTGCTGGAAAATCTCACTAAGGAGGTATATGCTGCTTTGAAACTTTCTTTTTTCTTGCCTATGTAGATTTTTGTACAGCTGCTGAATAATATTACAGCACATGATAGAAATAGTTCAATTTCAGAAGGATTTTAAAAATGACAGTAAAGATAATCACCTGATAACAAAGTTACAGTGAGGAATATTTAGTATTTCACCCTTCCAGTTTTCTCACCAGACAGGTAGTTGTTATGTATGTGCTATACAAAACCACAATGGCTTAGTTTTTAAATTTCCCCTTTTGCTTAATGCACTGATTCTTTGGTAGAAGGTGCCTGACTATAAGAATAAGTTTTAATACTTAAATTTGGTAGTGATTCATAACTCCATTTCAGAACATCTGACACTAAAAATAATTGCTAAGTTTCCTGTAGGGTTCAAATTAATAGCTATGTGTTGCTGGAGAAGATTCTGTTGATATACTCTCCCTACTTGCTTCAAACTTTCTTTTATGTTGAGACGACTCAAAGATAAGAGCTAGATATATTTTACTTGTCAAGTAGTTCCATGGCTTTCGGTTAAAAAATAACTTTTACATAGATGAAATTTCTCAGCTTCACTTCTGGATCTGTAACAGTATTTCTGTACAGGTCTGAACTTGAGTTCAATAGAAGTAAAAGATATAACTAAGAGATCAATTAGTTGCACTCATTTTCTTATTTTCTTCTGATTCATCACACATGCAGATGGGTTGAAGTGTAGCTGATTGATGGAGTTGCATGCTATTATCTGAAAGGTCATATTTTCACCTGATTCTCTTGGAATTTTCTGGATATACAACTTAAGTGATTTCAGTTGAAATCCAAGGTTATATATTTAATGAATATTATTAACATATGTTATTTAATAAACCAAATCATTAAATATACATATAAGTGATACAAGTAATAGAAATAAAAGTTTTTTTATTCACATTGCTTTAAACTTTAATACGAAGACAACATTTAAAAAGTAAATTCTAGTTAGTATTAGTGCACTTGTAGCTCTCATGCAGTTCAACTGCAGACCCTCTTCTGAAACTACCTGAAAGCTCTGGATGCCCAGTGATCAGAGATGGGGTGTTTTGGGCCAGTTGGGTACTTTCCACCCTTGCAATGATGTGAAGATGTTGCTGACTGTTAGGGTTAGGTGTTCCTACATTGTCCTATTCTTTTTCCATCATTATACTGAGATAGCTTTTAGACATAAAAAGATTATGAAACAGAACTGAAACTTTAGAGAACCGGGCCACTTTAGCTGTTAATGAAATATTCTCATAGACTTGTCATCATTAATATATATTCCTTTATTTTTACATTACAGAATATACAGTTAAATATTAATGTCAAAGCATTTAACTAATTTTTCACCTTAGAAATAGCGCTTTTTCTGTCATTTCATTTTCTGCCACATAAACGGAGTAAAGAGCTCATAATCCAGGATTGCCATAAACTCTCCCCAAATTGCTAGGGTATATCATCGATCTATTTTGTAAGTATTAAAGATGGAATACTTTGAAGATTAATTTAAAGACAAAAATGATAGCTGTATTTCACTACAATTATTTCTTTCAAGATTTGTATCAGTCAATCTTTCAGCAATTATTTACAAATATTGTGGCATTAGAAAAGAGCATTTTGCTGAAATTCATGTTAGTTTTCCCCACCACCACCATGTGGGATATCCTTTGTAATTTCATTTGTAAGAGGGTAAATATTCTAGGTGATGGCCCCTTGGCCTTTGCTGTGGTTTGAACTCACAGTTGTAAAATGAACTGCACTTGTAAAATGATTGCTTGTAGAAGACCAGTTGGCTGCTTGGACAGTGCACATCTAAGTAAAACAACACTGTCCAGTAATACAGGAGTGTGGGTGCCATCTGGATGCTTCATTTTCCTTCTTTTAGAGCAATATCCACATAAATGTAAACAAGGCAAGATTTGCAATTAATATCCTATGTTAGACTTAGCTGATATGGTGGGAAAATCAGGTGGGCATGAAACCCTTTTTTGAATCTGTGAATGCATGCATTTTGGGGGAGTTTATTATATTAATGTGCATTTGTTGCATGTATATGAATGTGAAACACTACTATATACATATCGTTTACTGACATTCATAATTTTGTGTGTATAAAATGCCAAAATTTGCTTAAACGCGATGTTTGAAATGTAGCACCTGGAGGGGTGCTAATGAAATACAATTGTTTATCTTTATATTTCTGTAAAAATAAAAGAAGGATAATAGCTACAATATAAAGATCTTAATTTCTGGCCACAAAGGTTTCCAGAAAACAGGTTATACACCATAACTTATTTAAATGTCCTTAGTTTATGGCCTGCAATATCCAACAGTTTAAAGTTGTTAATTAAGACTAATCATTATGAAAAAGTATATGAGAGGATAAAAGTTTTTATTAGCTTTTTATAATGTGGCAGCAGGTCAAAACAGAGATTATCTATCACGATTCTAAAGTTCAATTTGGTCATTTAATTAATTGTGTGGAATGCTGGCTTAAGTGTTAGCCCTGTGCAATCAAAGAACTTTTGGCTCCTGCATAAACTTTTGGGGTTTGTACATTCTCAGCTGCTTATATTCATTAGATATATGGTAACAGTAACATGTATGGTCTGTCATGAACGGCAACCATTACACGTGTTTTGCTTAAGAGCAGCATTGGGGTCAGCCTACTTTTTAGTGACCAGGAAATTAGTTCTGTTTTGGGAATATCCACTAGGAAGATCAGAAGTGAGGTTACTGATGAGACCATAGGTATTGGTTTTTTACCACTTCCTAGCAATGCTATAGTTGCTTACTGCTTTTGAACAAAGATATTTTATTTGAAATTGCTTGATTAAAAAAATAATCCATTGTTGTTCATTCTGCCATCTGTTTTTGCATTTACAAGAGTACCATTAGCATAATTAACACTCTTTTTCTCCCAGTCTCTCTTACATTTCCATTTATTCCAGCTTATTTATACAATTTTAACTGAGGATACATTTTATTGTTAAATCATGGAATTAAACTCATGTCTCTTGTTAAAATTCTATCTTAAAGTATTGTCTTCAATTCTAAATTGGGAATACGGTGGTGTTTAACTTAAAATTATATAAACCTATTCTTTTACAAGCTTTAAAATATTGATGATATTGAGAAGGCAGGTAACTAGAGCAGAATGCAAATAATTTTAAAGAAGTATGCATTCACTCCTGGTAGCTGTCACTTCTTAAATTTTGCCTGATATGTTTATGCAGTGGCAGCACTCAATCCAGTAGGTCTTGTCCCTACGTAGTTTAAATAATTAAAAAAAAATCTGAAACTGCAGCAAGGATGGCTAATGAGGGGTAATAGAATGGAAATTTCCAGCGTTACTTTGACTCGATATGACTCTGATTTGCTTTGTCACACATTTTGGATCCAGGATTTGCAACAATCACCTCTTCCCTACAGACTGTCTCTCAAAAAAACCAATAATTCTTACCCCACACATAGGTGATTTTTAGCAAGAATTGAAGAAAATTATGCATTTAATTAAGCAAATCCTACATTTTCAGGAATTCTTGAATATCCAATGTCTGTATTTAAAATTATTTTAACTCACAAAGGCAAGGAGCAATTTTCCTGTTTTAAAGCTCATTAAGGCTATTTAAATATACACAATTTTGTATGTGTGGTCAGTGCATACATGTATGAATGGTATTTTGCACAGGCTACTCCATTTACAATCAGGTATTTAATTTTTGTACCACTGTATTTCATTGGAAGCCAGCTGACAAATTTCACATAAGTCCACGTAGTGTTTCAAAAAAGCGAGGTAATACATTCATTCAAATCATTAAAATAATTTCTTTGTGCCTTTGCTGCTTCTTCTGAATCCATTCTGCTCCAGTCAGGTCACACTCTGTTTATTCTCCTCAGCTTCCTGTTCAGCACCTTCACCTGGAGAGTATCTGTACCAGATAGATGCTGAGTCAGCATAAGTACTAATTTTGCAGGGCAGTGTGGAACTCTGAGACGTGGTAATTAGACCACATGCATTCTTTGCTGTCCTGTGCAATGTGGCTCCATCCTTAATGCCCCTTCTTCAGTCTCCTGCTCCATTCACCTGCAGCTCCTGCCCTCAGCTGCCTGAGCGCTTGGCTAAAGGAGTCTGATCACCATAGTGCCAGGGCAAGCAGAGAGAGACTATTTCTTACAGCATGCATGATGGAAGCCAGAAGAGGAAACCCAGGTGCTACCAATGATTATCTGGGGTTTATGAAAGCTGGCAGAAAATCAGATCTGCATAGCAGCTTGCCAAACACTTGATGTATTCATAGTTTTTCCTTTACTGGAATCATCTTACTGCATGCTCTCTTACATAGCTTGCTGTTCTTCCTGCAGTTTTTGTTCCATTTATTTGTGCTTAAATGAGGAACAGATTTTCTGGAAGGAGATTCTATCTAGTGGTTATGGGGTTTAATAGAGTTGGGGTTTCTCTAGAACCTACATTACTTACCTCTTAGCAGATGCTGGAGTATGCATTCATATGACAATGAATGAAAATGAATGATGGACTGTTCCTGAAAGTTCCTGTTAAGTAAGAATTTTGTCATCATTGCATCCCTTCAGATTTACCATATAAATCTGTGGTATTGTTTATGTAAAGTTAAATTTTTCACAGTACCATGTTACCTGGTGTTTAAGACACTGACAACACATGAAACAACGCTTGCCAGCTTTGATGGCCAAAACATGGAGCAAGTGATGGTGAAGGAGTAACATCACTATACCTGTTAAAGAGTGGAATTTTAGCTCTGTCTGGCAATATCTCCCTTCTTCTCTAGCACTCAGTATTGCATTACCTTATTCCTCTGCCTAAAATTTTATAGGGAAAAACATTTTTTTATTTGCAAAAACATCAAGGTGCAACACAGCTGCTCACCTTAAACAAGAAATATGTCAGTATTTCACACAAAATGGTTTACTCAAAGAAAAATCTTGCATCAAGATTGAAAATCTAGACAAAGGTAATGAATCTTGATGCCAAACTCAATCTAAAATTTCTCATTATTGGTCCAAAAATAGTACTTCTTGAAGAATTTCAATCTCTGTTCTGGTCAGGACATCAAGGAAGGTGATTCTCCCCCACTACTCTGCTCTCATGAGACCCTAGCTCAAATACTGCAGCTGGGTCTGGGGCCCCCAGCACAAGAGAGATGTGGACTTACTAGAGCAAGTCCAGAGGAGGGACACAGATCAGAGGACTGGAGCACCTCCCCTGCAAAGACAGCCTGGAGAAGAGAAGGCTCCTAGAAGATCCCATTGCAGCCTTTCAGAACTTAGAGGGAACATATAAAAAGAGGGGGAAGGACTTTTTTAATGGGTAAATAGTGATAGAATAAGGGGGAAAGTTTTAAACTTAGGAGAGATTTAAATGACATGTTAGGAATCCTTTACTGTGAGGGGGGTGAGTCACTGGAACAGGTTGTCCAGAGAAGACGTGAATGCTCTGTGGCTGGAAATGTTCAAGGTCAGGTTGGATGACGTGCAGGACAATCTGGTGTAGTGGGTGGCATCTGTGCCCATGGGGGCGGATTTGGAACTAGATGATCTTCAGGGTCCCTTCCCACTCAAGGTATTCTATGATTGTGTTGCATTCTCCTTCAAACTAGTGAGTTACTGTTGAGACTGTTTGGAGTGGGAGATTCTCTTTATTCAGGCACTCGATGTCTTTAAGCATAGAAATACTTGGCTGTGTGTCTAATATAGGTGTGTTTTGAAAATCTTGTTTCTAAACACCTCTTCTTGCAGAATGATGGCTATTTCTTCCAAGTTTGCTCTTTGAATATTTATCAAGCTCTTCAGTTATCTAGACTTTTGCATTCTTATGATATCAATGCCAAAGGTAGTGTTGGTGTCTGACACTGTTGCACTGCTGGGTGGGAGCTGGTGATATGTGGAAATAATAATGCTGCAAATGTATGGAGAAATGTTAGTGTCTAACCTGATAGAATTGCAACAAAGCATAACAAGCAAACAAGCAAACCCATTCTAGGTTCAGGTAATAAAGACTGCAGCTGAAGGAGGAAGAAAAAAGTGGGATTAGATGGGAAAGACCATTATTGTATCAAAATGATGCATCTGTGAGCTCCTTTCATGAGTGTTTTATGACCAGGCAAACACATTTTCGTGTTGGCTTCTGCAGTAAATGTTTCTCCTTTATTACTTGATAGCCACTTAGAATTTAGCCTGATTTTTAACAGTGCTAACATACAGTGCTAGGAAAATTTATTTGAATAAAATAAAGCTACATTCTTCTAAACTGGAGTCATAATATTAATACTTAAAATACACAGCAACATGCTGGGAAAATGGGATAGTTATTTAGATATATTATAAAATGTACCCCACTACTTTGATGTGATTCACTACTATTTCACCAAACCAATTTAACAGTCTCCTGTGGAGAGGGAATAGTGCAATTAAAATTAGTAACAGAGATTTTCACATTCATATATCTAATTCAGGGATGGGTGATAATGAATTAAATACTTTTTCCTTCTTCTGAAGTCAAATCAGTATTAAATGGATCTGAGCTAGAATTCATATTTAAAGAATGTGGATGTGTGCAGTCACAGCATCTGGGGACAGATTTTTCACGTGAGAAACAGGTGTTCCAGGTTTACATGTTAGGTGTCTTTTGTGTTTGGTTGCATTTTCTTCCATTAGATTCTTGAAAATCAAGTGAATGTATAGCCTCAATTGCTAAAAAGTTCAATCATTTTGCAGTATGCTGTTCTCCCAAAAATTAAGAACTTCCTGGGAAGAGAACTGCTGTCATTAAATTTGCCTTGGTCAAAAATTAAGGAAGGTAGAGCAAAAGATTGATAGCCCTGGGAAAAATGGTCTCTAGACACTTGTTAATCAGACACTGGAAAATCCAATGGATAATTCTCCAGGGTGAAGTGGCTAAATTTGTTTGTAGACATTATGAATAAGAAGCAGTTCTCAACTCATTACAAAGCAACATAAAAAATAACAAGGATATGCTCTTTTCTGTGTATCACATTACTCTGAAAAAAACTCTCCAAAACACCCAACCCCAAGCCTCGTCTGGTGCTTCCCATAATAGACAAGGAAATTAGATCCCACTTTTTAAGCAGATAAGTCAGTGTAGCAGGAGTCACATTAACCCTTCACCTAACCACAGATTAAATAATAGTTGTATATTAGTAGGGGTCTATTGGTAAGATATCTTTGCTAACTCCTGCTGCATCACTGAGTTTGAAAGAAATGTGATCACTTTTGTTTCTCCATAAAAGCTTTTTAACAAGTGAATGAACAAACCAACCCATGTCCCTGTGCTGATGCACTTGCCCTTGCAGATGGTATGTAAATACTAAAAAATGTAAATTATCCATTTGTTAGAGACCTGACCAGTAATGTGCTGATGAAGAACAGGAGTCAAACCAACTGCGAGTTTAAAACAATTTTTTTGTCAATGTTACAATGTGTGATGGTTTGATCTTGGCTGGATGCCACGTACCCACCAAAGCCACTCCACCAACTCCCCTCCTCAGCTGAACATGGGGAGAGAAAACAAGGAAAAGGTCATGGATCAAGGACAGAGAGAGATCACTCACCAATTACTGTCACAGGCAAAACAGGTTCAGCTTGGGGAAATAATTAATTAATTACCTATTAAATCAGATTAAGATAAGGAGAAATAAAACCAAATTTTAAAAATACCTCCGAATCCCCTTCCTCCGTGCAGGACTTTACCTCCCAGTTCTCTACATTCTCACCCTCAGTGATGCAGGGGGATGGGGATTGGAGAGCTTCATTCAGTTTATCTCATTGTCTCTGCCACTCCTTCCTCCTCAAGGGGAGGACTCCTCACATGCTTTCCTTGCTCCATTGGTGAGTTCCTCCCACAGGAGACAGTCTTCTATGAACTTCTCCAGAGGCAAGTCCCTCCCATCTGCTGCAGTTCTTCACAAACTGCCCCACTGTGGGTCCCTTCCACGTGGTTCAGCCCTCCAGGAGCAGGCTGCCAGAGCATGGGTCCCCCAGGAAACCTGCCTCAGCATTGGCTCCTCTCTCCATGGGGCCACTGGTCCTACCTAGAGCCTGCTCCAGCATGGGCTTTCCATGGGGTCACAGCCTCCTTTGGGCACATCCCCATGCTCTGATGTGTTTCCCCAGGGGCTGCAGGTGGATAACTGCTCCATCATGAACCCCCATGGGCTGCAGGGGCACGTCCTGTCTGACCAGGGTCTGCACCATGGTCTGCAGGGGAATCTCTGCTCTAGTGGCTGGAGACCACCCCTCCTTCTTCACTGACCTTGGTGTCTGGAGAGTTGTTTCTCTCACGTATTCTCACTCTTCTCTGCCTGCAATTTGCTTCTGCTTTCCCCTCATTAACTGTGTGATCCCAGAGGTGCTAACACTGTCGCTGAAGGGCTTGGCCTTGGTGAGCAGCAGGTCTGCCTTGGAGCTGCTTGGCATTGGCTTCATCAGACACAGGGAAAGTTTCTAGGGGCTTCTCACAGAAGTCACTCCTGTAGTTCCCCCATGCTGCAAAAACCTGGCCTCACAAGCCCAATACATTATGGGGTTCTTTTGAGGTATTTTACACTAATTCCTGCATGTTGCTCATCACTTTCTGACTGAACTGCAATATCTTCAGTGCACCTTAGCTTTATTGCCTACATGAAGAAAGCAACACTTCATAGGAGAAATAATTTATTGGGCTTTACTTTTAAAATATTTATTGTAAACAGATTGCAGACATGACAATATACATTCCTTTAAATGACGTAAAGATGGAAGATAGTATTGTACCCTGTGTACTGCTTGCTAAATTTTTAACTTAAAAAATCTGAAACATTCTAAATGCGAGGGAAGGCTTATGTCTTGTTCAGATTAGAAAAAAGTCCTGAAGATAGTTAATATGTTAAATCTAAATTGATTATACTCATAACTAAACTGATTATACTCATATGAATTTGAAAACTATCTTTTAACTTACAATTTACTTTATAACTGTGCCTTGTGCTGTGCTGATTACTGAATGAATGCTTTCGTTACTGAAGAGGCTTGCATACTCATATTTGCAGAAGAGATGTGAAAACTGAGGTGTCTGTGCATTTCACTTAAGCACAGAATGCCACAGGATGCAGAAGGCTAAGTGATAGAAAAGGAATTTCTGCAGTTCTGCAGGAACTTGCTGTGAGACAGAATGTTGCGAGTATGGAAGTTATGCAGTGGAAGTGTTTAATAGATTTTTCTGCTTTTAAAATGGAGGACCCCAGGTTTATGTTCCCGTGACTCAGATTTGTTTTATAGCACCAAGAAAAATCAGATGGTTGAGGTTCCACCAAGAATATTAATCAAATGAAACAGCATGTTTTAAATTATGCAAATGAGCCAGCTAAGAAATGTGATGACATCTAGTCTCACATGCTTCCATGTATTGCATTGGCTCTGTGCAAGGCCCAAATGCTTTGTAATATTATTATTTCCCATTTACCTGCAGTGCTGCCCTGAGGTACTGAGAACTTTAAGTGCAGGAAGTTTTCTTTTCTCCATCTCTTTCTTTTCTTCCCAACACAAAGGTGATAAATCATAGTGACCTTCCTTGTAGTAAAGAAGAATGGGCAAGTCTTTATGCAGCTTCTGTCAATGCCATCCTTTCAAACTGCTGGAAGAGGTCACCAAGATCAAATATAGACATCTCCCACTAGAGTGGAGCATGTGACCTTGAACTTTTTCCCAGCACCTGCCAACCCATCAATAGCCAGTTTTAGGATACAGCCAGGCTGAGGTCACTGTAAACCTTATGTTGAAGCAGAGCTTTGAGCAAATGGGTGACCATTTATGTCAGCTGGAAAAGGCTTTAAATACAATTACACTGCTATAGTTTGCAGTTAAACTTTGAGTCTTGGAGAAGCCTGTGTGTTTTGTGAGAGAGCAGCTGAATCTGACTGTTGGGGACAGTTGTGTATTTTGGGGACTGTTGTATAGTTTGGCTTCCTTGTCTCTGCCTGTGCAGCAGATGCATCATTTTCCTAGGTCCTATTTGACCATTCTTTAGCCTTGCACAGAGGGGGAGGAAAGGATTAGTCCTAAATTCCTGTGGTCATTTGTCTCATTGACTGATCTGCAACATCACTTTTGATTCTGTTAGAAGTAATGCTGTTTAATTATCTGATTTTCCCTATGCATGTGTTCACTTCAGACAGAGAGCCACAAGACACTTTCATTGTACTCGTGATCAGCAATGCACAGAAGTGGTTCAAGGAATGAACCAAAGTTTACAGTCTGGTTCAGTCATTAATTAATAAAAGGCAGTCTATTTATTGTCTAATTTGCTTACTTCAACTATTTTCTAATTGAAGGTATCTTTCTTGTATTGTAATTTACTGACAGCAATGTCAATTTTTACATGTCTGTATTGCAGCAAAACAATTATCATAAAGCACAATTGCATTGTGTAAACAGTAATAGTTAAGGCAGTCCATTTGCTGGAATACATTAGAGTCCATTAAAATGAACTGTTTAAAATGTGACTTTCTCCTTATTTTCTACCTTTAGATTGTCATTGTTTGCTCAGTTATGAAGTGGTTTGTTGATACCAAATATTTTAATAATTCCTTTGCAAGTCCTTATGCCTATGCCTTTGAGATGCTGCTATAGTAATTAAACTGTCTTTTAGTTGAAATGCTTGCAAAGCGTCCAGTTCTGTGCCTGGCAGCTGGTGATGCATTATAGAGACATTGAGCTAATCGATTAAAACCGCAGAGACATGGGAGTTGTCTGACAGCACTGTACTAGGATGAAATTAGTTGGAATTGCATGGTGAAATTAAGGGGAATGCAGGTGATTGCAGCCCTTCTGGGAGAATCCTGGGTGAGAGGGACACTGTGCACTGATCCCTGTGTAATTAGGACAGCCATGTTTCAACAGTATTTCTAAAGTATTAAAATGGACTGGGTAAATCAGCAGGGCTGTTTCCAGTGAACTTGGCATCCATCCACTGTGACTAAAATAACATGAAATTTTTCGGCTGCTAGGAAATGTGAAATTGAACTAATTGTCTTCTAACTAGTCTGGTAGTGTGTTAGTCTGTTGCAGGTCAGGGGTATGAATACTGTATGCTTTCAGGTCTATCATTAGAGCTTAAGACGTGCTGCTATACAGAGTTTGTGGTATAATATCTTTTGGAATAAAGGCAATGCAAGCATGAACACGAGCTGAATCACAGTCCATAAGGGCAGCTTGAATATACTAATTTGTGGAACTGCCTAAAGGGTCTGCTTTGAAATATTCCAAATTATACTCAGAGGCAGTCCTAACCCTAGATGGCATAAATAGAGACCTTTCTTTTCAATTGGAACTTGTTTGGAACACAGATGCTAAGGAACTTACAAAATTATTTCCCAGAAAAATCATGGTTAGCTTTTCTAGCTCAATGAAGGAAAGTTCCGCTCTGCCTCATATTACTCTTACAATCATTCTAAGCAGTGCTGGCTGTAAAGGAGTCCACTTTCTACTGTGATTCTATATATCTTCATTTGAATCTGGCAATACTGGTTGACTAAATTGGCCAGCGGAATGGGTAGATGTGGAAGGCCTGTTTTCAATACCAAAACAAACACTACTGCAGTGCATTTCACTTTACAGCAAGATGACAAGTTGCAGTGGAATCAGCTCCCCTTGCATTAACCCTCATGAAATGCAGCATCTGGAATCCACCAGATCTGGCTCCCAAATTCCTAGGAGGACATCACCCTCTGCTGCCACCCTGGCTCTGTGGAAGGGGGCTGTGGGGGAGAGAGAAGTTGGCACTGCTCCAACAAATGAGCCTTTGAAGGACCCTTGTGCTGCAGCTGGGAGTGCAGTCTGGTCTCCACGAGGCCTCAAAGGAGAGTCCTCATTGTCCTCTGTACCTCCAGAAGACAGGAGGAGGCCTCTTTTGTAGTATCTAATGGGTCTTTTGTAATCTTGCTTTAAAGTGAAATGCACAGCAGTAGTGTTGGTTTTGGTATTGAAAACACGCATTCCACATCTACTCACTCCACTGGCCAATTTAGTCAACCAGTATTGCCAGATTCAAATGAAGAGATGTAGAATCACAGTAGAAAGTGGACTCCTTTACAGCCAGCACTGCTTAGAATGGCCTCTGAGTCACTCTGGATTTGGATGTTAGTGGACATAGTTTTTACTCTGTGCTTGTCTTGTACTCAGCCTAACTAGTCAGATCAAGTTGCTACTGAACTCAGAGTTTCCTTTTGTAATCAACTGTATATGAACTGCTACCAGAGACTGACAAAATACAGTGACTTTTTAGAAACTATCATCTTGATTTAGTTCTGAATGAAACTTGTTTATGGATTCTTTTTCATAGTGTCTTACTCTTAAGATGCCATATTAAAATATTCTTATTTTATTTTCCATTTCAACTCTATCAATGTTGATTTTCGAATGAGATGCAGGTATGCAATAACATGTTTCACTCTAACTAGCCAATACATCCTCTCAGTCCTACTGCATTGATTGTTTACTTTTTGTAGCTGTTTTGACCTGATGTGTATGTGTGTGTGTGGGTGCCTGTGTGTGTGTTTATTTCTGTAGTTTCTATCTTGAAGAAAAAAGAGTATTATTAAGTTTATATACCTTACATTGCTTCTGGTACAAATATACATTTATTTTTACAGCTGTATTGACGACATCTGTTTCAAAAGCAGAAGCTACAGCACATTTAGGAGAATATTTATGTCAACAAAGGGAACATACAGACTGCATGTCTCAAATGTTTTCCTTTTTAATCTCCACAGTCTGCTTTACACATATGTGCATAGAGCACACCTCTCCGTTCTCCTGTCACAATGAAATAACCACTTCATTCAGCCTGAGTTTATCATTGTCCTGCATGATGAGAAGTGCCAGTAACTAGAATAGTAATTTGGCACTGGAAGGGAGGGGAAGTCAGTATTATCAAAGAGTACATCATGCATTTTTTAACCAGTTACTCCTTAATAACAAGTTTTAAATGCAAACATTTTTGAATGCTTAGAAACATGGCAGTTTAACAGAAACCAGTTTATCAAAATAAAACTAAGTCTTAAACAAGGAGACATGAATAGTTCTTGAGCTAGAAGAGTCTGAGTTGTACTCAAAAATTTCATTAAAGTCTAAATGGCAAATGAACCCAAATACATGTGATAAGTTAATGAAATGCTAAAATGGGGGGTATAACATCTTTTTTTCCTGTGCTTTTGATAGTGCACAGAACCAGAGCCCATGAAAATAACTAAAGCAAACAAAAAACCACACTTAAAACCAGCAATGAGAGAAGCTTTCTGGAACTTTTTAAAGGGTATTGCATAAAAACACTGAACTACTGTGTTGAAGCCATGATGAACACATGTTAATATATCTAAGCCAACATTCAAAGGGAGAATGTCATGGACTTTTTCTGTTAAACAGCTGTTTCACCCATGTAAGGTCTGTTGCAAATACTTTTATATAATTGAAATATTTGGAATATTTTTTAAAAATAAAGCTGGGAAAGATTATGACCAATGTCCTTGCATAATTTTCCTTTGTTATCTTTTAATGCGATGCTTGAATGTTTTGTTTACACTGCTACATTCTGTCATGTAGATTTCAATTAATATTTTTTATGATACTTAAACTCTTGCATGCGGCATGTGTCCCTTGGACTCTTCAAATCTCTTTTTCCATATACTTCCCAACCTTATCAGCAAATCATCAGGGCCTCTACGGCCAGCACCAGCCACAGCTTGTTGATATTTGAATTAATCATCTTCTGTGCAAAATCATGTGTAGCCTTCTCTGGAGCAGCACTATAAGTGGTTCTCCTCCCCACAGGCAGTCTAGTTCTTCTGGAGTTGGATTCTGTTATCTGTTGAACATTCTGAGCTGCTTTTAGGTCATGAACTTAAACACATGGTCCCAGATATCTGGGGTTGAATGACAGAGCATTTAGAGACTTCTGTGAGCTTTCTGCCAAGTTGCGTCTCTCACATCTGCCAAGCACAATACCTGGAGGATGTGCCAGGATAGGATGCTTTGCTTTTGCTTTTGTTTAATTTTCTTCTGCCTTTCTACTATCATACTTTGGGTTTGGTTCTATGATGCAAGGCAGGTTGATTTCGTATAAATAAGCTGCAGTGCATGCTTTGAAAAGAAATGTTCAGTTTGTTCTCCACATAATAGAACAGCAACTATCATGAATTTTTAGCATGTTTATTTTTTTCAAAACGTGCCAACTTTATTTTTATTGGCCATTTTCTGAATTTAATTCCAGGCATGTTCAGTTGCTGTTATTTTTAGTTACCTTCTCCCTGGAAGTGACAGTTGATAGACACTACGTTTCCAAACACATAGAAGTTGGTGAGGTTTTTTGAGGCAGGATGCATTTCTGGTTGTGCTTTCTCATCACTGCTGTCCTTTTTCTCTGTTATCTTCCATCCCAATAGTGCCAAAGTTAGAGCTGTCTGTACTGTTTTTCTAGGCAGAGTTTGCAGTGCAAAAGGAAATCCATATTCTATGTATGTCTCGCCAGGGAAGAAAGCTTTTAAAGATTTCATTGTGAGATAAGGACATGCATCCAAAAGGGCTTTATAGCTGAAGGAATATGAGCTCCCAGTGGTCTACAGGCTTATTCAACCAGGGCAGTTGTCTCCTCATGAGTGGAGAGACTGATTGACTGTACCAGACTTCCCTCTGGAATCAATTCATGTTCCTATGTACCATTATAGCACGAATGTGAGGTACTTCAGCAGAAGCTAATTAGGATACTTAGATGTGCCTTAGAATCATAATTTTCTTCCATCTTAATTTTCTGTTCAGTGACTTTTAAGATCAGCTTTTTAAAACCTTCTGACTGTCATTGTAGGACTGAGACAGAAAACTAAAGAAACTATTACTAAGATATCAGCTATTGTCACCTTAGAATGTTTGCACATCCATTGAGAAATGAAGTAAATGGAAAAGGGTGTTTGCAGTGAAAAACCTTTCCATTTCTGCCAGTACATGAGTAATGTTTCCTTTGATGGAAATGCATGGGTTGGATTCTGAACTAAGGGATGGAGGTAAATCTGAATTTTGTTGGCTAATTGTGCAAAAATAGCAATGTAACAATGGAATGTTTCTTAAAGGAAATTCCCAGCAAATGTGGACCTTTTTATGTCAAGTGTAGCTATACACTGAATTATTATGCTAATGACGTAAGTAGTGCAGGTTAAAAGACAAGAATGGTGCAACACAAACTCTGTTCTTGAAAAATTTCCCATTGCAAGTTTTCCTCATAAAAATGTGACAGATGTTTTTAAAAAACTAATACTGATAAGTGAATTAATTAGTCATTTTTCTAGCAGTATATTTTGAAGAAACATTTTCAGTCAAATAAAATTTCCTGCTCCCAATCCCAGGCATTACCAAACATTTCAATGGAACAGTAAGCCTTTGTATTCCTTATTTATTTTATTATCATTTTTTCCACTTGAAACAATTCCTATAGGCCTATGGATGGAGAGGCATTTATTTTGAAACATTGCATGAAATGATTTGCCCTTCCAACATGCCTGAACTCAAGATGTTATTACAAAGGCCAAAAGGGTTTGTCTATATGGACCTAATTAATTA
Organism: Eopsaltria australis; assembly: GCA_034509425.1. NCBI lineage: Eukaryota > Metazoa > Chordata > Aves > Passeriformes > Petroicidae > Eopsaltria > Eopsaltria australis. The sequence goes on along the minus strand of JAVTVJ010000116.1, from coordinate 1,450,522 downwards.
AAAATGGAAGTTAGAAAGGTTACATAGTCATTTATGAGAAGATTTAGAAATATAAAACCAGAGTCTATTACGTGACATTTTACTTTGTTCTTCTGGCTAAAGAATTATGAAATTAAACTTGCATTAAAAAAATACGAAAGACAGATCACGCAAGATTAACCTGATTTCTTTCTAACCAGATAACTGACTTTCTTTTGGGGAAAGAAATGCTAACTACTAATAGTCTTTCTGGTGCTTAATTTGCTGTACTGCTGTTTCAAATTATTTATTCAACCAAAAAATATAGGTGTCAGCATAAGAATTTCTGGATTATGGAGTGGGTAAGAAACTAAACTCAGTGTGATGGTAGTGAGAAGGAGTTTCCTTGCAGGAGAGAAGATTTTAAGGAACTTCTCAAGATCTGAAAAAAGTTGGCCAGTGAGACAAAACTAAGAGAAAGAAGCAGTCAGGGCTGAATAATTTTGAGAACTAGAGTAGCAGAAATGGAATGAAATTGCATAGCAGAAAGTGCAAAATGCTGCACCTGGGGACTAATAGTACTAAATTCTCTTAGAGTTGGAAATTCTACCAGATAGGAATGACTGAAATAGAGAAATTGAAATAAAGAGCCTAAAAGACACCACTGTGATGCAATGCCATAAAGTCAAATGCAATGCTAAGGCTGGAGTGGTGTTTCTGGGGAAGACTGGATGGTACTGGTACTGGTAGAGCTGTGGAAGGGAATAATTTATACAAGTTCTGGGAAATACTGGGTACCAGTGGTGCCCCCAACCAAGGACTATTGTGCATGTTGCTCCAAGTTTCCCTCTGACTCAACAGTGCAGATTTATGCTCAGCACAGGAGGGAAATGAGACATGGAAAAGTTTTCCTGAGGGTTATGGTATTCTAATGTGGAGGTATCCAGCTGTTCCCAAGGAGTAGCTGTCACTGTTGGTCTGGGCATGGAGTCTCCTGTGCTAAGGAAAGGGGAATACAAAGTGTGAAAGATACTGGTAAAGACTTTGAGGATGATCAGAATGGCTTGTTTATCTCGGGATGGAGAGAATGAAAAATGCAGAAATTTTGAAAAATTTGGATGGAAATTAGATGTTACTAGCAAAAAGAAGGCTAGGAGAGGATATGATTGCTCTCCCTGGGGTGTTTAAATGCCAGGGACCCTGGAAAACACTCTAAATTGGAGGATCATGTAGTTTCAGGAAGAGTTTGGTATTAGCTGGCCACAAATAAATTTCAGATGGAAATTTAATTGAAAACATCCAGCCACTAAAGGAAACAGAACCTAAAAGACCTACAGCAAAAGATATAAAACTTTAGGTCCTTTCCAGAAGAAAATCCATATGCTTTTCGAAAGATAGATGATGATTTGTGCAAATAGAGTACCAAACTCAGTGAAAAAGGAGGTCCTTCCCACTCTCTATCCCTTAATTTCAAAGACTTTGAACTATAAAAGTGAAAAACCCTCAAACACGTTCACCACCTATGAGGTTATTTCAAAGATTTTTTTGCACATTAAAAAATCAAGGTTCCATCTGCACTCCTTTCTAAATTCCCCTTTCTGTACAAGTAAAATGCAGAGCAGTTTGTAGAATTAATTTTTTGTGTCTTAAAACATGCAGTGACTTTTTTATATGAATTAATGTCATGTACAGAGTGAGCAGAGAACCTCCAATTGCACCCATTTTCAGGTGTTTAGGGTTTTCAAACTCTAAAGCCAGAGGTGTAATGCACAGCTTCTCTGCTGAGTTCACTAGTCATCTGAGCAACCAATTTTATAGTCTAAAAGAATCTCAACTTCTGTTTAGATAACAGATGAGGATGCTGCAGGAGAGAAGCATTATTATGATGTGATAGCTCAGATGCAGCTACTGCCTGTGCTGAGATTTTTAAATTTAGTCCCTCAGACATAGTAGTACATTTCCAGGAGCAACATGTATACAGAATGAAAGATCTCAATTTTTTTCAGACTTGTTATGTTCATTCACTGTGCATGAAAAAAGTTACTAAACACAGAGTAGTTTAGGTGAGAGCAAATAGAAATGAGTATCATAAATAAATAATAATGAGTATTATTATATTACTGATATAAAAATCAGTATTTTAAATTTTAATGCATAAATTTATTTATCATTAGGATTAATATTTTAATACTATATGTAATATTACTACCGCTACTGTTGCTATATATTTCTTGTTACTTGTTACCAATGAAGGAGGCAACATACTTTTCACCACTCTTTCCTTCCTGAGATATTTAACTTTCTGTGCAGGTACTAGCTGTCAATCAAGGCTAATCAAACTGGCACAGTTAACATAATACATCATAAAATTTCACAGTAATGTCAACCTGTAATTCCGTCAATCTGGTTAAAGGAAATAGGCTAAAAACAATATTGTCATTTTGTAATAACACAGAGAAACAGAATTTTGGAATAATATTTTTACTGTCTGCTATAAATATATTGTATAGAGTTTTCAAGCGCAGATGTGGTTTGCATATAGGATTGAATCGGTCAAATGCCCAGAGTTTTGAACCCTTATTTTTCACTTCTCTCACTCTCATATTTTCAATGTATCCTGGAAAGGAAATGGGGCATTGCAATTCTCCCTCGGTTGTGACACTGGAGATGTCCAGGAAAAAGAGAAAAGGAGGGTCATGAGTTTCTTCTCAGCTTATGACACTGCAAGGAAATGTTATATGATGGAACTGGCCAAGGTTGGTTGGATGGTAACATCTAGTAAAGAAAGTTCCCGGCTCTGCTGTCAGCCACATTTATATTCTTTGCATGCTAGCAGTAGAGGAATCTCATAGCAAAATTTCAAACCAAGACAGATATAGTTTCACTCCAGTTTATACACATGGGAACAGAAAAATGCAGTCTGGCTTTTTGCATGACACATCACAGAAATGTAGGCAGAAAATGTAAGGCTTCAAAATTTGATGTCTTTCTCCTTAAGAGCTTATGATTTGCAGACCTTTACAAGTTTTTTGGTAACCGTTCAAGCTCTTATCAGACAAGGTTAAGTCTGTTGAAAATAACTTGCTTTTCAACTTTGCCTTTGGCAAATCTTTTACAGAAATTGAATGCTACCAAATTCACAGCAAGATATATCCATTTACTGCTATTACAGTGTATTCAACTGCATGAGTAACCTGCTTAAAATTAATGAGGCCTCTCATGAACTAAAATATTAATTGGGGCAAACAGGCGTTGCAGAAGCCTTTGTGGACTTAGCTTGTTTAAGAATGTTTGTAGCATATTCTTCTATGTTGATCTCTACTTGCCTGAAGCAATTGCTCATAAGATGTTTCATGTGCTTGGGAAGGACCATCTTTGGAAGCACTGGGCAGATTTCTCTCTCCTTCTAGAAGTGTTGTTTTGTTTTGTTTTGTTTTTTTCCAAAATACAGAACAATGTATAATGAATTATCTAGGTTAGGTGGTCTTTGTCAGATGATGACATCTATGTTTGTAAACCAGGCAAAGCTTAAAGGGAAGGTTATGTGAGAAAGGTGTTTAATGATCTGAAATCGTTTTAGGTACAGAAGCTAATGGAGAAAGGATGATAAATTAATCTGAGATCTACAAATAAAACATAGGTCTTGATCTAGAAAGGCTGGGAAAATAAGGTGAGAATATGGTCTTTGGGAAAGGCAGTATTACTAATTAGATGCCAAAAAAAAAAGGGTAAATGCAGAGATGAGCAATCATCGTGCCTGGGTAGAGCATCCACGGGAATGCATGAGACCAAACAGTCATTGCAGTAAGAGAAGAGTAGCAGAATGGAAACTAAATTCACTTCAGTTCCATATGTAAAAATCCATCATTCTTTAGCAAAATAGAACAGAGAATCTGAGACAATGACTTCTCATGGCAGATGGACAGGACTAATTAAAAAAATACCAGACAAAGGACTTAAAGCGATGCAGTACTTTGAAAGAGAAGTTTACAAATTGTATTGGAGGGAAGAGGCAAAAGCATTTCAAGCTTACTTAAGTTGCAAGCACAAAGAGATCTTTAGATACCATTAGGCAGGGAACATACTGCTTTGGAAAGTGTTAGCTAAATACAGGAGATGTTAACCCAGAAATTTAACAGAGTAGTCTTTCAACAAGGGGTTGCTTCTGAATACAGAATAGGAGCTTGGAAGTGAATGTGCAGTTGATACAGACATGAAAACAGTGAGAGAGCTGTGTGCAACCTCCTGGACTTTCCTTGCTGTAATACCTAGTGGCAGTAGAAGATGATTTTTTTGGCCTAACAATTTGGCAGATGTGTGCAGTAGTTTTGCCCATGCCTCATAAACTCATCAGCCAAAAGGAGAAATAACCATTTTGTCTTCCCGAAATATGCACATGAAATGAATCAATAAGAGAATTGTTGTTGCAAAAATGCCCAAGCTGTTCCCAAATTTAGGTCTCTCTCTTTCCCCTATAGTAGAGTGTGTGATTGCTCTAGACTCATTGCCTTTACCCTCAACTAAGAGAAGTAAGCAGTGCTTTAAATGTGTAGCAAGAGGTGCACAAGAAGGGTTGTGTGTTAGTGCAAAGAAGAGAGAATACCTTAAAGGATGATGCTGGTTTGCTTCTTGCAATAAAATGCCTGCCTCCAAGTCATAAGGAAGCCCTTTTTGGTTAGTCTTTACTACCATCACACAACAGCACCAGGAGTTGACTTCTTTTAAAACAGCAAAAGAAAATTGGAAAGAAATGTCAGAATTAACCCAGCTCAAGACTTTTCATACTGATAAACCCAAAAATGACCTGAGAGAAAGGAGCCCTTTACCAGATCCCAAACCACAGCAAGGCTGAGCAGACAAAGCTCTGAAGTACAGGTCAGTCCAGTGATTTATGCACTGTGTAGTGAAGTGGAAAATATTTAGAAATCACTTGCCTTCTCGCAGAAAGGATATAGGAAAACCAATTATATCACTCTTAAAATGTGGGAGGAGCATTTCAGTGCAAACATGAATGTTTTACAAAGAGGCCTGTTTTTAAATCAAAGCATTCAGAAACAGAAAAAACATGGAGTTGTTATTTAAAGAGGCTTTCTATGATGTAGTGAACTGCAACACTCTATATCATTAAACAAGAAAAGTGCAACTTTTTGCAACTGCAGAAAATGATTTGGAGTAAAGTATATATTCTAAGTTACTGTGGGTGTGGTAATTCTAACTGGTATAGAGTTGTGTGTAAGTCATTCAAAGTGGGAAAAGATAAGCACAAGAAGCAGGAATCCCTCCCCCAGCTTCCAGTCTGTTCCTGTATGAGAAATGACAATCACCAAGCCTCAAACTTTCTGAGGCAGAAATGTGTCAGGAGTGTAGACAAGAACACAGAGCAACTGGAATTTGTCTAAGTGATTTGGGTTTTCAAACGTGAAGGCAAAAATAGCACTATGAAGTAAGTTGGCTGAAGCTGGGAGGTGGAGGAGGTAGCCTGAATATGCATGGGGAATGTATATTTCCTTGGGATCTCTATCCCATTACAATATTCCAGAAAAGGTTCAGACTGTTAAGCTAGAAATCTGCAGTGTTGTTACCCATGGGAGTTGTCAGTTCTTGGGATTATAATTTATAAAGAAATGTTGAATGAGTTGGATTTTGTGCACGAAAGCTTCTAGTAGAAATCACTTGTAACAGTTTGCTACCAATATTAGTTACACATACTGGAGACACGTTCCAATCCTTTATCACCACATGTAACCTCCTGCACCTGAGTCGCATCTTTTCAAGTGACACCCGGAGAAGACGTAATAAGAGGACAGGATTCCACTGAAAGTGTCATTGAGAAGGTAGTAGTTCTACTATCCGCAGCTTCAAAAAGGAGACAGTTTAGATGAGCAGCACATCAAGGCATGTTGCCGGTTCATTTAAATAATATGCTGGTAATGAGCTTTAAAATATTAGTGAAGATGGAATGTTAGTATCCCTTGCACAGAAGAGATTGTCTACATGGCAGCTACTAGCACTGAAGTATTTTTCTTGCTAAAAGCAGTATTGACAATTCTTTCTGGCAAATATTGAGCCAAACAGGCAGTCAGGACTATGCCGTTCTTGGTTTTGTGAACTCCTATTTTGGCTTGGGAGACACCTGAAAAATTCTACAAGGGAAAGTGAGTTGGTAATTAATATTACAGAAGATTGAGAAAGAATGTAAGAACCAAACTTAGAAAGTATATTCTGTGAAAAAGCGAACTGCAGCTCTTCAGAAAAGTTGTTTGATAAAGTTTATGTAAAGATAACAGAGAAATAGACATTGTGAAACACCTTAAGCAGTTCCTCACATGTGTAACAGATTTATACCTACCCAATCCTCCAAATATCACAATTATTTTAACCGCATTTTCTGTCATCTAAGGTTACTTTTCTTTTTCCCAAAAAACCTGCTTATATGTCCTTCAACCCTTGAAAATGGGTATAAAACCTTTCCAGAGTTTTCATAAGAGATTTATCAGTTATTTAACCAAGCCAGGTAAAAAGATGAAATGGAAGAGGTAAGTTTATTAAGAAGCAACTAGATTATCTCTCCTGTCAACACTACTGGAAAATACACAAATCATCAGTATCATCTGAGCTCTCTCTTCCCACTCTGATCCCCACTGCTGGGAGGCCAGCATTTTTTTTTTTAATTTCCTCTTATTAAAAAAAGGAAGTGATACCCTTCAGAGAGGAAGGCAAAACCCTTTGCTGTTTCTATCATACATGTCGTGCTCACCAGTCACTGTTGGGTCCCAGAAGACTGGATGCATTTAAGCTTTGGTTCTGCAGTTTTTAAATGGGAAAGAAAGAGTAGAGAGATAAATTATACTTTTAAAAAGTACAATGACAAATTTATTTTAACTCTTCAAAAGTTGCTTCTGAATGTTCGAATAAAATGACGTGTAGTCTGGCAAGTATTCTGGCATTCTGCTCCCTCTTTGTCACGATCAGTACAGTTACAAAAGTAGACAGTTTTTAAGCTTTGGTGGGAACCATATGTTAGGAGTTTTTGAATTAAAGAAAGAGAGAAATCATGCACACCTCAAGGGAAGATCGAGAAGGCAGATCAGGAGGAATTTCACAGCCAAGAAATAACTGTAATAAGAATGGAGCATCAATCACAAATTACTTCAATTATTTTGTCATTGAGTGGAATAAAAAGATACAAAGGAATAGAAAGATGACACATTTCTTAAGCATGATTGGAATGTTTTTAGACACCAGATCAACATGAAATATTGGGTGTCTATTTTTCATCAGAACTAAATCTGTTTCAAGAAATTATGTGCTAAAAATGTTTCATGTAAGTGATATGACCATAATGAATTTCAACTCCTATCTCTCTCATTAAGGGAGAATCTATATTTTAATTAATTAGTTGTTGTTATGGTTATGTAATTGATTGTAATAATTGTAACTCTGATTCTGTGAACTACTGCAGCCTCTTGGTCTTTGGTGATTGCAGAGGTCCCACTGTGCTTCAGCTGTCTTGTGTGTAGGTGCAGGAGCCATCCTGCAGTCATGTAGGAGCACAGAGAGTGGAATCAATACAACACAGCACTGCAAAAGCCACATAACACTGTGGTAAGTTGCTCAAGCAAGCTCCAAAATACATCAGAAGCAAAGACATTCTTCCTTTTCCCTTCACAGATTGAACTCTCTGGCTGTGTTCCTCTCCTCACAAACACCTAAATATATATACATCTTTCCTAGGCCCAGAGGCAAGAGTAGCAGTGTGTTTGGATATTGATTGTAGTTTCTGTATGAGATTTTTAAATGTTTGTTGTATTTACTCTCATAATTGACTGGACATACTTGAATGGTGTGGAGAACAACTGACTGGTTGTTAAAGAATAGGTGAAAATATTTTATCTGCTTTTCAAATAAAATATTTTTTCTGCATATATATATATACCAAAACTTACACCATCAGGAACTGCATTATCAGACTTCCACCATTATTCTCATATCTCTCTCAGCAAATGAAATGAATAGTAACTTATTTCCTTGAATTGGCAGGGGCAGAAGTATGTGCAAAGTGATTCATAAAGCCATGTCAATCACTAAGTCCCAGCTGTAAATGGTTCTGACCTCTTAGTTTTGGAAATAAGAGCATAGAAAGACCAATAACTTAAGAAAAAACAAGAAACACAGATATTACTACAACTGTACTCTAAAAAGCTAAAAATATTTCCATGGGGGATATATGAATATTTTGGGGAAATGCTATAAGTATTACCATATTTTGATTTTTCCTGTTATATCAGGAACTTAACATGTCAATGTAAGCAGCCCATAGCATACTTCACACCTTAAGAGTTTTGAAGTTCTCAGGTACAGTAGCCAATTGCACAGTGGATAAAAAATTCAGCACATTTTAAACCTAATATTTTGACCTCAGCAACTAGATGCTAATGACTGAATATGTACAGTTTGCCAACCAAGGGAACCATCACCTCATTCATCACAATGAGTCTATATTTTCAGGAAAATCATATCTAATAATGACTACCAGAAACTACCTTTTATGAGAAAAAAAAAAAGATTCCTCCTTCCAGAGAAACAAGGTGTCAGCCTAAAACATAGATTGGCCAGAGCTTAGAAATAGAAGAGCTGCTGGAAAGCACCACTGTTATCTATTGTTTCCTTTGTGAGAATGGCAGTGATTTATCCTTTATAGGCAAAAGCAAGGAAATGTCTTTCCTGTCTTCCAAACAGGATATTTTTATGGTGTATTTTTTCACTTTTTGCCTTCTGAACTTTACAGGTGACTTTCCCTAAGTATTCCTTGTGCAATAACTCAACCAAAAGGAACTTTTGTGAGACAGATATAACAGAATTCAATCAAGAGTCTAGCAGGCATCATAATTACAGAGTTTTAAATTATCATTGCTCTTAACATGCCTGGTAATGAGTAAATTAACCTCCCTTCATTTGCTATAGAATTTCGTTAATATAATTTTATATTCTGCTGTAAAAGTATTGAAAGACAATGTGAAAAGTCATGAGAGCATGGGTAGATTTTTAGATTGTAAGGTGGTGAGTTGTCTTGCCACCTGGTCCTGCATTCAGCATAGAGGCATAAACCTCCAACTTTATAGACCTACCACTGAAAGCCGTAGTTCAGGAGAAGGTGATAACCGCATGTGTGGAGCTGCAGGATCAAGAATCTATCTTAGCAACTGAAAATATTCAGTGTCTCCGGTTGAACTAAAAAAAACAGAACCCCAAAGAATGTATATGCAGATGTCACTGATGTGTGCAAAAGTCCTTGTAGTATCCATATCTTATCTGCTTCTGACTTTTCTTTTTAATTTTTGAATTGGTATGAGCTTTTTTCTTAAGGTAACAGATACTGTAAAAGTCCAGATTAGGTGTTCATAATGCTCTGAAAACCATAACTATCATGACAACTGCATGAGTGTTCAGGATGTCAGGATATCTTAAGGTAGGTTGTGATAAACATCTTCATGGACCTCATAACAATGTTATGAAGAATATTGTCATTGGCACACAAGGCACTAGTTATTGTGCATAATCATTATTATTAGTAGTAGTATCACTATTATTGCTACCACTATTATTATTATTATTAACCTAAATTTTAAAAATGTTAGAAGAATTCTATAAAAATTAAACATTAAAGGGAAGCATACAAACTACCAGTTCTGAGTAGTTAGCTAATAAAGTAGCATTCTTATACAAATTCACACAGCATTTCTGTCCAAAAACCTCAAAAATTTATGGTAATAGTAGCAGAGGTTCAAGGCATTCTATTGCATCTCTTTGGAGGTGCTTGCTGCTTGTTGCCCATGCTGTATAGTGTATTGCAGGTTTATAGTATTGAGATAGATTTTCAAAAAGCTGTTTAGCCTAGGAAATTGTTATAAGTAGGTTTCTTTTTTTTGTAGACTAGAAATCTATTATTATTTTTGTCTTATATATTGAAAGCGTCTTCTAAAGGAACTTGTTATACCAAGTTATACTGAAATGAGAACTGAATCTGCTACTCAGCTCTTTGAATGGGGTTTCAAAGAAGTTTTTAGTCAAATTAAGTTCCAAATAAGAAATAAAGTTTTATGACGCATCCCTTTTATTTTTGGATCCAAGTCTTCCAAAATGAACACACCTGATTAACTTTAAACATGTGAGTAAGCCCATTACAGACATCACGATATTTGCATATTTCAAGCAAGGCATCTCTGTAAGATTTTTAAAGGCTGTATATTTTAATCTTTTCACAAGTGTGCTTGCTTTTTCCTGCTTCCTCTGCTATTTTATTAGCCTCCAAGTCATCCACTGTGTTAGTTTTAGCTTTCCCAGTGTGAAGACTTATATTGATTTTCAGCCATTGCAAATTTATATCTTTATATGTGCACTGGACTCTAACTATAAAAATAACTTAATTATAAAAGTCTAAATAATTCCTTCTGTTTTAACAAACCTAGATTGATGCCCTTATTATGTATAAAAGAACAATAATTTGAGTACTTGTACTATTCTAGCTGTACTTGATTCTGCTTTAATAGAGTGCCTCACAGTAAGCAATATTTGTATCACTTAAAAATCAAATCCCATTGATTTCATTTGATTATGTGTAGTAATAGTTCCAGGAACTAAAGAGAGACTTGAAGGAAGAGTTGTACTAGTACAGAATCAGTACTTGTCTTTTCCGGTTTTATTTTATGTGATATTTTAACAGCTTGGGTGTAGCAGAGAGTACTCTCTCAGATTGGTCAGTGGAATGGGGACTAGGAGTAGCATCCTAGCATTTTTTTAAAAGTGCAACAGAAAATGGCAAGTTTTTATTACAAAATTCAAGTGAAGAGTTGTGATCAAGTAAAACAAAATGAAAATGAGGTGATTTAGCAATGTAATACACAATAGATACTTCAACAGCCTTCACCTGAAAATCTTCATTTGAAGGCCTTTTCCTACAAATGTTCTAGCTGTTATTTACATTGTAATCCCATTAGAAAATACTGATCTCATTGCATGTTTACTGACAACCTACTTGAGAATTTATTTTACATATATAGTAAAAAGCAGGGGAAAGAAATAATTCCAGTTGTCCAGGGGCAGAAAGATTTTCCTTAGGCTCTGAATTTCATCTGAATCATCATGTTCTTCACTTGCCTGAAAATCTGGGCAGATCCAGTTGTAAACACGAGTTTATGACAAATTGACCAAGAGTTAAAATACCTCAGGTCTTCTGACTTTAGCAAAAGATGAATTCAGTAAGACTGAGGATACTCACTGACTAGAAGGAACACTGGAGTCATGACTTTCTTGGAGAAGTATAAGATGATGGTGTATACTGCTGGTTGAGTAGGAATGGTTGGACAGATGTTTCTTAAGCACAGTATGTCATAGAGCTAGAAGTGCAAGACTTAAGGTATTAAATAATCATATAGGATACAGTTGTTATTTTGGTTAGGTTTGTAGTGATTTAGCAGGAGTCCATAAGACTATAAAATATTTTAGCTAACATCATGTAGGCTTCAGTGAAAGGAGATTTTTTCTTTTGTCCCGTGAAGTGTTTTGCCCGTCATCACATTTGCATTGTTTTCTCTTGTTTGCTTTTACCAGGACTCATTTCTTCTCTCAATAGTGTTGTGTTTCTATCCAGAGGCTGGATTTTGTTATGCAGTGGACAAACAGGACAGTGCCTATGTGCAAACGCAGTAAATAACCTGAAATGGGTGTTACCTGATACTTGTGCTTTCCCATGGTACATTTTTCTCTTTTATTGGTACAGCATTTCTGTTGCTTGGGCTGGTAAATCTTCAGGGGGCAAGGGCTATGAAAGTGAGCTGTTGTTAACATGCCATTTTCCACACAAATTATTCCACCACAAATTTCAGAAAACCTGTTTGGAGCCCATCTGTAGGCTTTGTCATGTCAGATCTTTAAGACGTGGCGTTTCTTTCTGACTGATGTTGCTGAAGATTGCCAAGAGGTGCAAGATTGTGTGACACTCTAGTAGGTGTAGTAGTCCTTCAATGTAGGTGGAGTTATCCTAAAAGTCTTTGGCACGGTAATCTGAAAATAAAGGAAATATCTATCCACTTGAAGTCCACCTGAGCAGGTGGAAAACCAGGCACCTGGTGAACCAAGCTGCTAAAAGTATGGGCTCTCCTGGCTGTACCTGTTCAGCTTTTGACAGGTGTGCTTGAGTTCAGACAGCCGAGTGGTTTGAGCCAGTTGTATTCGCAGGGTTTACAAGGGCAGACCTCAAGTGTAAGCCCATTTACAATTTGGGCCAGGTTTACAGGCCTGAAGCAGTGATGGCTTTTCAGACATGACCACAGTATGCACCACTTTGGGAGCTGATTACATACTAGTGGATTACAAACTAATGTAATGACATGGTAATATATGATGTAGCTTTTGAGACCATATCATGTTTATCTAGAAGGTGATTCAGAGTGTTTTTTATGGGAAGTCCAGACAAAATGTAACCTTATATGCAAGGAAAATTATGTTAGAGAAACAGGGAAAAGGAGGGTGGGTTCTTGGTAGCTGAAACATTGACAAAGACAAGAAAAGATGACCTTGTTCCAAAGGGTAAGGAAAGATGTGATGAAACTAGGAAAAGGGCTGTAGTGGTTTCAGTTCGCCTATTCAGGACATTGGCATATTACACTCTTAAGACTGAAAGAAAGATAAACATGCCATTGTGACAAATATCTAGAAAAATAAAGATGAGATTTGTTTTAGGAGGAAGAGCAGTAGCTCAAGTGTGTAAGCGTTAGACTGGAACTGAAGAGATACAACTTAGTTCCTAGTTCTTGAGTGACCTTGGACAAATCTGTTAATCTGTCCTTGCCTTGGTCTCTGTCTGTAAATGTGGTAATAATATTTCAGTATCCCTCAATGAAATGATGAGAATAAATCCATCTGTAGTTGAGGTACTTTGCTACTATTACTACAGGGTAATGCAGGTGCTGATGTGGACAGGTTAACCAATCACAGAGAGAGAAATTAAACCTGCAGACTAGAATGGAAGAGATAAAAGACTCTGTAGTGGTTTCAGTTTGTCTATTTGAGTTTCTGGCTACATGTCAGCACATTTATTGAAATTTATTTGATTTTTACTGTGAGATAAGGATTAGGAGTAGGCAAAATAGGTTCAGACTTTAAGAAATATAGAGGGGATTTTTTTAACAGACTTAAAAAAAGGAATAATAAAAATCAGGAACTAGAATAAAACCTTAGAACACCCTTCTTTCCCCCCCCGCCTTCCCCCCCATTTCTTTCCCATTGACCATACAAAAAGAAAACACTTTGACTTTTAGTTTGTTTAGCACTTCTGGAATAGTCTTTTCTCAGTTCATGTAGGGAGAGAAGTTTTCTCTTGCTTTACTGTGTTGATTCCCCACAAGAAAGACAGTTCTTATGGTTCTTTAAGCCTCACAACAAGCAGCTGCCCAGAAGGAAAAGATCTGCTTGTTCTGGAAAATCTCTCCCACTTCAGCAGCTTTCCCAGAACCACTACAGTGGGCATATGACAGTCATTGAGGTACTCTTGAAGATGAACAGTTCTATTACAGCGGCAACGAAATTCCCTTTTCTCATTATTAGCAACATAAGTCTTTTATTATTCCCGGAGCAAGGAATCTTTGCACAGGAGCCTTAGTCCACTAACTGTAGCTAGAACATTACATTCCCCGCTTTTTCACTCTTTTACACCATTGTTCATATATTACCGGGCATATTATAGCCGAGTTTATCAACATGTCTTTACAAGAGAAGTTTCAGCCTCAAAGTTGGGACACTCCTCATCTCCCCTCTCTTTACATATAGGCTTTGCTTTATTCATTAACTTGGAGTCTTTATGTTGTACCTGTTGCAAGTGTCTTCACTCTGTCTCTTTCTGTGTAGGGGGGAAAACGGATGTTTATGAGTTCCATCCTGACATTGAAAAGGTTAATTTGTCTCTTGGCCAGGCGATGGTCGCATGATCTCTTGCCGCGTGGTTTAAGTGTAGCATTCCCAGAGCCCGAGCTGAGGGAGAGGAGCTCATCTGTGCCGCTCTCCATCCAAGCTGTGTCTGAGTCACAGGGGGTCGGCCCGAGCCCTCTCCCGCGGAGCTGGCCCGGCCTGGCCTGGCCTGGCCTGGTGCGGCGGGGCCGGCAGAGCTGAGTCACTTCAGCCTGGGGCAACAGAACGAAACTTTGAAGCTTTTCTCTGCTCGGCCGGAGCCGAGCGGAGCCTGCCTGGCTCTTTTCACCCACAGCTGCCGTGAGGGACTGAAAGCCGGCCTGGGTCCCCCCACTCCCCCTCTCTCCTCCGCACCATCCCAGGCCAACCGCCAAGCCATGTGGCCTGGTCGGACCTCACCGTGGGCACAGAGGACTGAGTGACCTCTTCTGTCTGTGAGCCGGAAGTCTAAAAAAAAGGGCTTCTTCAGATCTTTTCCTGATTTTATGAGTTCTGGAGGCAGAAACTGTAATACCTCCTTTTGGATACATCAGTTCCGGCTCGACCTCTTTCCTTCTGTACTGGAAACTTCAAATGAGGTTACCCTATGACAGACTCATAGGAGAAACTTACTGTGAGTGCTGAAAAGGTTTTGTTTTGAAACAACAGAATGACCCTTTTTTTATTATTTTTTTTTTTTTTACTCTTCTATTCAGCCCTTAAATTACCTGGAATACATAAACCTTTCAACTATCTGGGCACATCAGGGGTAATTTAAGAAGAATCTAGGTAATTTTTTCCATGACTTAAAAAGTTTTGTTTCCTTGCTTACCTCAAGGTATTGTGTCAAACTCCTACTGCTGAGTGTTTTGTAGGGTTTAATGACAATTATATGTCTAGTCAACTTGCTGTGAATTTAATGCTGTATATTGGACTAGTTGACCTTCATGGTCCTGTCCAGCCTGAGTGATTGCATAAAGAAATGGAGAATGTCTAGCTATTCTCTAATTACAGTTTCAAAGAAAGGTAAGGAAGATAAAGTTTAGGGGGAAGGAAGTTAATTTTTATTTCTGAGAGAACTGCTGAAAAATAAGATGGATCTGAAGGCAGATTAGACTGCGGCATGGGGCTGGAATTTGACAGGAGCCTTGGCATAAACACGGTTGAGTTTTGCATTCAGAGTGCAATGGAAGTAGGAATTGATTAATATACTGAAAACAGAAAATTAAAATGGGACATAGGAATGGCTAGAGAATTGGCTTAGGACCACTTTCCTAAGAGCTGGCAAGAAGCAGTGACCAGAATGATGCAAATATAAAAGTCTTTTAAATTTGCAGTGAAAAAGATGTAGAAAATACCTTTATTAATGTTTGTGTGAAACCCTGAATAGCATTCTATGATAACAATGAACAATGCGTTCATTAACATGCACATCGCTGAACAAACAGCTATTCAGAGTGAGCTCATGCTGTCACAAAGACCGTGTTCTGCATGGGAACCTCATGGTTTCAACAGCTTCCTGGGCAGCCAAGCTTGGCAGAGTTTGACTTTTTACACCTGTTTAGTTGCAGAGTTATTTGGAAATGAAAAATCTAATGGCAAACAGCAGAAAGCTCAAGAGAGTGAAAGGGGGTTGTGTTTGAAAATCTGGACAACAGCTCACTGTATCTCTGTTTTATTTACTGTACATTCTGGAGTGTTCTCTTACTTCCTCCATAGCATTGCTATGCATTTGTCTTGCAGACTTAGGGACATCTCACTGGTGAATGGAGTAATCTCCTTCTCTTAGTTTTCTCCTCAGACTTGCCATGTCAGGTCAGACAGGGTGTTTTATCATCAGTGGTAGATACCATTCTTCTAGTTTGAGTTACAAGCCTTGAGGTGAAAAGGACTAGCCTGTCCCAAACAGAGTGCCATTAGTGTTTGCTAACCTAGCCTGGTGAGAGTTGGTTTTGTTGTCCACAAAGGTAATTTGTGTTTGCCCTTCCTTATAGCTTGAGCATCCCAACTATAAGTGCCTGTCCTGCTGAGGCAAGCTAAATGTTTTATTTCAGGTTTTAACATGTGCATTTTTAACTTGGTCTTTGCTAAGTTGCAGGAATGTACCAGCAAGGGAAAAGAGGAATGGATGGTGTGGATCTATTCCATGTTTAAATAGTACGTTCAGATTAATTGCTCTCAGGCTGGCTTTACTAACAAGTTGATGCCCAGTACACTGAAGTCAACGTAAAATCCCCAGGACCCTTCAGCCTTCTGAATCTCTTGTTTTAAAGTTTTGTGGGATAAAAGATTCAGAAGTAAAACTCTGATCACTAGTTAGGGATTCAGGATAGCATCCATTAAAATATGAAAATTGCAAGATATCCAAACAGAAATAATATTCTGAGGGTTTTCCCATTTTTTTGAAGGACTGAGGTGCTAGGCTTACATCAACTTTATTTTCATGAAGGAAGTTTATGGCTTCTTTTTTTGCCCAATAGAACAGTGCCACAGCACAGAGGCTTGGATTAAGAGCCTTTATGCTCTTTCCTTCCTAGTGTCATTTTAAAGTCTCTCTGTTCTTATATTTTGCTATCAGAACTCCAGATCATGAAAAGGATCCTGTTGTGTGTCTGTATCACACCTCATCAGCTGTAAAAGAACTTTGCCAGTGAAAGGTAGAACTATGCAACAAGCTCATTGGGGAAATAGTTGTCTTCTGTGTTCATTAGCCCTAATCATTGCTCTGATTTTTGAAACTGTCAAGGCATATAATAAATTTCATTTCACAGAAGTTTTGCTGTCTGCCAAAGTATAATTGTTTAAGGTTCCATAAGCATATGAAGCATCCTAATAATACCTGCAGAATGTAACAGCTTTCCACTTTCCTTGAAATTAGAGAATGTCATACGAATGCCCTGAAATTATGAAGTCCAATTGCCAAAATAACATTCATCCAGCTTGATGGCCAGATATTTCATTAAACTCCCACTGCACAGAGGTTATCTACTAATATCCAGAAGTGAGTACATTAGTGTCTAGGGATAGATGTAGACAAGCAAAAGACAATAAATGGATTGAAGCAAACACATGCAGTCCCCTGGAGGGCTGGAGTAGTTAACAGCTGGAGGAGGGCCTGGATATAGAGGTGGATATTGAAACATTTGATATTCAAGCAGATAAAATTAAGTTGAATCAAGTGTGCAGATGATGAAGGTGTGAGTTTCAGTGTTCGTGCCTAAATTGAATAATGTCAGAAAAGAAAGCTGTGATTTAATAAAGATTTATTTTTTAAAGTTACCTTGACACCCTCAACTACATGAGATGCATTCAGCTTGTCAGTGTAGCATGAACATTTATAAGCAATTATTATGAGATTAATGGCTGAATTTCTCCAACCGTGTCGTTGCTTTTCTGTTTAATGATAGAACAGAAGTTAATGAAAAATGCAGAGTTTTGACATATTGTGTATAAAATATGTCAGTTTGGGAGACAAGAATTAAGCACAGTTTTCCTTTCAATCTTTTGTGGTTACTATTGGCAAGAACTTAGTAGCTATAGGATGGTATTAAAGAACACACTAACAGTGAGATTCAGAAATCATGAATTTGGGAAAACTGCTCTTAATCCTGATAGATATGCTTATATCTTGGTCTCTATAGTGCTAAGTGCTTTTTTAGATATATGATATATAATACTCAATTTCCTTTGTCTCTATTTTTGAAACACTTATGTGTTCTATATACCTCTAGTTCTATAGGTATGTAGAACTTTTTCTGTAAGTGTATGAAAAAAGTTAAGAGTGCATAAATCCTGCATCATCATTGCTAGGAGTTGCAGGAATATTTTTGAATCTTCTTCAGGAGCATCTAAAAAGTTGCCTTTGTGATTTCAACAAATCTCGAAGTCCAAAATCGTACCATTTTTCACAGCTACTGCTTGAATGCTGGGGTTGTAGTGAATCCTCAGGCTTCACCTCAGAGTAAATGGCAGCATAAAGAGGCTCTTAGCTGCCTTTCTTGGTTTTGTGTACTAGGTCTATGGTGTGTCTTGTGCAGATATCTCCAGTGTGGTTTGTGAGGTTACTGGTTAGGCACCACACACCATACATGGATTTTTTGTTTGAAGCACTTGTTCACCAACTGTAACTTCTGCAAAAATCTGTGCTATAGTCAGAGCACAAGGAGAATGTGAAGAGTTTTATTGTTATTTCAAGTTGACCAAAAGTAGATCAGAAGCTAATTGTCACTAAGCATTTAGAGAGAATACATTTTTTTTTCAATTAATGTGGATTGATAAGTCTCCAGTATCTCTGAGGATTATTTCAGAGACATTTTTTCTTTTATGCTGACCTTCTGCTATTAACTTGGAGCAAAGCTTAAAATCAGTATTTAACATTTAATGGAAGGAACAAACTGATTCTGCAGTTTAACTCAACATTTGCAGTAAGATGACTTGTACCCTAATGGCTTGTAATTAATTTTTCTGAAAATCATATTTATGATAGTCTGCAGATTCAAGGCTTTATCTAATACATAATGTTCATTTTGAGCCTTTAATTGCATTTAAATTAAAATTGGCTTAGCAGGAAGATGAATTGTGGGAATGCATCAAACCACCCAGCATGTCCTGAAGATGTGAGCCTGAAAATGCAATTTGGTGGAGATGTGCAGAATCATTTGGAGTTCATTAATTTTTATTGCACAGGTAATTTTACTAAAGTAGGTTATTTTCTTTGAAATTTATATTTATGTTTATGTCAATAGCTGAATATTGTATTAAGCTATACATCTATTAGAGTTTATTAAACCAGTCTAATGGGGGTTGTTCATATTGTGCAGAGAGGTAATTTGTGTTTGCCCTTCCTTTTAATTTGGGAGCTGCATTTAGTTCAGCTGAACTACAAGTGTCCATGCAGCCAAAAGAAGTCAAACAGGTGGCACAGGAGGTTTCCGTGTATGCAGTCTTAAAGAATCCTGGGAATTTTGATCTTGTAAGCGGTTTTGCTTCTGACCCTCTAAACCTTTTTACTCTGAATAATCTTTTTTTTTTTCCCCTTCGTGTTGCTGAGGTTCTGACCCAGCCACTGGAATGAAGGGTTATTGATGTGTAACTCAGTTTGTGGCTTAATGTGGTGCACTTTGTCCAGCCAGCTTGTAAGTGATCCTTTAAATTGCAGATGCTGCTGAGGTTATACAATTTAATTATAATGTCACTTTACAATTATAAAGAAAAAAAGGCCTTTTGCATTGCTTAATGAATACAAATTGTGCACAAGTTGGAAATACAAAAGAATAAAAATTAACATTTGTCCTTCTTGCCAAAGTATTTACATTTTTACAACCGATAAGTAGTACAATAATTCCATTACCTATATCCATTAAACATTTGTGCTTTTCAGTTTGTGATTTGTATACAGTAGTTATTAATAAAATGAAACTGTCAGCATTTGCTGCTTTTGCCCATCCTCTTCTTACCCTTTTTTATTCCATTGCAGACAGGGTAATTAGGGGTTGAAAATGCTATGTGCAAATGCCTGTTACAAGGATTAAATTATGTAATCATGGTAATGATTTTCCTTAAAACTCTTACTGCCAACTGTAACATTTTTCACTTCACCAGGTTTTTTTTGTGCCATCATATTTTATGAGAAGGTGGAAATATTACTCCATTCTGACAATCTGCTGCAAGTTACTAGTTTGTGGTCAGATTTGATAGAAACCCATATTCATTTAATACTCGCCAATCAGAACTTGACAGAGGTTTTGCTTATTTTCTCATTTCATCACTGAAGCATGCCGGTGTAGTTTAGTCCCTAATTACTCTCAGACTGAGACGTTCCAAATATTCCCATGGTGGTAATATTTTTCTGCCTGGATGAGTCATTACGTTGTTTGGCAGACTGAAACACCAGCCTTTCCTTGTTGGAACACTACCCCTCATGTAGCACCACATCTTTTCCTCACTGCTGTCTGTTCCACGACTTTCATCCTGCTGTGACATTTCAAGCTGTACCATACGAAAGCACATTTGCCTTCCTTCTATCTGACTGATTGGACCAGTGCCAGCTCTTTCTTCAGGGCCAAGGACAGGAGACTGGGATAGTCTGAATGGAACTGCTTAATGATCTAATGGAGCAGTGCTCTCTCCTGCTGAGAGATAGGGCTTATTTGTTTGCTGGTTAGAGAAAAGGTCAGGGAAATCCTTTTCAGCAAAGGCTGTGACAGTGAGAATGTGCAATACCACACATTTCTGGGGCTTGAATAACTTCATACATCAGGTGTTCCCCTCATGTTAAAAATCCTGTTCTGTTTTCATTTCATTTTCAATATCCTGCAGATGGCAGAGAGATGAAAGTGATGAATTCTACAACTTGGTAATATAAAGCCAAATGTTGTTCCTCCTGATAGAAGGAGACTTCGTACTAAGAGTTTAACACCAGGGAAGGTAATGCGGACAGCTAGCAGTATTTCATAAAGGCAGCTGGTTTTCCTTGTCATTGTTGTGAAACCTACTGGGTATATGACTTTTAATGGCTTTATGCTTAACAAGGCTGTAAACATAGTTTGCATATTTTCCCACTGAGTCTGACAAGGACTGCAATTCCACTTTGGTCAGTCAAGTTAATTTAGTCTAGACTTTCCTCAACAGCTGAGTAACAGCACAGTTCTGGGAGTGGGAAATGCACGTGCATGGTGGTGCTGCCATGGCTCCTGAAATTGCCCCGTGTTGCATCAAGTGAGGATGTGGGGCAGTTTGGGGTAGAGCTGTCAGGGTTTCCTCAGAGGAAGCTGAGGAAGGGGGGCAGTGTGGCAGGCACAGCAGAGGCTGGATTGGTGCCACCAGCAGATCCCTGTGAGTGACCTCGCTTGGCCAGGGGCGCTGGCTGCCTGCCCAGAACAGAGCATGATGCAACTCAGAGCAGCCATCAGGGACCCCATGAGTTGGGCCACAGGCGTGTTCATTCTGTGCTTCAAAGTCCATGGCTGTTTAAAGGGCCATACTAGACCTCTGAACAGCATTTTTTTCCCATAAATGTTGGGGGTTTCTTTCAGTAGAGTTTTGTGTAATTCCAGAGAGCACTCTAAGTGAAATAGACTAAGAAATAACCCATTTTCCCCCTTTGATGTATTCTCCCTGGTTTCTTTACTTTTCTCCTAGGCACTTTTGAAAGCTATTTTTGCCCAGATAGCTCTCACCATGCCTCATTTTTAGTTTGTTTCTGTGAGGCTTTTGAAGAAACAGGAAGGAGAAAAGCCACTCTTAAAATAAAAGCATATGGTTTTAGAACCCCAGAAACTGGCAAGTGGGTCTCAAGGGTTGGTTTAACACCTGATAGTGCTTCTTTGTTTTTGTTTTGTTTTTAATTTACTGGATTTCAAGCTGACAGTAGCTATTTTAACAAAATAACTGTAGATTGTTACTTCTAATGTATCTGAAGTTTAGCAGGAAACATTGGACTTGGCAGTGCCATAAAAGAACACGCAGAATGTTCTGATTGTAAAAACAACATTCATAATCCACACTGAAGTTTGCAAAGACAAGCTTCTGCTGCCACTGCTGTGATCCCAGAGATGGAAACCTGAATCCCTCAGGTTATTTCCTGAGTAAAGAGGATTTAAAGATAAACAAATTAATATAAAATTATTCTGATAATATCGTCATATATTAGGAATAAGATACTTGCTATAGTCTTTGACTGTCTGTCAACTTGTCAGAATTTTTATTTTGAAATAGACTAGGTGAATTTAAGTTAAACTGTGTAGCAAAATATTAAAAGTACTAAAAAAAAAAAGCGCACTTAGCAAAACAGGAATCAGTTAATAAAATATTTACAAGACAGTAAATAAAAGTGAGTGTGAGGAGGAAAGTAAAAGAGAAGGCAGGTCCCTCCACGTCACGGTTGAACTGCACTGGAGGTGGAATGTGGGATGCTTGCAGTCTGCTCACTCAACTGTATTTGACTAGGGCCGTCATCCCCTCAGCTTTCACAAGCACTGAATGTGTCAAAAATCTTTCAGAGAAAGTGTAAATTTTAACCAGCCTGCTTCTGGTTCATATTTAATGTGGTTTTAAATGCTTAAATCACATCGATTCAAGGTATTTCTTCATCAGGTTTCATGGAGGTTAGCATAAATCAACAAGATAGTTCAATGTGTGAGTACGTGTTAATTACGATAGGGGTACAGTGCTGATTTGTTAGTTTGTCTCATTTAGCCCTACTTGAATTAAGGGTTTGTAGTTTGTGCATGCCATGCATTTTTATATGACAATGTCTCTGTTTAAGGACAGATTTTGACGTTACTTCCAGTGCTGCCAGATTAATCTATCTGTGCCTATCCCAAACTTGTTTGAAAGCAAACAAGGGTTTCAAAAATTCAGTTACTAGACAGTGGATATTAGTTTTTGTGTCATTGTGGTTTATTGTGTTACAAGCTCTGCATCTAAATAATTAGTGAAGCTTTAATAATTGAATTTTTAAAATTCCTGTCATGCTGATACATCAGTTTGTGTGTGTATAATACCATCTTCATAACCAAAATTTCATCCTGAGTAGTAGTATCAAAATTCAGCGTAATCCCTTTCTGAAACAAGTAATTCCTTCTTTATCATTATGCTATCATTATCTGTTAGTGAATATTAAGCAGGGAGATATTTGGTTTTAAGTATCTGGATTAAACATTCACATGAAGAAAACTGACTGAGAAAGGCTCCATATCTCTTCTAAAATCACCTATGCAGTGCAGGTGCAGCAGTTGTCTTGCAGACAATAGTCTCACTGTGTGACATGCCCTAAATTTTGAATTTTCTTGTTTTCAGACTGCAATGTCAGACTTCCTAGGTGACTTCTTTAAAGTTCTCTTTTTTCCTTCCCCCTTCCCCCTCCTTTAATGTAGGATAAGTGTTTCTGACTTATAATTATTAAAGAGGGTGGTAAAACTGCACATATTGAAGAACAGATTCTGTAGTAGTAGTAGTAGCTGGCAGAAATGTTAAGTGCTTTTCACAGTCAACATTCAAACAGATTATCAGATGGCATATTTCACCCTGTTGTTACTTTAAATGAAGTGACCATGAAATCAACAAATCTGCTGTCAGGTGCCTGTCATGGAGATAGTTCTCCCTGTCACACAATGCCTCACATAACAGGTAATGTGTTTTTAAGAATCAGTCCTGTGTCACCTCATCAAGTCCTTGTTAAAAGATGAAATAAGACTGATGGTGTTGTCTCCCATGGAGTTGGACTGAAATTCAGTAAAAGCAATGCATGTTACATAAAAAAAAAGTAAAATAGGTGCCAGGAAGATGCCTCTGACTGTGCCATTACTTTTTTCTTTGTCTTCAGAATGATTACTCATTTTTTCTTCCTTATTCCTTTCTAGGCTGCAAATTAATTGGGTCAAGTTTAAATTTTGTGATAAGGACAGGAAGAATTAATCCTCAGTCACCAAACAAATGAGAACCCGGCGTGGTGTTGTGCCAGTAGCCACACATTCACTTGGAATAGTTAATACCTGCTTCCATGTCTAACAGAGATGACACTCATAATTAATTAATTTGTGAGGTGTTACTAACAGTTATTTTGTTCAAGATTCTTAAGATTAATCATTAAATTCAGGGCCAGGGATAAACTAAAATTACCATATTCAGTTTTTCTCTATATACTTTCATAACAGTTCTCCCAAGTAAAATAGATTTTTGTCTTGTTCATGAAATTTTAATTATAGCATCATTCTCAGTTTCTCAGCGTAAGGAACTGTCAGCCAGCTTGAACTCTGCTGAGACAGATGCTGCAGGGTTTTTGGTTGTTTTTGTTCTTTTTTTCTTTTTTTTAATTTTGTTTTGACTTTTCAAACTCACCATTTTTGATAAAAAATAAAAATAGGGAGGGAAGTCACCTTAGTGATATATGGACATCTGTTACTGTAATTTGTTCTTTCATGTCTAGGTTGTGACTAGCATTAGTATATTCAGGCCGGTAGGAAGAAATAACCCTTCCTTTCCTTGCCATGCTAAATGTAGTTCAAAGATTTTTTTTTTATAAGTAAAGGACTGTTTTAGAGATGCTGCTTACAGAAGCAAGAATTGGCCAGGAGGTACAAAGATTAGCCTGCTTCCTCTGTGCTGGCCAGCCAAGCTGGTTGACTATCAAGGGCTTGCAGCACCCACACTCCCAGCAGTGTGAAAAGGGAGGGGAGGGGACCATCCTTCTGAAATGTGACTGAGGCACCAGAGGCTATGTTTTAGCTAGGGCATAGATCACAATTTCAGAATGAATTTGAATTGGATGCATAACAGTACAGAACCACAGCTCTAAGAAAATTGATACTGAAGCCAGTGAAAGAAATGATTCAGTGAGATCCATAGACAGGCAAATGGCACTGCTTGAAACTTGTGTCTTGTGAGGCAAGACTTTATCTGGTTTGCACTAAGCCAGTTCTTTCTGGCTGACTATGCTGTTTCACTCATGACTCCACTGCAAAGTATGTATTTGATCAGATGTTTGAACAAATCATGTGGCTGCCATTTTTACTTTCCTGCAAATTACCTGGATACATTTTAAATGCATTTTGAGAGTTGTTTCTTTTTTACAAATGCACTTGTGTTTGAGACACTGAAGCTACTGAGGTGCCATTTCAGAGCAACTTCAAAGAATCATGGGCTGTGATTACAGGGAGAAACTGCAGATGGGTTACAGGAAAGCAAAGAACAGGAGAAATGCATTAAACCTTTAGGTAGGTTGATACTTGGCAACACTTTTTAGTGCATTTCTCTTCTCTGCCCACTTAGGCTTTTGCCATGATGTAGGGATGGAGAAATGATGTCTTTTGGATTAGGAGCAGAGATGGTGCAGAAAGAGCAAAAAGTGTTAATGATGTTTTAAGTATTGGCTTCTCGTAAGCTCCATATGGGCAAATGCTGCCACTTTGCTATATTAAATTGGAGGCAGAACCCAGGCAAATCTTTCATCATGATTATTAATTTTGTGTCTTCTTGTAGCCAAAAGGAGGTTAGAACTGTTAAATACCTTTACAGTAGAGTAGTAACACAAATTATTTTACCCAAATAGTTTATCATTGTTGTTCTTTTTTTTTGTCAACGAATTAAGCACCATTAATTAGCTCCATGTGAAAATCAGCATACATTTGAACAAGAATACTAAGTCTGGGAGGAAGTTGATCCTAGCCCTTGGTCAAACTCCCATTTTTCAAATGCATGAGAAGAACTAATTAGAGGAAAATTTCATGGACACTAAGAGAGTGAATCCTACAGACTGCGCTGAGCACAAACCTCTACAAAAATGGTGGGAAACCCATAACTTCCCCACCCCACCTGAGAATAAGTTAGAATCCTCTAGATATCATGCAGATATCAAATACTTCAGTGTATTTTAGAAATCATGATAGAATTTTACAGCTCTCCCCCATATAACTGTCACTGGATACTAGACGTAATAGAAAATATAGAGGTGAGGCTGGAAGAGTCTTTCACTCATCTAAATATGTCAAATCAAGGAATTTGGTTCTAAGTTTATGCAGTAGGAATATGGAACCTAATTCTAGTAAAAGTCATGCAACTACTGTTTCTGGATGTGATTCAGTAACCTCTTCAGATGATTCTAAAATGTGGCACTAAACATAATAAAAACCATTCCAAGCTCCTCTGTTTTTTGCCTGCCACCAAAGAATACTGGAATATTTAATGCTTTCTTGTTTCTGATGGGAGGAATTCTGTGATCTCCAGGAAATTCTTGGACAGTAACATTGGGATCTCTTAACTAAAGACCTAAATCCTACTGACTCCACCTGCAGTTAGAGAGGGTAGATGATCTTGCCCTCCACTTTGTTCCTGTTTGTGGCTTCTTTGCTGTGCCAGTGTGAGTGTATGATGGCATGGTTAGCAGATCAGCTAACCAGTCCAGCTGGAGAGCAACTCAGAGAAAGAATTCCTGCGTCCTTAATTCCCCAGCATGGCTCACTGTGCATTTGCTGCTGCTGACACAGGGAGGAGGTAGAAGCAGAGCCCAGATATGGACAGGATGGTAAGGCCTCCTTTTTCAGCAGTTTCAAAGTGCTGACAGATGTATTTGTGTAAGGGAAAAGAAGACAGTGCTGAGGAACACTGGATCTTATTGTGCCTTTGTTTTCCCCATAATTTTTCCAAACTTATTATGTTCTTAGCCCTCTGAATGATTGCTCCACAGGAAAAATTGAGAAACACATTCAGTAAGATTTTCATTTAGCTCAAGCATTCAAGAAGCATGCTACGAAACACAGCCACAGATTTTTTTTGCACTTCTCCCACAAAATGTATTAAAAGTTTCCCATGCTGAAAGCATATTACTAAGAACCAATACATAAGTATCACTAATTATTTCCAAAACTGCAGGGCAGAATTTTTATGTAGGTGATTTAAAGCCTAAAACAATTTCTAACCCTTAGAATTTAGGCTAATGTGGAGTGTTATGTCTACAGGATTACTCACCATCTCCTGCTCTGGAAATTTTATATATGAATCATCTTGTGATGCCTAAGGACAGGATCCAGAATACCAAGACGGATATTCTTTTTAACCACACCAGTCCCAAAGTTGCCCCAAACACAAGGCATATGTTCAGAGAACCTGCACACATCAAGTTCTGTTTCTTAGACACCGTTAGGCAGGCAATTAATGTTAATTTAGGCACACTACTTCATGAGGGTCTACTAGGAGGACCAGCAGTTCTTAAGAAAAATGTGGTTTATGGAAAGATCTAGTTAAATTTATTGCTCTCACACAGGGGTTGTGAGCAACTCTTACCTTAGCATACTTTGTGGCAGCTTCCATTCTGAAGCTGCTACCAGGCCAAAGTACTACTTTTTGAACAATTATTTAGTTTGAACTTCCACAGGTTTCCCAAGAGACCTCCCATCATGTGTTTCATCTGCTTTTTCTTTGTGCACCTACACAGTCTCCAGGGAAAGAGACAAAGAGTGTGTCTACACTAGACATGAGTGTACAGTGAGCTCCTCAGCTGGCCTTAGACTTCTCTCAAAGCTCTGAACCTAGCTTGGGTAACTCATCAGTATAGAACTGATGAGTATAGCACATATACATCAGCACAGAATTCTGATACCACATGGTGTCTGGATGAAGATCATTTGGCAGTAGCTGCTAATATAAACAATGTGATCCTTGCATAACAATTGGTGTGGAACTTCTGTCCCCAAAGTGGTATTGGAAGTCTCAATGCCTAGTTTCCACACCCTTAACTGGCATTTCTGTATGTGGAAGCTGATAATCATTTGCCAGTGGCTGAGATGCTTCTCAGTACAGTGAATTGCTTTCTTACAAAGGCTGTTCTTGATGCAGTAGTAAAGTCTTATAATGCATGGAGATCAGATTAAATACATATGAATTATTATCTCTATCAGATTTATCTCCCAAAGCATTCATTCTCCTCTTCTGCAAAATATTCTTGACTGAAGAAACTCAGATCCAGAAACAATCTATCATTTGAACCGTGATTATGATGCAGATTGATTGAACTTCTTGCACAGTTCAAGCTACAGGACACAGGTTTATTGAATCATAGCACTGCCTATATTGATGTTCTGAAAGCAAAATTCAGTTGGAATAATCTCATAAATACAAAAGTATTTATTAACAGTTTTTCACCTTGTTTTATTTTAATGAATTGCTTGGAATTACTTGAGCTTCATAGACTGCTTTGTCCTACAGAGTTAGGATTTACAGAGGACACTAAAAATGTTCCATTTGTTTTTAAATGGTTAAACTTTTTTTCTCTTGCATTAAGAAGGTATTCTGCATTCAACAACTTTCAGTTCTAGAAAACTGAAATGTCTATCAGAGATTTGAGTCTGAAACTGATTTATTAGTATTATATTTGCTTTAGTATTTCTTTAGGTCACACTCGATGCTTCTTGTGCAGTATACTTACTTTCACCCCCAACTCTCACATGTAGTTTCCTGAAGTCTTATGCAAAATCTATAGAGATGATAAAATTTCCGATGTATAGCACTAGGAACATCTGTTTTATTTTGCTGATTTATGATTTTTTTTTGTCCTGCCTCTGCTTTCTCACACTTCCAAGTTCAAAAGAAGTTATGTGTGTGCTTTCAGACTGTATGATGTTATTCCAAATGAGTTAGATTTACAAAAGACCACTAGCAGAAAAGTAAATAGTATAGCAATAATATTAGCAAGCGACAACTTGCTATGGAGGAAAGTCAGTTCTGTGCAGATATGGTTCACATATGAAAGTGTCAAAAGTTAGTGCCTGTCAGGATTTTCAAAGCATACATTTGTTTTTGAAACTTTGTTGGAATCATGTTCTCTATTTTTAGTCTCCTCATTTCCTCTAAAAATTTAGTTTAATTGTGTGCTCTTGTGAAATTATGCAAAGTGATTTAAGTGACAGAAATAATCTACCTCATCACTCTCAAATGCTTGCTGTTTTTCCTTCGTGTGTTGAAACCAGTTAGAGATCCATCTTTTCATATATATATGGCTGCAATAGGGCACATAAAGGATTTAGGATGGTCCCAATCATTTTATGGGACATTGGATGAAGTCCATAGTCCTAAATATTTAGCAGAGCTTTATAAACAGTTTTGGCTTGATTTAGGGCCAATCCTTAAAAGCTTTAGAAGTCAAATTCAGTTCAAATAGTTGTTTCCTACCAAAGCATGAAATTCCTTCTTCTTCTTTCAACATTGCAGTGTTTCTGTCCTGGCCATCTTGTGCTTCAGAGCACTTTCTTCATTGGCACTTATGACCATATGGATGAAAAAATAATACTGTGAATACTAAACACAGTTGTTTTTACCATGTCTTCTGAAGGCATTTTTAATTCTGAAAAGAATTAAGCAGCATTCTAAAATATCCTCGCATGATTGAATTCTGTTACTATCTGGATGCATTCCTTCACAGAATGCATGGTTAGGAACTTGCTGTGACATCATAGAATTGAGTCAAAAGCTGCAGCTGCCTTATAACAAGAAAAAGTATTCAGATTCCTAGTGCTGTGATAATAATACCTGTATATCAAATTAGCTACCATGCAAAAAAAAAAAAATATGATCACTTTGGAAGATGTACATAAATGCAGGTTTTCACTAAACTTAATTATTTTAAACAAAATAGTATAGCTGATGTTATCTACCACATAATTACTTATCTTGAATTTCTTCTGTTTCTCTGGAGCATCTTCTGTTGGCCCATAATGTCCAGACATGGATTACAGATCACATTCATCTAATCCAATATGAGCTTTCTTTGCTGTCACTGTGCCATGAATTTTGTTCATTTTTTACTAACATTTTTACTAACAATACACTGAAAGGACAATTTTCTGCATATTTTTTCTACTTCCATTTTCTTTTTCTTTAAAATGGTCATATCTATTTAAACTTGATTTAAGTGAAACATTCCACAGCTCTCCCTCGGCAAGAATTCAACCCAAAAGCAAACATTTACAGATGCTCTGATGTAATATCCCCCCCAAAGTACATAAGGGGGGTACTGTTCAAGCGCTATCCTGCAGGCACCAGTGAGCTGCACAGTGCATCTATTCACTGCAGGGGCTCTGATCTGCATATGCAATCGTTTCTGTATGCTGTTTCTATTGACACAGGGAAAAAATTCAAGGAAAAAAAAATGAGGGAAAGCCTTCAAGTTTGAGGTTATTTAGCCTTTCTCTTTTAGAGAAGACCCTCCTAACGTGTTTCATTTTTTTTCTCTTTTTAAAGAGACTTTTTAAAAATTCTTAAATCAAGTGTCTGGTCAAGTCTGCTACAGGAAGGAGAGCAAGGCCTGTGAAAATGAAAGTGATGTTTTGGGGTTTGCCCCTGAAAGGCATTAATAGACACAGCAGTTTGGTAAGAACCAAGTGCAGATTAAAGACCTTAAAGGACAGTAGCTGAGGGAGGGAGGCAATCACCAACTGTACTAAGAAAAACTGAATAGCTATCTCTGAAAAGAGGCTAGGCATCGGGCTTTGATCTGCCCGCCTCCTTGTATATAAATGTAATCTTGGATCTTGATTGAATATTCCCACTCTGATTTTGTAATTAAAACATCATTTATACTGAGAATAATTAAGACAACTGTACATTTGATTTTAAAATCAGTTTTGAGTATTGTGCCTTGTCAAGCTACAAGAATGGTTCCTGCAGCTTTACAACTTAGCATTAAGAGGCAGACAGTGACCGCAGGCACCTGAGTGGAAGGTTTGACAGTTTGATAAATTAGGAATGACACTTGCCAAAATGGCTGTCCTTCCCTCAGCCTGCCAGTGGAGCATTTACACACTGTTAATTGAATTGGCAATTTGTGTAACAGTACCTGCCCCAGAGCTTTTGTAATGCTGGAGCTGCCATTTAGCTCTGATAATCCAGGACTTGGGAATAAGGACGAAAAGCTTCACATGATATTATTGCAGATTTAAAATGACAGTTGGGGACCTTGTTGCCAATTTCCCATTAAATGAGAAATAATTAACAATAGCAATAACAAAGTCTTATAAAGCTGGAAAGTTAAATTGACTTTTCAGCAGTAGTATGGTTTGAAATTGCTTCTAGTGTGATTATCAGATTGCCCTTTCAGTATTATATACCCTAAATAGTATCATCTCATGGTCTGAATAGGCAATAGTGTCTAAGCTACCCTGTTTTATTAGTGTGAGACTCTTCTGATTTATCTGTGGGTTTTTTTTTAATTTCTTCATGCAATGTAAAAATTGAGTTATGCTATAATATTTCAGACATATAAAAAACTTAATGAAATATTAGAGATTCTGATTTCCATGGTTATCGGTAATTGAGTGACAGTAGAAACAAAATTTTCAGTCACAGATGAATATTGTTAATTATGAGGTTCTTTTTTATAGTAGAAATTGATAACTTCACCATAAATTTCTCCAGTGTACCTAATGCCACTGTCTGAAATGATAATTTATCAGCAAACTATTGTTTTTCTCTCATGCTTCTTATGTTTTGATAATCCTTGTGAATGCTTCCTGATGATTTGATGCCCAAATACCATAATAACCAAAACCCATATAAGAATTAGCCACCAAAGACTAGAGTCTTTGTTATTTTTAGGGCTTAATATCATATGTTTCAAAGCTGGCACATTTGCTGCATTGTAAAAGGTTAACTTCTCCATGCAGTTGTGCAGCTCATATTCTTGCTTCAAGGTTTAGACCTAGAAACTTCAAATGATGTCTGGAAGAGGAGGTGGAGATCCCAAGAACTGATGGGTCTTGCCCATCATGAGAATATGTGTGGATTCACAGGATGCCACAGTGACTAGATGAAGTACACAAGTCTGATCCATTTCCCCCCTAGTAAATAGTCTAAGATAATATAGGTTTAATAATTTATATGCTAGAAAGTATATTTTCATCTGATTGCTGTGATCTTAGAGGCAGATGCAGAACAGAATGATCCCAGTCAATAGGCCTATACTAGCCTCAAGTCATATTTGCATTTTAATATTATATGACAGGATTATAGTGGTTGTAGTATTACATAAGTGATGAAAAGCAAAAGAGGGCAAATAAAAGGAGAGGTGAGCAAAGATAAGCTGATGTGGAGCAACTGTGCAGAAAGATCTGTGCTAAAGCTTACAATTCACATATTTGTGCAGGCCATTTCACAGAATATTAAGGTGTTGGAATGAACCTTAAAGATCACCTATTCTCAAACCCTGCTGCCATTGGCAGGGACCCCTCCCACTAGACCAGGTTTCTGAAGGTCTTATTGTCCCTGACCTTGAACACTGCCAGGGTTGGGGTGTCCACAACTTCCCTGGACAACCTGTTCCAATGTCTCACCACCCTCACAGTAAAAAATTTATTCCTAATATCTAATTTAAATTTCCCCTCCTTCAATTTGTACCCATTACTCCTTGTCCTGTCACTGCAGTTCCTGATGAAGAGTCCCTCTCTGGCTTCCCTGTAAGCCCTCTTTGGATACTGGAGGATTGCTGTGATGTCTCCATGCAACCTTTTCTTCTCCAGGCTGAACAGCCCCAACTTTCTCAGCCTGTCTCCATAGGGGAGGTGCTTCAGTCCTCTTATCAACTTCATGGCCCTCCCCTGGACCTGCTTCAATCGTTCCATGCCTTGCTTATGTTGGGGACACCACAATCGTATACAGAATTTGTTCTTGTAGTTGATGAATGCAATTAATAATCTTAGAGAATTCTATTCTAGAGCAGGAATTCAATGAGAGGTAAACTCCAAACTAAAAGTTTGGATGGAATCCAGCTTAAAAGGACAGTGTAAAGGTCAGGCACTGGAGCAGATACAGAGATACAAAAAAAAAAAGCACGAGTTACCACTGGATTGGAAGCATGATGCCGCGCAACCCACTGCTCTAGCCAGTGCTCAGAGAGAAAGGGCCAACACTTCCAGCCCCAGTGGCAAACTCACACCGTGCACAGCACACTCTGTAGAGGGGAGGCAGGCTTGGCAGGGAGCAGTTAAGGGAATGAACTAAAAACGGATATTACAGGGAACAGGAGTTATGGCATGGTATTGTACATGCTGTTGGATATGGAAGGAAGAAATTAATTTCTGTTGAACTGAAGGCAAAGTCAGGATAGGAAATTATGAACCTGGATGAGGAATGTACATAGAAAATAGATTTCTTACCAAGACAGCCTTTAACTGATGGCTCTTTTTCTTTTACCAAGGCCGTCCACCATAATGTAAGAAAGGAAGGAAAGAAGGAAATAATCACGACTAGAGTGTAAGGTGTGAGATTTTTTTACTTTTTTGTTTCTTCAGGTCCCATAGTACTTGTGGGAAACTATTCCCAGCAATTCAAGACTTCATAGAATACTAGTTTATTCAGTCCAGAAATTCTGAATCTGTAATTTAAAAAAAAATAATTATCCCATGAGTAAATGCAATGCCTTTCTAGAGGGGGAAGAAAAATCATCTTGTGATTTGGTTTGAGCCATAATACTGGAAGGTTTTGCTCTCTGTCTTCTGACAAATTCTTTATGTAGTTCAGGTGAGTTACAGGATCTGTATTTGTAGTATACAAAAATTATTATTATCTCTTTGAAAGTCTTCTGACATTTAATTCCTTCAGAGTTTTAGAAACCTATATATAGGTTTGCAAAACCTCTTTTTTTATATTAACCTTTTTATATTAGGTTATTGCATTTTACATAGTTCATTATCCAAACTGAAATCTTCAATACAAAGTAGTCCTATTGAAAAAATCACTTGATTAAATGTTATCAAGTTGTGAATTTAGAAATTAGTGTGAAAGGATATAAATTTTCAAGGGCCTTCATGGCATATGAAGCTCTTGTGGATTTATACATGCCGCAGAGAAGGAAATGCAGGTATACCAGATAAAACTAATTTGCTAGTCGGTAAAGTTAGCATGTTTCTGTTAGCAAATTAAAACACAAATAGTAAAGTGTCTATCACTACCAGCTTTTTTTTCACTTACAAAGAAGAAGGAGATGGGGAGAACCCTACTGTAAAAGACAACATGTTCTAGAAATATGGTGTAATCTTCATAATACTTTTAAGTGTATTCCCAGATCAGCCAGGTTACTATGCTGCTTATGTCCTAGAGGATTTTAAGTCTTTTCCAAGTCTGCTGCTGGAATTTCTCTCCTTATTACATACTGGTTTTCAATTTATACTATGTAGCTATTATCCTTAGGATAATTATACTAAATAAAGGCAGAGCTGGAAAAGCAATATATGTGTTGATGAGGAATTTTCTTTCATTGAGGCGCTAAAGATCAAAATTGCCTCTTATCTCAGGGGAAAGCTCAGTAGATAAATAAGCTGTAGAGGGCAGCCAAAAGGTCAGCAAATTAGACTCTGTTGATCCATGCTGAATCTATTTGGGGAATGGCTATCTCCTTCTGGATTCTCTTTCTTCCGTTAGCTGCCAGCTGAGTGTTTTGTGCACTCCTCTTACTGCAATGTAACAGTTTGGGAGAAGTATGCTCAAAAAAGTAGTCAAAGTACATACTATAAAGAACTGCCGAGGTAAAAACTGAAGTGCCTTGCATAGCATTGAAAAATGATGCAGAATGGGATTATTTCTCTGCCTGCAGAAAAACCTCCTAAGGAACTGCCAGCTGTATTCCACAACACCTTCAATATTCTGCTTTTCTTCTAAGGTTTTATTAAATTTTTAAGTGTCCACTGTTGAAACATCAGGAAGTCCAAAGATCATAGCTGTGCTTAGTCTCTTTTTTTTCTGGAAACTGGTCTCTTTCTTCCTCTTTAGTGGCATTCTGTCCTCTAATTTAAATCTAAAATTTCTCACCCACTCAAAAGCAACAGCACATAAGACCTTCTGTGTTGCAGCTATGCCCTCCACTCCAGAATCATTCTTGGTTTTTCCCTTACTTATCTTTGTCACTTCCTCCTGGCTGTTCAGAATTTAGTAGAAAGCAGTTCACTTTGCGTTGTTTTTATATCTTTCCAAAGTTTACCTCAGAACCTCTTCTCTTTACTCTCATTAAAGAATTTCACAAACATCTGGAGCAACCTGTTAATTTATTTTGTTTTCTAGTTAATTTTCAATTGCAACTCAGCAAAACACAAAAAACTTTATCTCTAATACTTATAATTTAATACTTGGACAAATAGTTTCGTATTTTCCCAGTCCAAACTGAAGAAGAGAAAATCTCCCCATACCCTATTTTCACCATGCTTGTTTATGTCTCCGTTGTGTGAGGCTGGAGGCTCCCCAGGGAAGCCAGCTTCACAGTTTGAGCATCACACACTTATGACTGCCTCTTACCCTATGAAGTGTGGTATAAAACATGGAAGGATTCCATATATACATTATTTATTGTGTAAGAGGAATTGGTGAAGGTGTATGCAAGACAAAGAGGATTCCAGAAGTTCTGAACAGATTTAAATCCATGTGTTTATGTGATTTTGTGAACAGTCTAATAAGGGTTCCTTTGGTGAAAATGTTACATATATCTGTTTAGGATTCACTGTTCTGTACCTACTTTCATTTTTCTATCAGTTAATGAAAGAACATGATAGTCGTGCTAAATAAAGAGCAATTAAAAAAATCTTCCTTCTCTTCAGTTCTGTGATGTAATTGCTGCTGATATTCAGTGTCTACTGAAATCTTCCACCATGCGGTTACAGGAGTTTATAAGAGAATTTATAACACCAGTTGTTATTTTATCCCCACTTTTTTTGAATGGATAAGGCAGAGCTGAGAAGATCTTTGTAAGAAAATTTTTTTAAGTCCTCTGAAACGGTCTGTTTTAGTACCACCAAAACATTTTGCGTATAAGCAGTTTTGCATCAGGTGGCCAAATGAATTTGCATGGAAGTTTCTGCTTCTCTCAGATAAGTAGATGCATATAGACTTCCTCTTAGAATGTTTGTTTTGGAGATACTCTGTTTCATAAGAAACAGGTTCAGAGTCATTCAGACACTGAGCAAGAGTAAGAATATTTTTTTAATCTTGAGAGTGAAGGCAACTTGTCAGGATACAGGAATCCTTGCTCCCTGTGTTCAGTTATTTATACATAATCCAGTAGTGTCTACAGAAGAAGTAGATACTGCCTGAACTCAGTATACTTCACAGCTTGAGTTGAGATTCTCCCAAGAGAGAAGTGAAATTTTTTTTTTCACCTGAACTGGGATAGCTTTTTATTTTTCTGTGATAAGGGGTTCCAGCAATTGGAGACCGAAGCAAGAAAATTATTCTTATAGCTTTGTGCATAAATTCTGATGATTTTTTTACTTACTCTTGCAATGGAGGCACATTTAGAAGGGATGAAACTTTACTGTAGCCATATATCTGAACCACCTTTGATGTCAAATTTTGAACATAATCTGAAATTTACAGTTTTAGCCTACACTAAAATATGATCACAGTTCTTCCAAGAATCACAAGCAGTTTAATTTTCTATAAATGCTATCAATCTGAATTGCACAGGGTTTCTTTCTGCTCTCTATCACTCTGTTTAAACCCTTAAACAGGGATCAGAACAGCCGGAAGCTACCCAGTCCAGTGTTGGGGAATTTTGGTTCTTAATCCAAACTTCAGATCTCATGTTTTGCAATTTAAACATATGCTGCTAAGTTTTGATTTAGAATAAACACATCCAGGATTAGATATTTACTGTGACTTTTTGTGGCTAAAGTTTGAAGAAAATTTAACTTTGGTGGTGTTTTGTTTTGTTATCTTAATTGTGCGTCCAGAAAAAAAGAATGAGAGATTTTGCTCACTTCATGATGTGAAATTAGTTGCATTTGCTGCAGAAAGAAAAAGGTATATTGCTGGATATGTATTCTTAAAGGGCATATGGTGAAAAAACAAAAATCCCATTTACATGTGAAGTGATCTTATTGACCACAGTAAGAAACTAGAATACTACCTAGTATACAGTTCTTCAGAATGATGTGTTGTTAAAGACTGCTGGCTCTGTGCCGAAAAGTGTGTGCATTTGGTGGTGAGGTGTTTTTTTTTGTTTTGGTTTTGTTTTTTTCTTTTTTTTTTTTTTTCTGTTTTTAGGGGGGTTTTGTTTTGTTTTGGGGAGTTTTGGGGAGTTTTTATGAGGTTTTGTTGTTGTTTGTACTGCATAATAACTCAATTCCAACGTGCATAATAATCACATTGAGATCTTGTTTTTAACCAGGCTTCTAAAATATTTCTCTAAATCATACTGATAATTTTCAGGCCTTAAAGCCCTAAGCATTTGAAACAAGCAATCTTAGATCTATTGTTTTTTTTTTTATGGCTCAGATTCCTAGTGGAACATGAAAGCTGCTTACAGTACTTGTAACTCCTTCAATTTCAGGTAATCAGAGTATTGAAAGAGGCTGCATAAAACCTCACTTTTTTCTGTAATGAAGACTGCATATTCTTACCCCCTTGGCACAAGACTTGTCTGAAGTTTAGAATAAAATATCTAAAAAAATATCTAAAAAAATCAGTTTACAATGTATTACCCTGTTTATTTTACTTTCAGTGAAGCTTCAGCTTCAGTCCCAAATCTTCAAGTATTGTATTTAGATCCCTGTAATCTACTGATTCCAGCAGGAGGAGGTAATTTTTGTGACTCTGCAATTAATAGTTCCTTTACTTTGGAAAGTTAGATTCAGACTACTGAATCATTTAATCATGTTACTGTTTGCTATCATCAATAAACATTTGGTACTTTTGATGATGTTGCTCTTTGCCATAAACAATAAAAGCAATCTCGTTGTACATCTATAATCACTGAGTATTGAAAAGCAGCATTAAAGTATAAAAAATTTCCAACATATAGAATTTCATAATGTCAATTTAGTAGCAGTATACATTTCAGTAGTCTTTATGTTAAATCATTTTATTGATAAATGGTTTTGAATGATTTTTTGTTTTCTAATTTGTAGAAAGAGTTGTTTTTCCAGTTGAAAAAGTTAATGCTTCAGAGCCTGCTGGAAAAATAGGGCTATAAGTGGAATTTTTGTACTACTGTAGCTGTGATAAAGAAGTTACTCCCCCTTGTTAGATGGAATTGCAGTATTAAAATGATTTTCTGGGTGAACATTTGGAGATGTAAAACAAATAACTTACACAAAAGAATGTTCTTTGATAGTTTATACAAGTAAAACTCATAGAAAGTGCATTACATATTTCATAACTTAGCTTATTTCTGAAATGTCAGGTGGGAATTAATTTGGAATACTGTTTTGAAGACACTGATATGTATCTAGAACCCAAAATCCCTTTTGTGCCAAGAAAGCTAATTTTTGTATTTTAAAATTAATCTAGCCAAAATCTGGATTAGCTATGTCACATCCCCTTAACCACAGGCATGTAAACTTCAGGATAGACAGCTGTTTGGATGTTTCAGACTGGGACTCCTGCCCTCAGCAAACATATTTGATTCTCCTACATGGTCACTTGGCTGCGTGTGCTCGTGTCCATATGTTTGGATGGCATTGTGCCTGCTCACGAGTTGGTGAAACTGTTCCACTAGGGCTTAGACGCCAAGATAACAGGTTGAGCTGGGCACCATCTATCACAGACTGCCTTCCTCCACGTCTGAAGCAATCGTTCCAGGAGGGACAAGAGGCCGTGCCCCACAACTTGCCTTTTTGCATTCATCTTTCTTGACACTTAGGTATTCCAAACGCCCCAGAAAGAAGAAAGAAGGAAAAGACAGACTGAGGAGAAATGTTTTGCTTTCAAAGAAGCAATTGTCATTGTAGCTGTGGCATAAACTTATGAAGTTCACAGGGGATTTAGAAATGCATGCAAACTGCATAGTGTACAAGCCCTCCGGCAATCCGCATTAATTCAAGCTTAAATCAGACAACAACACAAGTGGGCAAAGTGTAAAAGAAGTAGAAGAGTCGTTGAAACATTTTGCAGTTTGCCTTAGATAGCTGGAAAAGGCTATTGTAATAGTCCAATGTTACTTTATGTTTACAACAGCTGATAAATTCGGCAGAAAAAATTATCATGCTTTCAGGTTCACTGTCATCTTCCTACATACTTTGCTTTCCTTTTTTCCTTAGACTAGTGTAGCTACATAAACACACTTAACTATGTGAAAATCAGTGCAGTATTATTAAGACATAAAAACAGTAAAGGCAGTTTTAGAAATAGTCATCAAAGGGTGAGAAAATTCATTGCTTCTCAGACATCAGCAGAAAACAAAGTTCTAGAAATTATCATTACTATCAAAGTGATCAGAAGTGGGTCCTTTTGCAGTTGAATATATTATTACATTTCTCTTTTCCCTGTTTTCCTTCCACAAGGCCTGATGCACTGGACTTTGGGACACATTCTTGGAAGATATGTTCTTTCACTTAAAATAATTTTGGAGAATTCCCATTAAAAGAAAGAAAAGAAAAACTTGTCAGGGTTCCAGAAACATATACTGCTTTAAATGTGTTATAAAACCTCAATGCTATGTCAGTTCTAATTAATATAGATTTATGAAAACTGGCATGACTTTTTACACTATTTTCATTGAAGCAACTGAGAATAAATTATTCAGAAAAGCAACAGATGAAGGAGTTTTAAGCAGCTTAGTGTTTTAAATCAGTTGTTAGTCCCTGTCTCTTCTTGGATAGGTTACACAGTTTATATTTTTTCTACTGAAAACAAATTATTTGATTAATGTAAGAAAAAAATCACAATCACAATTACTTTGAATTAACTTATAAGACTGATGTTTTTGTTACTGTACACATGGACAGGATACTAACCTCTCAAAATTAGAAGCTCCATTTGAAATTGTTTCCTACTTGACTGTTCGGCTGTTTGTGTAATACATACCATTAAGTAAGGTTTCCCACTTTATATCTTAATTCTCATGTTGCTTAATGTAATCTCAGTTACTTGTTGTGTTGTTAATATATATATTTGCTACTTTGCCAGTCCTGGTCTTGTACAGATTGCAAGAGCTGAGCATTGGGTTTGGTTGGAGGTTTTTTGTTTTTAATTTGAGCAAAATCAACCTAACATTATTTTAAATAAAGGTTCAGGAGGTTTCTTGGACTTAAATTCCTGTCTTTAGCTGTTGTAGGATTTTTTTGAACTACACTAGACACTGAGTAGTAGACTGGAAGTGTTGACAAAGTGTGAGTATAGGAGCCAGGAACAGAAGAGCTTCATTCTTGGCACTAGTGCTGTCTTTCAAGCAAGACTTGTCTAACCCTCAACATGGCAAATTTCATGAATTTGTGATCTTTCAGAATTAGTCTTAGCCATCTCTCTGTACCTTAGTCTATTCATGTGTGAAATATATTAATTAAGCATACCAGTTTTATAGTAATCTATGAAATTCCTGGATGATAAACACTGTGAGAATGCAGGGTACTATTCTGTGTAATAACACAATCTCCTTTGCAGCAACCATGGAAATCCTTACAAGGATGAGAAAATAGTTCATATTTTCACAGTAAGCTGTCCTTCCTCTCTGTTTTGAGTTTTGAGCACTTTAGCACTGCATGGGTAAATTCTCACGGTCAGCAGCATTTAGGAGTTAGTCTCAGCAGAGTTTCCAGAGCCTGCTTTCTAATTTAAACTTATTCTATGGTAAACTACCTGAGCTGAGCCACTGTGAGCTACGACTTTTCTGTTGGCTCATAGAAAAGTATCATTGAATGGTTGTGGCTCATAAGAGTATAGAACATAAGTAATAACTTGTCAATGCACAGTTTTTAACATGTGGAGTGTATTTGATGATGGTTTCTGGTTTAGTTTGGGGTTTTTTTGCAGTAGACTTAAAATACATATGAATATTTTGTAGCTCAAATTGTTGCATCCTTTAAAATTACTTCCTTTTTGTTGTGGTTGCAGGAGTGGTAAGCACAATAGGTCAGGCTATTCTTTATTTCAGAAAAAAAAATATTTTAATGTTTGTTATGAATAAAATCCAAGGACAAGTGGGTTTAAAAAAATTAGAACTCCTGTTCTAATACAAACTAAAAGCATCATAAAACAATAATTTGTCTTTTGCTACAAAAGCTATCCTTTATCTCTTATAGATACATAACTTGGTTGAAAAATTACCATTACTTTTTACTGACTAGCCCCAGATAAGATGTTAACTCAGATTAACTAATAAGACATCTAAAAAAGCTCTCAAAATGTGGCAGGCAAGTTCTGTGTGGTAAAGATGTGGAAACTGAGGCACAGGGAGGTGAAAAAAAAATTATCAGAGGCTTTTCATTAGGCAACTAATATATTTAACAAAGGGAGTCTTTCTTGCCAGACTAGTGCTCTGTCCTTTAATTTTGCATGTAAATATATGTTTCTGCTTCTCAATAAGCAATCGAGAAATGCAAAATTTAACTGAATTTTTCTAGAATAAGAAATAAGCTCTAAGGCTACAGAGGGCCAACATTTAGTTATTGTCAACAAAATGAAGTAGCTGCTTTGCAGAGGAAATACATTTTGGCTGTGGTTCAACAAACACTGATATTTAATTATTAATATCAGCAGAGTACCATAGATTTGTATTAATTTAGGCATGGATGCACAATCACATTTTTGTTGGATTAGTCAAAGGCTCTTCAGAAGGTTAATGCTTTATCCTTTTATACAAACTTCATGCTGTCTGGAGAAAGACAGGACATTCCTGAATAAAATCTGAGGGTTTAAAGTAAGTATTCAAAAGATTTGTCAACAGAGGTGATTCTGCAGAGGGAGTCTGTACTAATGTAATTCCTTCTGCCATGTGGCTGCAGTGTGTTGGTAGAATGGATAGACCTGGATTTACCTTACCTCCAACCCCTGCCAGCACAGCAGCAGATGCTAAACAGAGTCCTGATATACAGCAGGGTATTGGATGCTTAAACCACTCCTGTTTAGCAAAACATTCTGTTAGTGCTTAGCTATTGCATAGTGCCTTATAGGTAACTCTTTTCAAATGAAGTAACCTTAGGTGAATACCTGAAGGTAAATGCGTGTTTAAGCAACCAGCAAGGAGCCCTTAAGCCTTATTAAGAACTGAATGATTCAGACTAATGATGGTTTTGAGCTGACAAATTGTATCTCTGGAGGAATACTTAAAATTTACCATTCGTCAAACCCCATAATATTGTGTGTACTAATGATTTTATTATATTCTGAAGTATCTTTGTGTTCCTTCAAATAGCAATCTCATTGATAAAAGATTTCTGTGCTTATTCTTCCCTTAATATTAGTGCATCAATGTCTGCATCTGGTAACTTATGCATGTTCTTGAAGGAAATGGAATTAATAAGAAAGAAATTGCATATTTTAAATGAAAATGAACATGTGATTATGTTTAGCTAGCAGATTCTCCTAGTCTACATACTTCTACCCTAATCTTTAGGCTTTGTATTAAGCCGGAGGCTACTTTTTCTCAAAATCCCCAGTGGCAATCACTCTTTCTTCAGCCTTCCCATGGCACATCAAAGACAAACTCAGGGAGAGAAAGGTAATAAGAAGGACTTTATTAACCTATCTATTTTGTGTAGGCTACCTTTCTTTCTGTATTAACATGTTCATTATGCGACCTAGCTGGATTTGCCTGAACAGCAACGATAATCCTGGCGCTCGTGTCGATGTTGTTTTTTCCTGGATACTGCGTTTATCTGGAGATGAGGGCATAGGATGTGTCTCTGTGGCTCATGTTACATTAGTTAGATGCTAATACCCTTCTCTGTATGAAGGCCTGGGTTTCCAACAGTTCATTCTTCTCTTGGTGGACAGACAGCTGAGCACATCCTGCATAAAGCCGCAGTTTCTAGCCTGACTCTTTCAGACTTAAATTTTGCGTGTTTACTTTAAAATAGCAGGCTGTGAAGTGTGGGAGTGCAGGTGCCATCGAGCAAGTGTGTCAACTGTCACTTGTACAGGTGAAGACAAAAACCTCAGGAGCTGTGTTAGCCTGGGCTTCTCCCGCTGCAGATCCGACCTCTCAAGCGATGTCCTGGCTGCTGGTGGGTCAGGTGGTGCTAGACCTGAAGGGGAAGCACTGAGGGCAGCAGTCACGTAGCATGGCCAGGCAAGCTCTCCTGCAGAGCCCACTGCCTTCTGACAGAAACCATCTCCAAAGTGCAGCTTTGGAAAGGTTTTTTCATTCCCTTTGAAGAACTAACTGCTTGAAGAATGAGCAGCATCTCCCCAGGCCTCTTCAGCTACTGATCAGTTTGTTTACTGGGAGGCTGGAGATGGCTCCCACTCTCACTGGGAAGACTGAAGTTTCTTTCCCTTACTTGAAACAGTGTCCTCCCCACCTTCCCCAGCCTACAGACTGACCTTGGATTTGAAGAAGTGCTTTCTTCAATGAATCCTGCCCTCTGGTAATTTTGATGATCTGCTAGAAGGAGACATGCTCTCCTTCTTTCCTCTGAGGATTGCTTATGTAAGTTATCGAGTAATCGTTTTGATGGCAGTTTTTTAAATTATTGTTTTATTTAAAAAAGAAAGGCAGCCAGGTGACACTTACTGCCAGTACCTAATCCAGGAGGCATAACTTGAGTATGTCACTTCTAGCCGGCAACCATGGGCTTTGTGTGAAATGAGCTGCACTGGTGATGTTTAAATATGGAGAGGCATAAAATGAGGTATGTGGATATTTCAAGTGGCAACTAACGGAGCTCTGGAGAATCAAGACACTCGGATTAAGATGTTCCAAATACTGTTCTGAATCTGCTCCTAAATCCCTTTAAAATATATTGAAATTTTACTAATATATTAGTCAGGAAGCCACTGAAACATGTGTTTAAGTTGTAAATTCCTAAGCAGTTCCATCTAATTTAGCCTGATTAATTTCAAGAAAAGTTTGTACTTACAAGCTTTGATAGGCTAGAACCTAAAGATGACCACTTAGACCAATGTATGCAAAAAATTGAGTGCAGTTATTTCATTTGCACATGAAAGTTTTCATGCAAATGTTTTTAAATGCAGTATCATTTGCATATGAAGAGTCTTTACATCTGTAACTGAAAGTTGTGAGTGGAAAACGATGTGCAAACTTTTTAAAAATCAGGCCTTCAAATCAATGTTGGTTTTAACAAAAAGATAGTCTTTTATTTGTTTAAAATTCAGTCATAAAGTTTCTCAATTCAGTCAGGAAGATACAGCAAAATTCAATATAAAATGTAGTAGTAAAGCGCACCAGGTTATGTTCAGGTGCAGAGAAGTTACTCTGAAATAAAGGAGGGTGTAAATTTCTATAGCATCAGATGACTCACAGGAAAAGTCCAGGTGTATGCTTTTTCCCCAGTAAATGTTGAGTAGTTAGGGCTACCTAGAGAGAGAGACTGTTCTGGTTTGCAGTGAGTGTGTGCATGTAAGCTACCAAACAGCAAGTGAAGTTCATATTTGCTTTACTCTAAAGGTACTGATTCACACAGCTGAAGCCTTGTTCAGGATTAATATTTTTTATTTATTACTTTTTGAAATTAATTTTTCTTCCTAAGTGTATTAGATATAAAGGCATCAAAAATATTTTACATCTGAATGAGATTGTCCAGATAAGCAGAGTTTAATGCAACTTGACAAATCCACTTTGCATTCTCACAGTTACTTGATGTGGATTCATTTTCTTGAGTACTTCCAAACAGTTACACTCTCAAGCCTGAAAGATTAAGAACACATATGTTTAACTAAAGAATACAAGCATTTTTATCACTTTTTGTAAGAGTACTTATTCTTTTAAAAGAACTTGACTGAATCTTGAAGTTATTATGGAACTGAGGACTCTAAGAGAGTGCATTAAAGTAGCACACACACACTATTGAGTGATGCTTAACCAACTTTCTCTGGCAAGGGTTTCATTTTCTGATCACTATACACAGAATTTCCTATGGAAGTGTTTATTTTATATTTTAACCAAATGGTAAATATATCAATTGGATAATTTTGTAAACTATAAAAGATGTACG
Source organism: Eopsaltria australis (assembly GCA_034509425.1). Lineage (NCBI taxonomy): Eukaryota > Metazoa > Chordata > Aves > Passeriformes > Petroicidae > Eopsaltria > Eopsaltria australis. Next base: position 1,406,258 of record JAVTVJ010000116.1, on the reverse strand, counting down.
TGTGTGTTCATTCCAAATTACTTCTGGCTTGTAAGCATTTTTTTTTTTAACTGTAATAACCATAGCAAGTTAAAATTAGAGAAAAACCCTCACTTTGACTAGAACCTACTTTGGAAACCAAGGAAATAATATAAAAACACAAACTGTATATATTTCTATGGCACCTGCTGTTTTTCAGGTGTTTATAACACAGCCATAAAAATTCACTCCAGGCTGAAATTTGGTATTTAAAAGTCTCAGCTCAGCAGGATTTTTAAATCAGATTTGGTTTAAATTAGTTTGGCTCTCTTTCAGTTATAAAAAGGAGGGTGGAGGAAAGAAATTTTTATGTGTCAAATATAATTTTATTCATTCCTCTAGCTGAAAAACAGTTTTGCTTTACAGAGATATAATTTCCAGGGTTTTAGTCCACAACATGGAGTAGGGATTCAGGGTGTCAAAGGGGAAAAAGAGAGAGAGAAAGAATTACCATCCAAGACTTTGGCATTTGCAGATGCTTAATGTCTTATGTGAGAACATTTACCATGGATCCTTACTGAGTCTTTATAAAACTGTATCCAGGATATACAGCGTTCTTTTAATTGAAAAAACATGCTTTCATTCAGTAAAGTCAGTAATTCATAGTTTAAGGTCTGTTTTGTCATATGTCAATGACTGGTGGATGAATTGTGTTCAAATATAATTGATTTAATACTTTGTAACAGTGACATGAAAGAATCTGAAGCAATCTGGGGCCTCAGCTTCCTCTGTGCTTTGCTGAGAGCTAGGCATCTATAATCCGTCTGGCTCATCTGAAAAATTCTTCATCCTTCTGTGGTATTCAGTGCATATAAAAAAATAAAAATTAATTAACCGAGGATCAAATGGAAAGATTGACATAATTTACATTTACAGTGCACTACCATTTGTACATTGCTTATATATACATACATATGTATACACTGGCATCTCTGCTTGTAAAGATCATCAGTTGCAGCAGAACCTGGTAGATGGATGGGCTGAAATTTTCCAAAGTTGCCAGTGGCTTTGGATGCCTCTTTGCCCCTACACTTTGGGCCCCATTTTCATCTGTTCAGATAAAACACTGCTCCAGATGAAGCCTGTAAAATCTGTGGCTGAAAAACATTATTGTAAATCAAGCTTTTGGGGTGCAAAACACTGACACAGCCAAAAGTGGAGAACAAATTTATTTAAAGTTAGCTAGCAAAGACTCAAAGTGGCTGGTATTAATTTCTTTAAACAGAATATATTGTGTTGTGTTACTGCTTATTTTTAACTCTATTATACAATGGAATGCATTACTATAGTGTTTCCTTCTCCCATCTGTTCCTCAAAAAGAAAAAAAAAAGAAAGAGGTATGTAACATTACAAAAGGGCTCTTGGAAATGTTTATTATGCTAAGTACTACTTTTCATTACTAAATCAAACCTAGAGACAAGCTAGCTGAAAAAGTGTTCTCTTTCCCATATAGCGGCTATGCATACTTTTGCTTTACCAATCATTCCTGAAATGTGGACATTTTCACTTTCACTTCATCTTGGGGTACATGGGAGATATGCCTGATGTTCCATGAGTGATTAGAATGTAGTGATGTTTCTCTCATTGTGAGATACTGCCAAGCCATAATTTGCAAGTACTGGATGTCCTGAACTGCAATAGGATAATTTTGATACTTCAGCCTTGGCATTATCTCAGGTTTTGCTTTAAATTTAATTCTCATGTCTGTCCTAATGTGGCTATTTTACCAATAAACCAGACACATTTATTGTTTCTTTCCTTTTTTCCTCTCCTATTGTTCATGCTTTGACAGTTCCATAAAGTTTATTTCTCCCTGCTGCTTAGTGTCTTTTTATTCTGTTTGTTTTTCACTACTTCCAGCTGGGATATAGTTTAATGAATTATTTTTCAGAGTGTGTGATATGGCTTTTATGGCCTGCCTTTGGAGATTGCGATTAATACAATTTTCTTTTATTCTTTACCATGACCTGGTTCCCAGTGCTCAGTGTAGTGATCATCGTTGTATTAAGAATATTGAGATGATATTATCCATCTTAATCCTGGAACATATTTTCATTCATTCTAATTTTTTTATTCTTCTGCCTGGACTTTTAGTTTTAGTTTCAACCCTGAAATTTTTGTTTCTGTGCCAACATTTATTTTGTGTCACAGTTGGACAAGTAAGGTCTCTGCTGTTAGTGAACTACCCCACATGGTCATCAAATTCCTGTCTTCCCTGAATAAGTTTTTCAAGTGATTTGGCATACAGCTTTGTGTAGGATTTGTTTGTTTGTTTGTTTGTTTGGACCGTTTTTAGTATGGTTTGGTTTTTGGGGGATTGTGTGGTTGTGAGCTTATGTGGAAATTTACATAAATCATTTGACATTTCAGTGAAGTTTGTATTCACCTCCCCAGCCACGACCAGGTACACACAAACTTTGCAAAACAGTCTTAATGGGGAGGAGATAATGGCAAGAAAGAAGAGGTGAAGCGACCACATTCAGCTTCTGGTAAATACACACCTACTGACTTAGATTTTTCAACGTTCTTGTTAGCCCCCTGACAGTTTTTCATTCAGCCAGTCTGAAAATATTTTCTTCTTTTTTGAGACTGTTTTGTTTTACTTCTTACAAAAGGATGTTACATAAACTGTTCCTTAACATCTAGGTCCCTTTTACAAGGGAAAAAATGTGTAGAATCAGAACAGACAGTTCTAAAAATCTCTTTCCTTCTGTGTTTCAGAGACACATTCAAACCTGGCAATGAAGTGTCAGTTGGTTTGAGAGTTTGACTTCCAAGACCGGTCAGTTTTCCTTGCCTTGTTGCAAGAACCATTGTAGAGCACCTTGCAGTTGATATATGCTTGTCTACTGAGAGCTGGTCTGAGACCACCAACTTGTGTCTAAGTTCTCAAGTAGAAATATGAGCTCAACTCAATCTCCATCTTGGTGTAAAAAGGTTCTGCCACATGTCACTAGTGCTGAGTTCCTTTCAACATCTAGTTTCCTCTAGCTTATGAATATCGTAGTAGGAATCCTTGCTGTCTCACTTAAAATATGTTTCCCATTTTTCCCAGGAAATAATTACAGTTCCATCTTTCATGTTTTATATTTTTAAATGCCTGTTAATTCTTCCTTGGTAAAATAGTTTTGTTATTTTACCTGCAAATGCTCTGTGAGACGTAAATGTTCTAGTTTCCTGAAGGGAAACTAGTTATCTGGCCTTCCTTCTAGCTGTCAAGGTTGTGGTTGTCACTAGCTGTACTGCTCATCAAATTCTACACCTTCCATCTTGATAGCTTTTTGATTTCCTTAGTGCACCATGACATCTCCAAACTGGAATGAGATTATGGAGAGTTTTCTTTCTTTGTATTTTTGATTTTTCTTCAAAAGTTTGCTAACACTAAATAATTTCCCAGAGAATCACTTCTATTTGTTGTTATTACTTTCCTGGTAATGGCAAGATGTGATGTGCTTAATGTATCTTTAGACAAACTAAATCATCATTTCTTGATTTAATGGCAGAGGTAGTAACTCCTTACCTTAGCTGCATTTCAGTTTTTAGTTCCATTGTTTCAGTTTTAGTTATGAGTCTTCACAGAAATCTTTACCACTAATATTTGCATTTCCTAGGTTTTATTATTATTATTTTGTCAACACTTCCCACACCGCAGTGGTTATTTCAGCAGTAATTACAGTGTTTTATTGAGCAGTTGCCAACATTTTTTTCAGAATTACATCATAGGATATGTAAATACAATATAAAAAGATACATTATCTACTGTGTGATCACAGAGAGTAGTAGGAAACATGAGTGTCAATTAAATAGTCTACTGAAATATGATCAACTATTCTCTTCAGTCTGCTTAAGCCTATATGAATAAAGTGACTTTCTTGTGATACTGAAATGATGGTTGTGGAGTTACGTTACTGTGAAGAATGATAGAGGCAGCAGAATGATGCAAATAAAAAAAAGAGAAGTCAGCAGCAAAACAGTCTTGGTGGAGGAACAGCCCGTATGTGTGAGGTTCAGCAAACAGAGGGAACACTCAGTGATATATTGAAATGTTTCCACAACTCAGAATATAGCTGGATGCGTAGAACATCAGGAATAGATGTATTCATTTGCTTTGTGAGCAGGAAAAATGCATTTGTTTTATTTTTTCTACATATTTCTGAGAGTAATGAGATCTACTATCAAAGTAGATTTTATCTTTCTACACACTATTGATTATTTCCAAGTCCATATATAGAGTTTTCAGTCAGAATTGACTTGAAAATTGCCAGCAGTCTAGTCCACAAATAACAGTTGTAGGAGGTTGTTAGTTTGTTTGCTATCTCTGTCCCTTAACACCTGAAATCAACTTTAAAGATAAGCAAAATAGTTAGCATGTGTTTTTTTACTAGAAAAGGGAAGAGCAAAACAAAATCTAGTCTACTTCATTTATCCATTATTGTGAGAAATTATGTTGAAATTCTGAGGGTTTTCCTGTCACAAAAATGTTCTTTATTTTTCCTTTCTGTCATTTGAAAATAAACTTTGCTAGTTAAGAAACCAGATCATTCTGTGTATTATATGAGTCACTTGCTATTATTCTCACTTTTGCTGGAATTGAATTTGCCTGTTATCTTTGCTGGTGGGAATATGAGTTTATTGTTTTGGACTCCTGCTCAAAGAGAGAGGGGGATGCTAGTGGCATAACTGGAGGGAATATTTTTTAAATCCTCTTTTAGTCTACCTTTTGGGATTGTTGAAGGACAGAAGATTTTTTTCCCCCAACAGCACATTCTGTTTCTTTTATTTATTCTTCCCTAGCAGTGGAAATCTCACACTTCTGAAACTTCGACACATCACTGACTGTTAGAGAACATGGATTCCCTGTTTAATGCTGGTTCTTGGGTCTTAAACAGCCCTCCACTGCTTTTATTATATCATTAATTGCACTTAATGCAGCTGCATTTCTAGTACGCTTGGCTAACCTCTGAAAATTAAGTAGAGGGTACTTTGTTATAAAATGCACTGTAATGAGCTCTGGTGGGACAGGGTCTGTTAAGTTTGAAATTACCTCAGGCCATTTCCAAAGGTCTTCTTAAAATATTTCACATCTATAAAAGTTTGCAACTAGATAAATAGGCAAAGGTAGGGTTGAGAAGAAAAAAACCTACAGCCCTGAAATGTGTACTGGATGAAATATGAATGTTTTCAATACCAAATTGTTAAATTTATTTTAAACATTTATTATCTCAAGTAATTTGTTAAACAGAAAGTTTTCAAGCTGACAGCGTGTAAATTTTAGGTGTTTGGTTTACACAGTTGGTTTTATGCCTACTCTTCTTGCTTTTGGTTTCTTAATCCAGACCATGCATTCATGAAACTGGAATAAATTTAGGAGTCCCTCTGGGTTTACATAAATTGGTTCAAGAAGGGGTCACACCTCTCACTACAGAAACGGTTTAAGGACTGCTGCAACTATTAGCCAATTAGCTTAATGTTACAACTAACATCCTGTACAGGGTACTGATCTCTGGTATCTGCCAAAATAAATGACTAATACGCCTTCAATTCCCTCAGTGTTCTTCAGCTATATGACCGCTGTAATGCTTTGTGGCTAATAAAATTTGAGATTGACTAATTTATTGGGTAGCTTTACCAAAACATCCAAGTAATCCTTTATATACTCATTAGAAACGGGTCCAAAATTAATTCTCTGAGGACTAAGCGGAAAAGTCTCCCTGGGATCAGCTTCACTGAGCTTTAGGTACATTGGCACAGATCATGTGGAGGATCTTCTGTGGTTTTAGTGCCACAATTTATCTACGTTTTGTAGTTAAACTTTAAGCATGAAGTAATTAGAGGTCCCCAAGCTTGGAATTCATACACCTTCGTTTTTTATTCCTTAAACTGACTCTATAGAAGCCTGGCAAATGAATTATTTGACCAATGTGAGTTGTATGTTTAAGCTCTATACCAAACTTCCAGATAGGGTAAAAACTGTTTCTTTTTGTTTTGAGAGGTTTTGAATGTAGAACTGGGTAGGAAGTCTGCTGCCTATTGTGTTGTGCAGAAATATTCACTAGTCAACAATCAAGTACACTGTGGCCATTAAGTACTGCACCTGTTGTCCAGATGGGCTAACAATAAATGTGACACAGTCAATCATGCTTGCAGAATAGGGTGGACAGAAGGCTTTGGGGGATGTTTCCAGGGTCTTCCTCTGTTTATGTAGACCTTTACATCTATACTATTATGTGGTTGGGCATATCTGAGTTAGTGCATTTTAATTTTGGAATCACTCTTGGAAGTGATTTCAAGGGGTTCCGTGGAGTTTTGCATTTAAGTTTTACACTGACATAGCAGCTCTCTTTTTATTAACTAAGAGGATTATTATTTGACAAAGAATGGAACAAGAAATTTGTATGCTAGGAAACATTAAATACCGTCAACATTGTTCTAACTTTAAATGCCAATAAAGCTTGTTCTCTCTGCTAAACTTCATCTATAACAGAATAATTTATAACTGTGAATCATTTATTAGTTTTGGTAATTTTATATTATGACAAATTATAGAACACACAATTATGTGCAGTACTGCAATATGAAACATAGAATCAAAACTCACTTTCATTGAATAGCTCCTTTATAAAAGGGTTTGGGAACAAAAGCACTTGAAACGTCAGAAAAGCCCCCATCCCATTTCTCTTCTAACAGACTTTATTGGATAAACAATTCAGAGAAAGGACACATTTAGAGATTTTACTTGAACTTGAATAGTCACCTACCCGGCACACTATTTAAAATATACTCCTTTTTTGCTTCAGTATTTAAAATACTGGGGTTAGCTTACCAACATGCTTAAATTTAAAATGAAAAAGTATTTTTTGGATGGAGGTAGGAAATACTGTGGGCATTGCTGAAGATCCACTTCAGTCGCAGTTTTCAGAAAATAGTTTTTAAATATCTATTTACTTTTTGGAAGTAAGCGATTAGAGAATATGTATTGTATTATGTCATCTCCAAAGGCCCTCTTATGTTTCATACTTAAAACTCATAAAGCTAAATAATTTTAATTCAGGAAACTGAAGGACAAAATTCAGAAACAATAAATCAGTTTGAATATTTTCAGGAGTTGCCAAAAAGGCTTGATGCCAGACAGTAGTTTTTGTAAGTTTAATGCAGTATGATATTATCTGGGAGTATCATACAAGAGCAGGCATGAAATGAGTAAGAAAGTAGTTTCAAACTGGATAGTTAACAGATGCAAAAATGTATGATTAGCAAGTGCTGGTATTTGGTCTCTTGTCTGTTGATAATTACAGGCCAGAATGTCCAAATTGAGCATATTGCCTCTGCAGCGTTACTTGAAGTGGTGCTCTGATGGCACTTCCCATCGTTCATGTGAGTCCATAGGAAGAAATAAGCGTAAATATTGATGAATGGGACCATGTGAACCTCATGAAGTTCAGCAAAGCCAAACAGAAGGTCCTGCACCTGGCCCACAAAAATTCCCAATGTCAGTACGTACTGGAGGAATGGATAGGAAACAGCCCTGTGAAGGCCTTGGGGATGAAAAGTTTGGTATAAATTGGCAATGTGCACTTGTAGCCCAGAAATCCAGTCATATCCTGGGCTGCATCAAAAGGACCATGGCCAGCAGATCAAGAGGTTATTTTCCTACTCTATTCCGGCTCTCATGAGACCTCACCTGGAGTATTGCATGCACCTCTGTCTTTTTTGTCCCTAGCACAAAAAAGACATTGACCTATTAGAGTGGGTCCAGAGGAGGGCCGTGAAAATTATCTGAGGGCTGGAACACCTCTCCTGAGAAAAAAAGACTGACAAATTTGAGGTGGCTCAGCCTGAAGAAGAAAAAGCTCTGGGAGACTTTATTGCAGCCTTTCAATAAAGGGAGTTTATGAAAAAGACAGGAAGATTTTTTTTTACCAGGGCCTGTAGTGACAGGATTGTCATAGAGTAAATTTGATTAACTGTATTCTTCTCTCTGAATAGTCTCAGCATTAGTAGCGCCAAGCTCAAACTGTAACCTGAGAACTAATAAAAAAGGAATTGGAAACCGTTACTTGGACTTTTTGTGGGATCCTAAGATGGAGCCTGTTATAGTGCAAGAGTGCTTAAATCCATAACAGGACAAGGGGCAATGTTTTTGATGATCCATTCCAGCCCAAACCATTCTATGCTTCTATGGAAAAATTGGTGGATGGTTTTGTCCACAAGCTAGTGTCATGCCTGGTTTGTGGATTCAGTATCACTCTGTGAAGAGTGCTGGAACTCATAAGATGGTATTTTGTCAGTGTGAAGTTTGGACATCATAAAAACATTTGGTTCTATTTTCTGATTGATACAAGTAAATTATTTTGGACTTTCTGGGAATTTTGTCAGTTTGGTGTTTAGCAATGGACAAAAATACACTCCCATGTTGAGTCCAAGCTATTGTCAGCATGATACAATAAGATACAGTAACCAAATAAAAAGTTGGTGGGAAATATTATGTTTTCATTAATGGTTATACATTCCCTGCATAATAATATGGATTCTAGTGGATTCATATAGAATTTAAAAGTTGATATTGTGAATTGTATTGTGGCACTTGATTTGATGTTCTTTGATAATGCAGAGAGTAGTATAAATTCACTTTTCTTTCTAGCAAGCTGAGGAAGAGTTTAAATATATCACTTTCCACAGTGCAGAGAAATTATTATTTTGCAGGTGATTAACGTGAAAACAGTAGGTTGCAACACTTTGGAGCTCCAGTATCATTAACAAACAGGCACGAGGTTTTCCTCCTCTTTGATGATAAGTTCTTGAATCTTTGGTGGAGTGACCAGTAGCTTCTCTGAGCTATGATTTTAACTTTGATATTTTTTAAAATTCCTTCCCAGATGGGGCTTTTTGGAATAGTGTCCAAGGGTTTGGGGCTGGGAGTGTGTGTTTAGTGACTAAATATAAATTGTTAGGCTATTTCAATGTAATAAGTATTGGCTTCAGTATTTTCATTCCCAGTTATGTTGCCTTCTGGAGCTTCAGATGCCTGAGAAAGTGATCCATTTCACATCCAACAACACAGCTTTGGGTCCTCTGATTATAATGAACTTCTTTCTCATAAGAAATGTGTGTGGATGAAAGTGCCAATTCAAGTAAGCTGGTGTGAAATAGGAAAACTAAGGGAGGAAATAAGAAAACTGTGGAAAGAAAAGATCAGTTGAGGTAGTGTAAAAGTGGAAAACTTGAAATGGGAAGAGGGTGTGCTCAGACGTTTCCAGGATTTTTTGTACAATGGGTTTTTGTTCATTAACTTGTTAATACAAGTTAATTAGGGATTAACTAAAAAATCTTCTTTAGGCGCAATATATTTACACAGCAGCATAAGCTAGTTTAGGAACTGGAAGCAGCCCTGCTGTGGTAAAACAGAGATGAAAAAGTTATTTTATCTTTCTTCTTGGAAAGTTTCATAGCCTTTTTAGCACAGCTAGACCTTATCAGTAGCCACATTAACCCATTTACAGCTAGTTCACATTAGCCTTCATTGTGACTATAAAGACATGCCCTTGGCTCAGCTCAAAGTATCATGTGCCAGTAGGTCTATAGAATATTTGAACCTCACAAAACACATGGATTAGCAACACCTGTGTTGTGTATGCAACCAGAGCAGTTGAGTCCCTCTTGCCTGGTTAGCTCTGGTTAGAGATAACCAAGTGGTCATAATAAATGTCAACTAAATAGCGAACATAAACAACACACAGCTTTAAAATTATGTTTTGATATCCCTATTTCTTAGTTTCAGTTAATATTCTTCAAAATATTATTTCCTTTATTACAAGTGTTTTGATTTTCTGTCTATTTCTGCCATTCACTTTTCCTTTTAGTCATAATTTTTTTTTCTGAAGCCATCGTTCACCAAAGTAAGCCTTTCTCTCCAGAAGCCGTTTGTCCTTGAGCTGTTGCAGCAGCGTGTGTTTTCTTCTTCCAGCCATGTAGGTGCCTCTTCATTCCTCAGATCCCTCCTCTCCTGTAGAAGATAGACTCAATATTATGACAGAATTATTCTCAGAAAGGTTTGAAACATAATTTTTCAGTGATACTTTTGAAAACTTCTGGGTTAGTTTTACTCAATAGTTATTTTTTCTCTATCTTATTTGTAGAGAGCAGTAGAATATACCTTGAAATAATACTGCATCTGTTAGGCAATTGAAAGACTTGTTTGTCAGTATTCACAGAAAACTTGCTGCATTTCTGACTTGTCCTACTATAACATTGTTGAAGTAAATTTCTCAGATTTTCAGGTATTATTAACAAAATAAGATGATGTTTGATTTACAGCAAGCAATTTAAAATAACCCAAAACACCCTTAAGCTATCATATTTGTAACGAAAAATGTCAGGATTCAAACTGTCTTTCAGGAGGTTGCTGAAATAGATAAATATTATCAGACATTACTCATTAGTTTTTCTGCAGGATGTATAAAGGTTGTGGGTGACTGAAAAAGTGTGTTCTCTGTTGAGTCTGAGCAGACTTCATTCAACTCTGTATTTCATTTTAAGTATCATATCATATTATACTCAAAGAAAAATAATCTTGTCCATTGAAGTAATGAGCTTGATTTACAAATTACGTAGTTGTGTAAATCTAGTTCTTCAGATGCACTAAGCACAAGAAATGTGTTCAAGAATTAAAAGGTGATGTTGGAAAGCAGTAACATACAAGCAGAATTTAAAGGATATTATTTCAGTAAAATCTCAGCTCACAGATTGTTGAAATTTTGTATCAACCAATTTTTTTTTCTTTATAACAAATGCATACTTGTATTATATTAGGTTTGGTGTATGTATAATAAAAAGCAATTGTTGAATAACTAACCAAATGTACTATGTTATCAGTATGATTGTAAAACTCTTAAGAAAAAATAAACAAAAAATATATTTATCAGTGTTAATAGCAAGTGAGAAAGAGCTGGTTTAAAGACAGTGTTATCTTGCAAAACAAAACTTTGATCCCAAAGTCAAGGTAACCATCTGTGTGCATGTCTGATTCAAGTACTGTGTGGGGAATGAATTCTGATGCCTTTAAGTTCATTTGCTAAAGAATACTAAAATATCTGGCTACAATAATGCACTGAACTTTTATGGTTAAGGTGTTCAAGATAGATTTTGAATGGTGAATGCCTTGCTTTTTCTCTTATAGCCAGACAGACTTGACTTTTTCTGGTAGTGAGTGTGAATCTTAGCTGTAATATGATCAAATAAAAGAAATATTTTCCCTCACTGCAGAAAGAATCTTAAGCTAAATTAATTCCTGATGTTAATGAATGCAACTCTGATGAAGTGAATGTTGTGTCTACACACGTTCTCCTTGCTGTAGAATTTGCTTCCAGTTTTCTCACTACTAAGCTCTCACTTCCATTACTATTCTGCCTGTCTTCTGATCAAACATCTCTTATATTTCCCTGTTAGGCACTCTTCAAAGGCAAAGGAAACTGGACTTTTCTCATATGACTATTTAAAAGATCCTACAGTAAATGAAGGGGGAAACACCAGTTGTGTGCTGGAGCTGATAATAATAACAACAGAAAACATGTTAACTTATTTCTAATTTATTTCAAGGTCATGCATCATGTACTGTATGAATTCTTTTAACCTTAGCAGAGACTTAAAGACTATGTCATATTTCCAGTAAAGATTTAACTGTTCTTCTTACTAGTCATTGGGATTTCCAAGAGATTTCTGTTTCCTTAAAAACTGCTGAAACAGATTATTACAAATAGTAGTGCACTTATGTACATATATATTAAGAATACAGTCTGAAGTGCTGGAAACTCTTTCCCACAGGGGTTTTGGATCAACTCTTTTTTTTTTGCTTTTTGTTTGTTTTTTTTTTTTTTTTTAATAAGCAGCAGTGCTTTTGAAAAGAAGCAGTTTCATCTCCCAGTTGTCATGACTTAACCAGTATTCTGAAGTGTCTTACTACTTCCTCTAAAGACTGCTTCATTAGGACTTGGGGATTTCCATTGCAGCTTATACATGGTCATTTTTCAATCCTCAGCAGTTCTGAAGTGCTATTTTAGTTCTTGTAGGAGTTCTTGATGAAAATTTCTATTGAGAAATTGAGAATCATTGGCAATAGATTTTAAAAACTTGTTGTGGTTCTACTACAGATGGTCTTGGTAATCTCCTTAAATTTCTTCAGTTATTTTTTGAAATCACCAAATTCTCTATACTTGCATTTGCTTACAGTCTCATGAACAGACAGAAGCCGCAGCTGGAAGACAAGTAAAAATAATTGACTAGTGGCACAGTTGGTTCTTACCAGAATCCTCAGTTAATTACACGGTTCAGTTTTGGCAGCTGATAAAGATTTCTTCCCTGAAAATGTGGATTGATTGCAGACTTGTACCCAGTCTCATTTCATTTATGAATCTTCATTAAATCTTTTCTGACTACATCACAAAAAGGAAAAAAAAAAAATCTACAAACAAATCCAGCACCTACATGTGTGAGTCACAGAGCCAAGTCTGTAGAAGTAGTAAAGCTGTAAAGTCACCTTAGAACCAGAAACAATTTTAAACAGTTGGATTTATTTCATTATGTCACTTACTTTGGTAGAATAATGATGCATTAGTCAGTAATCGTCTGGTTATATCATAGCTGGATTTTATCTGCCAGCAATGGATGTGGCTCCTGCATTTGCCAACAGCAATATTTGATATACTTTCAAATTGTAGTGTTCATTTAATATAAGGAGATCTGTTCTTTTTCATTGTGTGTAGGGGGTTCTTTTACTTAGCCTGTGATAGTAAGAAAAAAATGAGTATGGCCAAAGTGCAGGTGATCAAAACCTACTATGGCTAATGTCAGCAGGCACTGGGTTTTCTTTCTCACTTGCTACCATGTAGTGTTCTGCAGCCCCTGTAATGAATTTAAATGACTTCGATCAAATGTGAAATTTGTCTTATTTTTAGTATATGGTACTGAGTGTGGAACATATTACCTAGTACAGTAATATCCAAAACTGTTAGTTTCTAAAATTATGATCCACTTGCTGTCAGAAGAGGTTATATGTATTTGTTAAGGAATTTCTTTAGTAGGTGATTTTAGCCATATAGCAAATGGTTGGCTTCCTGTGCAGGCATTTGGCAGTGATAGCATAGTCCTCACAGCATACAGTACCCACATATTCCCGTTAACAGTTCAATATTGAAGCCTTCAAGTACTGTGGATATAACAATAAAAGTTCAATGAGAAGCTAGCAGAAAGAATGCTAGTTATAAAGCATCTTATTAAGTTTTCCTTATTCATTTACCTTTTTGTTACCACAGATGAAATTAATATTTTTTGTCTGTCAGAAGTTACATTTTACCACTGAGCACTGAAAAAAGTTGTTCGTGATTAAAACGATGGAGTGAGCCCACCAAAATCATAGAAGTTTGGGAGGAAAAGGGAGCTGTGCAAGAAAGCAGACCTCAGTATAGAAGGGTCTGGTAGGGGAATCTGGATATGTTTCAGTGTTAGTGAAAACAGGGAAGGATGTGAATTACAGCTTGCCAATTTTCAACACACCACTGTCTAAGGCATAAAAAGGCAATTGTATTGGCTCTAAGGAGGAGCAGCTTGCCTGTTTTGTTCACAGAATATTCTGAAATAACATTGCCAAAATTTAAGACAACAAAAGAAGGGGAGACATAACAAAGCAGGATTTCTTCTTGACTTTCAGAAATATATATTATACCTTGCTTCATGTAGATAGAACAGCTTTTGGTCGCCCTGACATACCAGTGGCATATGAAAGCCCTGTGGATGGATGGAGCGTTAGATTGGAAGTAATAAGGTTGTGCCTGACTTACCTCCGCATTTGTAGCAGATGTTACAAATGTCATAACATGAACCTTTGGGATCAGACTGGAAAAAAAAAAGCAAGACAACAGATGTAGGCCTCTTAGTTTTACCAGCAAGTATAGTCTGACACTATATAACACTGTTCTGACTTGATGTTAATACCCTGTCCTCCTCCTGAGAACAGAATCAGTGACACCAGCCATTTCTGTAGCATTGGAGCTGTAAAGGGGTGACAGCAGTTTTCTCTTCAGAGGAATTTTGGTACTAGCTTAAAAGTAAGACAATAGAACTATTACTCCAGTAAGGGTTCTACTGTGATATCTGAATAAGTAATCCAGACTCATCACTCATTTCTTCGTGCAATCATAACGTTTATGCATTTTTCTGCCGGTAGAGCCAAATCTCTCAGAGTGGACATTTCTCTCAAGGACTAAAAAATTCCTAAGTTTTTAAGCCCTTGATTCATCCCACCTTTGTGTGTCCCTCTCCCTTGCCTCACCCATCTGTCTCTACTTCATCTCTTTCTCTTCCATACTTCTGTAGACTTTTTCCTGATCTCTTTACAGCAGATGGATTTCCTGGGAAGCTCCTATCCCACTTCAATTATTTCTCTTCTCCTGCTGTTGATTTGAATTGAAAGTATCTGCTCTTTACTTTCTGCGTTGTCCTCTACATGTTGGAGACTGTATGAAGTTATTCATTCCTTCTTCTGTTTCTCACAAGTTTTTGCCAGTGTTCCTGTATTTCATGGGAGGGGAATAAAAGGAATGCAGGAGTATGGGCCCTTGCATTTTTTTTCCCTGGGCTTCAATTTAAAGCAGGGGTGATTCTGTCTGCCACATCACTCCCTCAGGTGCTGCCATTCTTGAACTGGAGGCTTAGCCCTCTCCCTGAAGAATTTCATTGTCAGGGAGAAGAGTGGGGGTTCTCCCATGAAGAATTTTAATCACCCTGTCTGTAGCCCTTTTGAAGGAGGCACAATAGTTCCTATAGTAACTACTACAGAGTGGGAGAAAGGCCAGTGCTCCCTCCCCCAGCCACAGATGGAGAACTCTCTTTGCTTAGATGCCTGGAAATTCTTGCACAGCAAACATTTCATCCTTTGCAGTGAACAGGAAAAAAAAAATCTCTGAAATAAACTCTTAAAATATACAAGCGTGTGCTAATTAAGAAACAATGCTAGTTATCAAGGAGAGAACACAAAATATACTTATTTCATTGTTGGGGTTTCTAATTTTAAGAAGTTCAGAAAAGGGGGGAAAAAAAGAAAGATTTCTAACTTAAACTCTGTCTCCTCCCACCCACCCTACCCCCACCCTCTAAAGAAAAATTCATGTGGGAAGGAGCAGACCTATAAACCAAATGAAGGTAATTGGAAAAGGAACAGGGTCCTAAAATAGATGAAAACTCACACTAGGACAGTCACTTATCTTGTTTCTTTTTTCCATTAATTTTGAATGTATCTCAAGGGAAAGACGTTTTAGTCTTCAAATCCATTGATTCCAGTTCAATTAACAAGTGATATAATACCTTCTGCCTTTTTGACAACATTTCAATTTGATCACTTTTAAGTTATTGAAACTAAAAAAGTTATTAAAAAAAGTTTAAAAGTATTAAGCAACTTGAATTTTAAAAGCAAATTTTGCTAAAAATTCCTTTAATTCCTGGAGCTTTTTCGGAGATGAAGTACTGAAAATAATAAAGCACACCTGTAACTATGTTACATAATACTTCCATTAATTTACCAGTACATTCTTGACAACTAATTGGTTGTTCCATGGAAAGTTTAGGTTTACTTTCTCAACCATGGATTCCCCAGTAATGAATTAATGTTCTTTATCAGTGACCAGAAGATGGATATCTAGAATGTGAGGCATTCTTGTACACAAAAATATAGATTTGAAGTGCTATTGTTAGGTTTGTAAGTTGATTTTCATATATTCTATTATACATCTTACACGTAGTCCTTTGTGACAAATTTGTTCTGATACTTTATTGCTATGATACTTCATTGGTAATGGCACAGTATTAATGATTCCCATAGCTTTACTAAAGCAAGATAAAATACCTTTCCACATATGTTGCAGCTCCATCTAAGATTTATTTCTTCTTCCCATCTGTGAAGGTGGATAAGAGACCTAAATTTTGGTTCATATGATGGCTTACAGTGAGGTAATTGGTGACATAATTTAATTTCTTTGGCTACCCTTTCCAAATCAGAGGGCAACATCTCTGCTTACATCATGTTGTTCATCTCTTATCTCACTTTAGATCAGGATCTGAATATACGTCTTGTATACCTGATGTCCTCAACCTCTAGGCTGAGGGGTTCTCTATTGCTGGAGATTTCTTTCAAAACTTAGAATCAGTCTTAAATGGGACAACAAGGAACAATCAGTGGGGAAAAACAATATTCATCAAAAGGGATTAAACATGAAGTAATTATTTTTTAAAAAGCTTCTGTGAGTGTTAGCACACAGAAATACTGGAGCATAATGTTGATCACACTTCATCCTTGCCTGATACTTCCTCTGTTGTTCAGTTTAACCTTGCAGTCAGTGTCCCTCTCTTTTCTAAAACACAGCTTTTAAAAATTTCCAAATTACTCGTTATGTCTCATCAGAAAGCCCCAAGATTTCAAGATGCCATCACACCTCTTCCTGTAAAACCACCTTGATTGCCACATTCATCTTCATTTTCTTTCATGAACATTTGGAGTTATTCACAGAAATCACAAAATATATATTTTCATATAGAATCTACTCTATACCAAGGCAAATATATTAAAAATTTTACTGTTATTTCTATAAATCTTTCTTTCTACTCTGAAACAAAAAAAAAATGTTACATTTTGGGAAAGAGTATTTAAAATATTATAGCCACACTCATGCTGTGAACTCACCTGAGAAAATTCAGACCACTTTGCTTCCTACTCTCTCTCATCTGAAACCATCATGTATTTTGTTGGTACCTATGGGGAAAAATATTAGCTAACCCTATGTGAAGCTGCTGTGCAATTAGCCTGATGTAGTTGCATATTTTGTGAATAAAACTGGGAATTTTCTTTTTTTGGTGGGGTGTTTATAAACTTTCATATTTATGTAGATCTGCCTAGGCATTGCTAATTAAAGTCTGACTTTACTGGCAGTCATAATTAGAGCTCTTCAAGATGAGCTCTGTTTTTTTATAATTATTCAAACAGCAGACTGTCTGAAAGGTTGTAGCACAATGGCTCTATGTCCGCCTCTGCTTCCAAGTGTATAAGAAGTTCTTGGAAAAATCAACTGAGTTAAATAAAAAATATAAGGACTTTGAGTCTACTTGTGAGAAAACTTTCAGGAGTAAATAAAAGTTAAGGGAAATTAATTTATAAGTTCAGTTTAGTTTTTAAACTATTAGGAAAACAACAGCATTTAAAAACTCTTGGTTTGAATTTTCCAAAACTTTCCACAAAAGCAGTTTTTGTTGAGGAGTTTCATGCAAAGTCCCACAAAAGTTTTTAGGGCAAACTGATAATTGTGCTCCTGTTTTGCTCTTCCATTTCTAGTGATCAAAGAATATTGCTTCTGCTTTATTAGAACTATCTTCACCAGTAGAAAGTCACAGTGAACATCAGTCTTTGGTCTGTGCTTCCACACCTTAGAACTGTTTTTAAGAGGAAATCCTTCCTCTTCAGGATGCATAGAAATCTTTATTAGACAGTCTACATTTTTCTTTTTCACAGTTTCCCACTTTTTGTAGCACAGTTGCAAATGCTCGAGGTTGCATTAAGCATGCTTACACTGCCCCCAAGACATTCTGAAAGGGAGGTGGTTCTTCCTTCACCTTATGCATAGTCAGATTAGTCACTGAGGGAGGAAGTATAAAGAGGAACTGGTGAGCAGTTAGAATTTTTTGTTATGGAATAATCTTATGCCAAGAAATAGACATGTCAGTTTGGATAGTAAAGGTCATAGTTCTATACCATGGAAAGTAAAACATTTTTGAAGACAGATTCTTCTGCTCCAGCACTACAAAGTGCACATGTGAAAGCAATCTTTCTATCTTCTTGTCACTATTAAAAGTCAATATTTAGTACAAATATTGTTTCAGACAACTTTTTGATTAACCCTTTTGATTAACAATTGTGCATTCAAGTGTTAAACGTTGTCAACTAAATATAGGCAATACAAAATATGACCACATGTGAAAAAGTTTATGTAAAGATGTTTGTTCATACTGCTAAAATAGGAGAAGCTTGGAAGAATTTAACCTGGGTTTGGAACTTGTTTCCTTTGTGACTCCTTCTGCAGTTTGGTACACATTCTTCAGCCTTCTCCATATCCTAATTTCCCCTGCTTCCTGTAACTCAAAAGAAGAAATTTATTTCATACATTCAGTTTTTTGGGTTTTTTTTGGCAAAGAGTCTGCATTTAAAAGGGAATCCACATTTCTAAAAAAGATGTGCATCCACACCTTTAGGTTTGTGAAGGTTGCTGAGCTACTTTGATTTATAGGTGTTGTGAAATAAGTCTTAAATCTCTTGCTTTTCAAGTTTTCTGTGAGTGGCTGAGCTGTGGCTGATGATGATTCCATCCAGAGGGTGAGAGATTTAGATGACTGGCTGTGGCTTGTGTGATGGAAGCCAGTTCAGTATTTATAGTTTATGTTATGAAATTTTAGAATAAAATAACATTTGGCCTGCTTTTTAATCCAGCCGTTTCAGTCCATGTCTTCCTTTCAACTATTGGCACACCAGCAATTCATTCAATACAAATAAGAGGTTTTGTGCTGTGACTGGACTGTGAGATTTCCATGTTTCTGAAAGGTATCAATGTGGTATGCACTTATACACCCAAAATAGCATATTTCTTCTGCTGCAAATACGTATCAAGAAAACTCGAAAGCTCAAGTGAGTAAAATAATAAGACAATGAATTCAGATGATCAAATAATTTAAGTTTCCCTTGTTCTATATTTATCTCAATATCTTATTCCTCAAAATATGAAGAATGATACTTATGGAAACACGTGAAATAAGGTGTATAATTAACATCTATTAGTTTATAAAAAAGAGTTGCAGCATGGCTACCAGAATCATAATAGTTTTCTGCGTAAGTTTTTGCAACCACTGTTGTAGTGGTTGCAAAATTAGGAACTGTCATTAGAACCCCACATCACCTGACTAAGAGCAAAACACATAAATCTAAGAGTTCTAGAGCTATAAAAATGTCAGTGAACGGAATGGCATGAAAGTACTACAAGATATTTGTCTACGTATGTACTAGCCACAAGTATGCAGTCATCAACAGAGGATTTAACAGACAAATTTTAAATCTAATATCTGACCCTCTCTTGTTTTCTGGTTAACTCACTGACCTTAAAATTATTTCATTTGAGGTATAGAACTGAAGGTCCCAATTGTGAAGGACTGATGACTTACCTGTAAGTGTCATTTAAGGTTCAAGTTACTGTTTTAAAGAGCGTTGCACTGACTTCAGGCACTTCATTCAAATTATAATACTTAAATGCTAAAAACCCTGTAATTGACATCATAGAATTGGATTCAATATGTAATGGATATGCTTTAAAATGGTATAGGAAGGTAATGTAAGGATATGGGCAGGAAACAGAAAATTAATTGAAAGGTAAATTCCAAATGGTGTTGTGTTCAGACAATGTGTGGAGAATATGACACAGTCTAGATGGAAGAGTGAAAGGACCTGAAAGATTTCAGGGAGGTTTTGCAGGTTTACAGGTTAGGGGATTTTTTTGGTGTTTACAATGCTCTTATGGAGGCTACTATGAAGCAATGTGTAGCAACCCAAAACTGAATTTGCTTTTTTGTTTCAGTTAGATTATAAATGAAATAACCATACAAAGCTAACTGACAGCAATCATGATCAGAATACTGAAAATCTTTGCAGTGCCAAATATTTTGTTTAGTCCCACAACTAAAGGTAAAGTTTTTCTGAGAAATGCAGTCTTGAAGATTTTTCTTTTAAGGTGCTAGTGTCTATGTCCTTGAATATGAGAAAAGAGGAGGACTTAGAAAATACCAGCTCTACAGCAATCTCCATTTGTAATTATGAGCTATTGCCTGAATCTATTAGCTATGAAGCCACCTGTTTGCCCAGTATAAATAGCTTAGAATTTCCTGCAAGGAAATTACATGAAACATCAATAAGAAATGATATTACATTTTCAGGTCAATATGACTATCATTACTTGGCATTTATCTTTTCCTACTGATATCATGTTTGGCAGCCAGTATCATAGAAGACTACGAAATTGTTGCTCTGTATTTTGTTTCCGTTGGTGTTAAATTGGCCCGTTCAGTAATGGCAGTCATTCATTCTCCTTGTTTAAGTGGATCCTTGATATTTCATTTTTCTTATCATACACTGTAAAGATGGACTAGTGCTGTGATGGTTTCAGAGGCATTAGTCTCTCATCACGGTGTTGAGATGTAAATGCTTTTGTATATGCTTTGGAATGAACTTTGCCTCTCGTTTCTGCTATGGATATGCCTGGTTTTGTCGCTAAGACAGGAAAGGAAGATTCCTGCAGCCCTGTTCAGTCTTTTCTGTGCTCTGACTTTCTCTGATCATTTGGGGAAGGTAGCCTGGGCCTAAGAAGAAACCTCAGCTTGCAGTAGATGGCTACTTCTGACTTAATTGCTGACTTTGTGTTCCTGGCATATAGAGTTGAACAGAATATTGGTTTTGTGATTTCTCAGACTTTTTTATAGTCACTGCTGCCTTTGAAGCATAACTACCTATTATTCACTTTGTGCTTTTAAACGATATAATATAAATTTAGAAGCTGAAGTTTCAAGTACCTATTCCAGCAACTAACATGGATATCTGGGATACTAAAATACTTCTCTACACTGAGGAAAACTTTGATATAGATGTAATTACAAATGTTGGCTTTTTGATATGTGTTTACTTCATTTCAGTTTCAAATAATAACATGTTCAGAAAAACCTCTCAGATAAACAAGTAGAATAAATATAATAATTAATGAGTAATATTTAGTTCTTATCTCCACATTTCAAAACATTTACAATATGTGTAGCCTCTTTTTCAATAGTATTTTTCACTACATTCCGCGTGCTGTCATCACCGTAAACCTGCAGGGATTTGAGATATTTCTAAAAAAACAAGTAATTTCCAGATTCATTAGACATTTAAATGGATTGTTTTTTAAAAATCTATTTTTTATCCCACAAATTTGAGTTTTAAATTACATTTTAAATTACCAATTTTATATACTATGTAGAAGGCAAAATTTAAATTAACGCCAGTGTATTAAGATGCAAAACATTTAAATTTAGTTAATGTCAGTGATGAGGATGCATGAGAAATGAATGTGCAGACCTTGCAACATAACTGTTTTTTATTCAGTTATAGGTGCCCAGCGCAGGAGAAGTCCCAGTGCCCTTGCCATTGAAGTATTTGAATCACATTTGGGAAGTCATATTTTACAGGTAAAAAAAAATGGCTTTTCCAAGAGAAATCAAAATAACTACCTAGTCATATTTCTGCCAATAATTTGAATAGCATTGTTGTCAGCATTTATATTGATGCTCATATTTCTTCTATTTTGAAAGTCCATAATTGGGAGACTGTTAATGAGAGGGAAGGCAAGTTGTTTTAGCTGAATCACAATATTTTGTTGTTTAGAATTGTGCAGTAGATGTTTGCTTGCAGAATGCCCTTATGTATTTGTGTGAATGTGTGTACAGGCTAGTATTTTGTGTTGGTGATTTGTCTTAAGTCATGTATCAATTTAGGGTTGGGGTTTTTTCCCCATTTTGTTTTATGAGTACTGCTTTTCTCCATGATATCCCAGTTGTCACAATAAAATATCACAAATTTGGAGCAATCTGCAGAGATTAAAAAACGAACAGAAGTATGCCTCTTAGGTCTCCTTAGCTGTGGGCTGAAAACTGGTCTTGTATTTGTCAAACAATTTCGTCACATGGCACAAGGCATCATATTCCTGGAAGATTCAACTGAAAAATAATGACCGGATGGAAACATTCTTGTGCGTGATTTATTTTGCCAGAGTTACTACAACCTTTCTTAGGTTAAAGTAACCAAACATGGAGTACAAGCAGTTAAGAAGAAAATGTGATGTACTTTGCAGTAAGGCAAACCCAGCACTATGGAAATAAAACCCACACAGCCTTTTCTAAGCGTGGCACTGAATAACTGCTCTTATTTAGCAATGTACACAGCTTCTCAATGCAAATATATTGTCTGGTGTATTATCTTTTGAGAGGTACGAGAGAGGTAAATTAGGATATTATCATGAGAAATATTCCACTTAATTTGAAATGATTGAGAGCTATCTCTCTGTACTAACTCAGCTGTGGTGTTCAAAAGCACTATAGATAATGTCAGAATTTTCACATCTTTATAAAGTAACTAAATGCAGAATAACAACAAAGATAATTTTTGGAAAACATGAAATTAACTAGTAGAATTAATTTCTCTTTGGAACAAGAATCATGAATGAAGTGATTTGCTTAGTTGCGCACTCTCAGCAGAGGTCTAGGTCAAGTTTTTAATTCTGTAAGCAAATACTTTTGTTGTAGTTATCATGTCAGAGATCTGCACCAGTATCTACAGCACTGGGTTTGCATATTAGGCAGGAACACTGCTATGCTGTCTCATACATGTAGAAAAAAATGAAGAACTAGCAGTTCTGTGATATTTCAGTTTATGTAATTTATCAGTATGTTGAGTGTGTAAACATATCACGTATCCTAAAGATATGTTTTTTACAATATTATTTATAACTCATATATAATACAAGCCTCATTGAGACTGATTTATTTACACTCTTCAGGTATTAAGTATGCCTCTTATGGACTAAAAGGAAAAAACGTAGGATGGCCACTTTGAAAACTACTTGATATTTGAGTTTTTCACTTACTATGTATTAAAACAATTAGTGACTTTCATACTTGTTTAAACTAGATTCCATTTATGGGTTGTTGGTTTGTTTGATTGGGTTTTTTGTACTTATTTGTGATAAATTAAGGTGTTTTGAGGATATAACTTCATCATACTACTACAAAAAAACCCCTGTATTGCACTTTTACTCAAAACTGAGGATTTTGTATGGAATATCTGTTGAGGTGTCGCCTTTTCAAAGAGGATGATGCTTTTATCAAATTACTCCCATGAATCTCTCAGTTGATAATGGGAAGTTCCACTCTGATATTTGCAAGACAGACCATTGACAATGGATGAAGGATAAAATGAATTAACAGTGGTGACAGGTTTATCATGACAGGTTAAGATGTTGTCTTATTTTAGCAAACCAATCAACCCTTGGGAGGAAAACCTGGGTCATGCATTCAAATGCATCACTTCTAAATAGAACAGAATGAACTTCAAAGTACTGCCTTGTGGTCTAATAGGTAGAAGTATAATCACCAGAAGGGAAAATGGTTATAAAACAACAGTTGGACAGAATCTGTGGTGGAATACGGTTCTAACATGTTCTCACCTAGTCTGCTACTCATAGAAATTATTTTCAAATAAGTATCATGATAAGTATTGTTTGCAAGTGAAGTAAACAACCTTGATTATACCTTGGGAATTTTGATTTCAAAGTCTGCTATCTGAAGAATTTGAATTAATAGTTTGTGTAATCCCTTTTGTTATTAATATTTTGAAGACTGGGTTAAGTGTAAGCTCAGAAGTTAAGGAGCCTCTCTAATCTTTTTAATATTTTGATACTTCAAAATTTATTGACAGACAAGTAAGCATAATATAGTAGATTTTTTAAAAGTGGGTATATTTTATTTATAGTGATGTTACAAAAACAGAAATGGAGGTACATCTTGAGATATTTTCACATTTTGAATCTACAAGCAGGTAGTGTCAGTCTTGTCTATGTATACATTATATATATTAGTCATGTCCATATATATTAAATCCATGTATTTACATATAATGTCACCATTGAATGAAGAATGCGTTCATCCATGACAATTTTTTATATTATTAAGGAATCAAATGTTTAAATACTGCTGAATTGATGAGTGATACAGGTACTAAATCTTTACTCCCATATGCAGTTGGGTGCAGAAAAGTAAAACTGAACCTGTCATAAAAAAATAAAAGTAAAAAAGTTATTGATTTTGATCTGAGATAGCATTTGTGGCCAGGGATCATACAGTTAATTCTGTTCCATTAATGGCAGACTTCATCAACTCCAAAAAAATCAGCGCACTATTACCTCTACATAAATTCAGAGATGCAAAATTGTGTAAAACCCCTGATAAAAGGAAATTTAATGCTTTTAAAGGGCTTCATTTGTGTAAGGCTGGATGCATCTTTGCATTTGTCTTTTGTACAAATATTGATATACAAAGAGGCTTAGACTTTGCTTACACATGAAATCCAACACTCATGCACATCCTCATTATGAGAGTGGCACTGGCACAAGTTGCCCAGAGATGCTGTGGCTGCCCCATCCCTGGCAGTGCTCATTCATGGCCAGGTTGGATGGGGCTCTGAGCACCCTGGTCTAGTTCCTTGCCCATGACAGGGGGGTTGGAACTAGGTGATCTTTAAGGACCCTTTTAACCCAAACCTGTCTAAATTTTATGGTTCGATGTCAAAAAAAATCTCCAAGCCACAGCTGATTGCTGTATATTGTGCTGAAGAGATTCCCAGTGATAGGTTTGAAGCCAAAGGCACTATCCAGTCTGTGCTTGTGGAAAAAAAGACACCACAAAAGATGATTGCTCAAACATTATTACATCAGAATCTTCATGTCAGTGTAATGTCTTTTAAATGCTTTCCAAGTAAAATCACCTGAATTATGAATAGTAGAATAGGACGTAATGGAGGAGAAAAATAGATAATGGCAATATGTTAATTAATTTTTGACAAGATTTTTGATTTGCCAAATTATGGGCTGTGTTTTTCTTATCTTGTACATTCTTTTTCTTCTGAAAAGTGGTGTTATAATGAGAATAGATATCTTCTGTTTTATATTTCTGTATATATGTCTGTCTATCAACTAAATCCAGTAAAAAAATTACTTCTGGTACCTACTATTAAAAATTGGGCTTAAATTGTTTGTAAAAATTAGCAAGATTTTCATCAATTTTTCAGGATCTCTGGATTTTTTTTGTAACTTCATTGCTATTGAGAAGGTGTGGAAAAGGGTCAGTAACCTCATATTCTTCTTATAATCAGGAATGATCAGGAAATGTAGAACTAAATATAGAGAAAAGGGAAAGTTAGTGAATATATTTGCATATGCAAATTAGCTTAATTGATACTGCTTGCCTCTACAGGGATTTTTCATTACAAACTGGAGTGCTACATTGTTCAGCTCATATTGAGTAATTTAGTAACTAATGAGACCAGTTTGCACTAATTTGCATATGATAAATGAGCTTAATTGCAGTAAATAACTTGGAGGCATAATTACTTAATTTTCCTGTGTTGCATGGCTTTTAAGTTCACGTATGAACAACTCAAGATAATTTTGCATATTTAAATTAGTTGCTTTTAAAATTCTTGAACAAAAAAGAACACACCTTACAATTTGAACTGTAAAACAATTAAAAGCATTATGTACATTATTTTCAAATAGAATTTAATATTTTGAAAATATATGTTTCTTCCTTTAAAAACACCAGTGCCTTTTTAAATACTAAATATTTGGAATCAATCATGGTGGAATAGTTTTAAAGTCAGGCTAGGATGGAAAGATGGTATAAGTACTAATAATAGGAGTGTGTATCTGAACTGTAGTGAGCAATACACATTTTGTACTTCTGCATACAAGAGTGATAACTTTCATAATTGCATTTTTTGCTTCAGCAGTGCCTATTCAACTGTTAAGAAACTCTAACACTTTCTTATAGCATTATGTACACATTACATACACAGTAACTTAGACACTAGTTGTCTTAGATTGTGTATCCTGTCCTACCTCATTTTGTGTGAAGAAATCCTTAAATTGGACAGATACTGAAGTGTCAGAGCAACAAAAACGTATCTTTTTTTTTTCTTTTTGTGGGCTTGTTCAGTTGTGAGCACTGACATGAATAACGGATATGATGTAGGTTTGTACAATGAGTTTAAAAACACACAAACAAAAACAAAGAAACAAACCAAACCAAATCCAAAATCAAACTAATTGGAAGACCATAGTTAATTTCTGCCATGTCCCTAAAGTTATCACGCTTTACATAATTTTGATAGATTTGATAGAATTGAATTACTGAACTAGACAGAGAAAAAAAGTCAACTACCAATCTCATTTATTCCCATAGCAATGTGTGTTGTGCACTCGTGATTTACAAGTGGGTAACAAGTGCTGAATTCTCTGTTACATAAAGGAATCTACCTACCTTCCT
The DNA here is from genome assembly GCA_034509425.1 of Eopsaltria australis. Taxonomy (NCBI): domain Eukaryota; kingdom Metazoa; phylum Chordata; class Aves; order Passeriformes; family Petroicidae; genus Eopsaltria; species Eopsaltria australis. The sequence continues at coordinate 1,380,038 of JAVTVJ010000116.1, read as the reverse complement.
AGCAGCTTTTCATAAGCCTTGTTCAATGTTACCTTGGCAAATTTATGAGACTTGCATTTCCCTTTACTTTGTGTTGTACCTTTCTCTCCCATTAAGTATTTTGTGTTGAACAAAGATCTTTGTAATTGCAGTATCAGATTCAATGAGAGAAAAAAAAAATCAGGTTCCTATTAAGATCCAAGGAAAAACAACCTCAGTGAAAACAATCTGACCCTATAGGTTGCGTTCTTCATTGAGTCAAAAGTCACAAACTACAAACCACTGAGCTTGAATGAAGTGGTTAATAGTGTACAGAGGATACCTTTGTGGATGTCCAAGATGACCCAACAGAGTAATCTGAAACATGCCCAAGGCTTGTAAGGCCTTGTTTTACTTCCTAGAAACCTCTGTATCACCACAGCCTTGATCATGGAATGTCATCCTAGAATGGGAGCAGAATTTGAACTACTTGGAAGCTACAAACGGCTCAAATGCTGAAATTTGTCTATACTCCATGGAGTAGTCCCAGACTTTCCATGCATGAAAGACAGTCTTGTATTTGTAAATATATTTCACATGCTCTTCACTCCACTGGAAGCCTCTGTTTGTGGATGGAACTTCATGGAAGATTTAATTGTCCCTTTACCTTCATCCTATAGAGAAGCCATGGGCTATTAAACCCACTGATGTTGTTTTAGCTTTTCTTTATTTAAAGTCAACAAATAAGCAAACCACCCACATCCTATGGATGTAAGAAGCTTGATGAATTGCTAGCATTGTGAACAACTGAATAACACCTCTAATACTAGTAGTTTGATATTCTTTTTCTAATTACATATAACCTGTTTGTCAATTCAGTATACTCCTGTGCTTTAGAGAGGTAATTGTGAAGTAAATGTGCAGATGAATGCAACATCTGTAGTTTCTGGTGAATCATTCCAAGTGATGCCAGTATCATATAGAGTAGCTGAGTCACTGGGTTGTTTTCTGGAGTATGTCAGATAAGCTTAAGTTTCTCAGGAAAGGAAAATCAATGTTTCTTCACTCCAAGTGAGCACTCTAATAATCTTCTGTCTGCAGGTAGCTAGTACCCCATCCACCTGCACTCCTAAACTAGAGTAAAACTGTACCTACAATTGTGTAGAAGGGGCTGATCCCATCCTACTCCTCAAGGTGTGTAATAGCTGCAAATAACACATTGAACCATGTTTGTGATACTCTCAGAAGTATTCAGGGTCACATGAGTGATCAACTGAATACAAACAAAGATTGTTAATATCTCAGTAGTTACAAAACAAAAGGCTTTTTCTCATCTTCAACCAGAAAAATTGGAAGTTTTTATCGGGAAAATGTGTTCACATACTCCTCAAGTTAATGCAGTATTATCATCCCGGTTGTAATTCAATGGTTTCAAATACAGAAAGTGTAGAAGGAAATACTAAATTTGAAGGGAACTTTCATACCATTTCTCTGTTGTCCAAGTGGTTCTTGTCTTCCGCTTCTGTCACTGTTTCTGTGGAAGTATAGACATACTTTTTAGAGCAATGGTTTTCTATCCAGCTTTCTAGACAAAAAGTGGAAAGAATTCACTATACAGTTTCACTTCAGTATTTAATCATTTTTGGATAATGTTGCTATTAATACATAATAACTAAATTAGAATATAATAGGACAATGACACTATTTATTTTTTAAAACATCATCTTGCTGGAGAGTATGTGGGTAAAGTTCTCCATACATTGTAAATATGTGTGTTAAGCATGCAAACAGTTTAGACTGGGCAAAATTTGTGAAAATGTTTCATTAAGGCAAACGGAGAGAACAGTAAACAGAGCGAGTTATTTACATTTTTGCAGTAGTGATCAATTGTGGATGGTACAAGAGTTGCACACAATTAACAGTGTAATGGAGAAACAGAATTTTCTCCTGAAGGGAAAAAAGTACCAATACTTTGCCTTGTAAGCCCATTGTTAGTTAGGTATTAAAATCAGCCAAGCAGTATGAATAATCATAAGTGAATGAGATACAAAGTTCTGAAATTTTTCTTCCCCCACAAATGTTGTGTAAAACTTTGTAGTGTTTTAATTAGATAAAGGCAATAGAAAAAAAAAGAAGTTGACTGGCTAGGCTATAGCTGAGTGGAAGTCTTATTTCTTCCAATATTTGAATTATTATAGGGACTTCCATCTGACAAGAAAATTTTAAAAGTGGGAAAAGAGACAGGAAAGTGTCGGAGTGCTATAAAATATTAGGGAGAAGATTTATTTTCTCATTTACTATTTTCAGTCATTCTGAGTATTATATAATGAGGTTATCTCTGTATAACACTAGTCAACACAGAAATGGTGACACAAGACTAAAGGTGAGGAAGCAGCAGATGGTAGTACTGATGGAGGATTTTTCCAGGCTGTAAAAAGTGTCAGGAGAAAAGACTTCTACTGGTTTGGAAATTTGTGAAGGGCAATTGCTAATGATGATGTCAGTGGTACACTTTCTGAGAATGAAGGAGACTGTTCAGCTTCTTGTCTGCATTGGGTTAAAGGGGTAGACTACAAATTGACATGTTAGCATGTGTCAAAGGCAGACAAAAAGAGGAAAATGTGAAAGGTCTGACAAAACTTAGGGTATATTGAAGAGCATAGATCTGTGCTGTCTGAAAGTAAAAATTTTTGGGATGAAGTAGAGGTTAAGTTATGCATCAGTAGCCAAAAATAAAGTGGAAATTAAATAGATGAATTAAGAGGAAATAGTTGTTACAGATCAAACCACTCAGCAAAGCGATCATAAACTTTCTATTGCCACAGAGCTGTGCATAAATACAATGAGACAGAGCAAGTACACAGCAAGTCAGAACTGAAGGTTTGGAGATCATATAAAAGTTCTATGAGGGAATGATTTCTGTAGGTCATATATTGAGATTACTTTGTGTACTTAAGTTTTGAATCTGAACCTCCTAATTGTCAAGTACAGCCTATATTTATGAGTTTTCTTCCTGACATTAAGTACCATCCCAGAGAGTTTGGGTACAAAACCAAAGGGAACACCAAATGCTCTCAACAAAATGCAGTCCAGAAACTGAACAAAGGGGAGAAAAAAGGGCATTTATTTCATCTACATCTTTATGCAAAATCAAAAGCATTTAGTATGCAACCATGTTTTCTCTAGAATAGTTGATGATTTTACAGTTCAGCTTAGTAATTCCAAAACAGAGATATAACAGTAATAAATGGGATGCTGTAGTGCCTTAGTATAAACTGAACAATGATGGATTTATGATGTAAGAGATTGTACATATCCTGATGAAAGTACAACTTTCTAGAAAACAATTTACAATTTTAAGTGGACAGAGCCAAAGCATATTAAATTAGGAACAAAATCTAAAAACAAAAAAAAAATTAGCAAGAAAGGAGAATTTCAGCATACTAAATGCTGTGTTGAGGAGAAATAGGCACACAATCTACTTGGAAGCAGTAATTTGGGGTGACTTGAAATGTGTGTTTGTTAACTCTTCACACACCACACCTGAACACAATTTAAAGGCAGGAAGTCAGTGTAAGTGCTGAAATGTTGTGAAAAGAGTCATAGGACTCCAGTAAGAAAAGAGTACTGTCTTGTAGTGTGCCTTGCCAGGGACAAGGCATCTCCAGTAGCAGTTCTCCCTTTATAACTTGAGGATAATGCTATTTCATCTTTCCGCTTCTTTCTGTAGATTTCTATATAATCTACATAGGAGTCTGTTCATGCTTGATCAGCAATTGCTACTCAAATCCATTGTAGATTGACAGTCTTCTCAGAAGATCATATTCTTGTCATAAAAGGGCATCTTATACTTGATGTTAATTTATTTAGAACTTTAGAAATCTAATTGGGCATTTTGTGCTAGTTTAAGTGATTCAGAGTAAAGATAAGTATTTGAAGCTGAAAGTAGGCAGAAAAAGCTCTCTTAGAAATTTTAATGTTGTGGGCCTCTATTCACTGTTGGATGCTCTTTTGCACTTTAAACATGTGTAAATGCCACTGCATGCTATGATATGGCTCTGGTGTTACACCAGTTTAAATTATAACAGAGGTTAACTTGATACATTGCACGATTCTAAAAAGGGCTAGGAACAAAGGCTAGATCAGAATCTGAAAAGGTTAAAGGAGTTGCACAGACAGCACTGTTACAAAGGACATCTCAGGTCCATTAGCTGGAACACGTAGCAAGAAAATTTCCTGGGTTCAGGAGACTCAAAAGGTGCTAATTTGCATACTCCAATTTGTCCCAGTCATAGCAAATGCATCAGATTGACTCCATAAGGGCAGGGCCTTCAATCTGAAGTTATGGCAAAGGTACAGCATCCGAGTGCTTGCTGCCCAAGGGGTTATATGCTAAAAGGAGACTGGGGAGGTGTGGGAAACAGCAAATTGTTTTGCAATTGGAGCTTGGAGCAGTACACTTAAACCTGCATTTTATATGGAAACTATATATATAGAAGTGTACACTTTCATTTAATAAAAAAATATTTGGTCTGAGCAGGACATGTACACATACAGTAGTGTGTCATTTAATTCCTGAGAAACTATTTGAAGAAAATGACATATCTCAGCCCTGTTTGTTGACTGTTTTGTTGTCACCTGCTGAGTGTTGTCATTTCCATAGCCAGTGGGCTGTATTGAATCAAACAGAGGGAATGGGTCATTAAAAGAAATGGAGGACTTTCTGCAGCCTGTAGAAGCTGAAGGAGTATTTTTTTTCTTCAGGTACATCAACAGAACTCTAATGGAGTCGGCATTCAGCTCTGATTTGGGGTTTTGCCCTATGTTTCTCTGAAGTAAGGTGGCTTGAAAAGTATAGACAGCATAAACTAATGTGTAGGTTCACCAAAAAGAATTATACCTTCTATGGTGTTTGTAAAGGTATAGGTGAGGGCAGTAAGTGTCCCCATTTCAGAAAACCTTTTCATTTTTTTTTCAATCTCAGCATTTATCAAGAAAGGAAGAGTGTTGATTTTATATAAATAAATAAATAAATTAAAATGGGGAAAAGTATATTTCATGGGCATACTGGTCCAGTTAACTGATATTTTTCTTCACTTCTTTGAAAACATTGATGACAGTTTCAAAGATTTCAAATATTTCTCATTTCAGGTTTAATAAAAAATAAAACACTAGAAATAGGCTTTAACATCATTCATACTCCTCTGCAATGGATGTGATGGGTAGCATTCTGTGCCCTCTTTTTAACTGAGAGCTGGCAAAGGGCAGGGTTTTAGTCGGCAAAAAGAAAACCCTTAAATGGATCGTGGGCAGCTGAGATTCATGTGAATGATATAATTTAAGGTTGCATTTAACTCTGAGTTGTTTCATCATATCAGGTATCTGCTAGTCACTTTTTGTTTGTTGTTTCCAACTGTGAGGTCTAGATAAATAAAAAATATTGACATGGATCCTATATGTTCAAACTTCCCCAGTGCTGTAAGAAACTGAAGATTTAGTTCTGTTTTTCCTGGATTTGCTTTGAAAGTGCAACCACCTTTACAGACTTTTAAGTACATAACATTTAAGGGAATACAAATATTGTTGAAATAAATGAGTCGAGCTTGTAGAGCATACTCTTTGTTCTGAAGTATATTATCACAAAAGTTGATTAAGTGGTTGTTTCTATTAGTTGCTGCTAAAATGTCATTGTATTAGAGTTTCTACCTGTACAGAAATTAAAAAAGGGACTATGAGAAAAAAGATAACATTTCCACAAGTGAAGTAGTTATGTGTAATTTCATGGTATCACATTTACGCACACACACAAACACACACACACATAATAAGGTCACAAAAGCTGCAAATTCAGGCTGGACTCTCTTCATTAATTATGCACAGCACTTAGCCAATGAATTTTCTTCTTTTACATTTCTTCCATTTTAAGGAGATTCCTATTTAGATATGTACCATTTTAGATTACTGTACAACTATACCTCTTTGATAGTGTCTTACAGAATTCAGGTTTGATTTAATGCATTGTAAATTGTTTCCTATATGTTTATTGCAGCTAGTGATTTAAAGTGCGTATCATTGGCTTGCTTTGCCCTTTGTTATTCTGTTTTTCCCTTCAGTTGTATCTTCTATTCAACATGAAGATTTTAATTGTTATGATTTCATTCTTTCGGGTTTTTTAGCACAGAGGTGGTGGATTATCTGTCTTCAATGGACACTTCAAGGAGAAAGAAAAATCTGTGATGGGTGTATGTTTGTGTCTAGAGTTCAGAAGTTCTCCTCACAATTCAAGAGAGTCCTACAGTAGAGAACAGTTGTTATAGAGGCCACCTTTGCTGTAGGAGCTGTCTCCTAGCCCATTGGTAGAGCCACTTAGCTTTTTGCTATTCCAAAAATAACATCAGTGAAGGGACACACTACCAGTATGGGACTGGTCAGCTCTCTTCAGGCTATCAGCAAATGCATCTTAGACCACAGCATGAAAAAAAGTGTTAGTTTTCTTGAAAATTAATTAATCAAAGCTAGAGCTTGAGTAAAGCCCTGATATGTAACATACATGTAGTAGAGGATCTCATATTTCTTCTGTACATTCTTGAAGAAGGTCATTTACAGATGAGATTTAAATTGAAAGTTTGGTCTCAGTATTCAAAGCAACCAAAATTTTACACAAAAATGTATTTCTGTTTTGGTTTATAATTTCGAGGCTTAATAATGTAAAGTATATGGTCAGCAGGAAATTCTGGAAATAAGAGTAAACTCCTGTTAATTCTGAGAACAAGAAGTTTAGGACTTGAAAAAGTATCATTGAAACACTGTCCTGCTAAACTTGCTGTCTCTTTTTTTGTTCTCTCTCTCAAATAATTTTCACATTTACATGCCTGAAACAGTAATGATCAAGGCAACATTTTTAATCTTTTACAAATTTCATAGTCAAGTAAAATCAAATGCCTAATATGATCGTCCCTTTGAAGAAAAAGTATTAGATATCCTAAACATAAATAATATTTATCAGAATGTATAGAAGAAGGTAGGAAACAGTACAAATTTTCAGGGATATAATGTTGTATTAGTCTATCAAAGCAAGAAAAAAATACTTGGTTTTGTTTATTATAAACCCAAGCTTAACATCCTCAAAATGAAAAACAGTTTTTGCATTAAATTTCTTGTAGTTATTAATTGTTATGTTTTGCAGCTGGCACAAAAAAAAAAAGAAATTGAGTATTGTGATTAAACACCTAGTTGTAGGTTCCTGAAGCTGTGCCTGTGAAAGATTGAACCTGTATGTCAGCTGGCTAGCAGGAGATAATACACCTTCCTGCAGAAAGGCCTGCTCTTGTCACTGCATTGCACTGAGGCCATTGTAGGGATTCTTATTTGTGTCTACTTAAGATTCCACACATTTGCATTTTAGGCTGCATTTTAGGCCACATAAGGTTGGTCACATGCTGTAGGAGAGGAAAGGGGTTGCTGCATGTCTAGTCCTTGCACATTTAGGCTACTGGCTTTGTACTGCCCCCCACACTTCCAGTGTTTGCCAAGGCCAATTAGCAGCATTTGGCTTTCACTCTACAGAAGTTCCCTCGGCTCCCAGATAGATTATTCCTGATGAGGGTATAAATTATCTACATGTAGGAGGCCTGGCATGAAGTGATTGTAGCTGCTATTGCTGGATATAGGAGTGCGTATACCATTAAGCCTTGTTCTAGAATGAGATTCTGTGACCTCCCTCATGGGTAGGCTCTGGTTTTGGTAAACTCCAAATTTAAACAGAAAATAGCCTTTCCTATTTCTTGCCTAAGGTAATGGTTGATATTTCTTAACTTGTGAGTATTATCAATGTTTGTTCACAAGTACTTAGGTCAATACTTTTCATTCTCAAGGGAAAAAAAACTCAGAGCAACTAAGGAAGAACAATAGCAACAGCAGAGCACAAAATTGAAAGGGCATTTTATTTCTTTTAGTTTCAAGAATGTGCCTGCCAGAGTGACACATGCAAATATCTAAGTAGGTTTCAAAAGTATTTTTGAAAATTTTTTCATAGGTTTTGTTTGTTGTTTTCTTTTTTTTTTTTACTATTAAAGAGCATTTTAATTATGTGTGTTTTCCTCTTCATAAAAATGTCTTTCTGGTCATTCCAGTCTTACACTTGCAATTCTTGGCAGTATATCTAGTAATAAAAGATTGTTTAGGATTAAAAAGTAATGGATGGTATCAGCATAACTTCCTAGCCACTAGACAGGAGATGAACATTTACACATTCTACAGATTTGCCGCACCTGCAAGATTTCATCATCTATGGTGAAATCACCAGGAACAGTAGAAATAACAGAATTAGGTGTGTAGTGGCCTATGAAAGCATTAAGGGACGCCTACTATGCTCAGATAGTACTCTTTAACACAGAGGAACCACTGAGTAATCCTCAAAACATGACTACGGGGCAGCAGCAGGCTGACCCACAACAGACAGACAATCGGGTTGATCAGCAAAGCCAGAAGGAGAGCCAGAAAAGGAAAGCTGACATCCAGATGCCAGTGGTACAAGCATCCTACCCAGACTTGGACATATGGGTCCTGCATCTGTCAGTGTTACACCAGCAGTTGGCTCCCAACCTGGAGCAGATTCTCTATTCCCAATGAGTTAGAGATCCCAGCCAGCACAGTCACTGAATGGATAAGCCAAGTCTTCTGGAGCAATGCTGTTATATTTGAAAGGCCAATTTAGGTCGAAAGAAGTCCTGTGAGACTGCATGAGGGTTCTTTCCATTCATGGCAAGATTGTGATGCATAAGGCTTTTTCTGCTTATGCAGGCATGTAAAAAGCAGCAGCGCAGTAAGGAAATGAGAGTATTTTCTAAATGCCAAAAGAAAAAGAATGCATCTGAAAAGACTGGAACTTACAGGTGGGGTTTTTTCTTATGCGGAGAAGCAACTTCAGCTTTGTTAATATATACCTGCTTGTTCTCCTGGGAGAATTGGTATGGGTTCCTGAGTCAGCCTTGATCTATGGAAACCCTGAAATAACTTTTCTTCAGTAAAGAAGTTCACTCCCATACTGTCCCAATTTCATAAACTCTATGAAGTCTAAATCCATTCATGCCACACTGAGCAGTCTCAGAGAGTGAGAAAATCCTCTAACAGAGATAAGGGCTTCTGCCTCCACTCTACCCCATTATTTTCTCCTTCATCAATTCAATAATAATTTTAAAAAAGATTTATTTATCCCATGCTTCTTTTCACTTGTTTAAGCTAGTGAAAGGGCTGTCTTCCAAAGAGTTTGAGATAAAAGAATGAACACTTGATACCAAGAAGCATCAAGGACACTCTAGGACTAAGAAACTTAGCATTGGACTCCTTTACATGATGAAGCTCTCAAAGAATTTGGAAACTACACTTAAACCATCCTCTTTAATCACCTATAATCTCCTTCAGGGGAGGATGTATACATGATTAGAACATTAATTTCTTGCCTGACTTAGATCCTTATACTAAATTCACTGTAAGCATTATGTGGTCAAAATGCCAGGGATGAATTTGCCCTTGAATAGTGTAGATAGATATTTCTTCACAGAGAGGAGTAGGCTGTGAAAATGGACACATGCTGTTTTTATCAGCTCTGCTGCACAGCTTTGCTGGTATATTTTTATTTTGAAAACTTCTGGTCAGGTCTTTCTAATGTAGAATTCATATGGCATATAGGGATTCTTGGGAGCTGATCTTAAGTCTAGAGGGCTGTGGAAGTCTCCTGTGTTCTAAAAAGAGAATAGTACTGGAGGGATTGCTGGCAGTACAGCATGTACCTCACAGATCTTTAAATAAAAGGTAAATCCTTTAAAATAAGTAGCCAATAACTCTTAATTCATCAAGCTAGTGTATAAAAACATCAGTAATTTGAAATTAATATGGCCTAATGCTTCTACCTTGGGGGTTTCATTACATTTCGGCAATTATGTACTTTTCTTTTACAATGCTATTAATAAAAACAACGAGAATACTTCTCTCAAAGATGTGACTTCATGCAGTGTGTTTTCCATTATTGCCAGTGCCAATATTGATTAGCAGAAGAAAAGCGTAGGGCTTGTTTTAAAAGGGAAATTATTCAAATTTTTTTTAAAAGTCAGATATATAAGAAAAAGAGAAGGCACAGTGCCTTTTTTATTGTCTTAACCTGCTAGTTATGTCTTTGACTTCTCTTGAGCTAAAAAAGACAATTCATTTAAAAAAGAAACAAACTAGTTTTCTTTTTTTTTCAATAGACTTTCTTTTTATTTCAGTTTGTCATTACTATGTCATACTTTGAATATTAGTTATTTGATTGCCCTGCTGTGATTTGTGACATACAGTTTTAGAGATCTTGAAGGTGTCTGTCACCATCATCTTTCTTATAAAATGTTTTACGCATTACATAAGAAATAAACACTTTATATTAGGAAGAAAAAAGGTAAATAAACTCATGGAGTTAATTCTCTAGAAAAATCTCTTGTTGGAAATATTTCGGATGTTTAAGAAATGGTCTCTGTTGTTATTTTATTGGTTGTGCTGACAAACAAGCCCAGATACATTCCTCTTTGAAATTTAGAAAATACATAATGACTACAATGGCATTTTAATAAATTTTACTTAAGTTGTTCAGATGTATATAATTGAAATTTTACTCTGAAAGAAGAAACACTTTTTCAGTTGCATAAGAGAGTAAAAAGGCAGAAATTCAGTGCATATTTTGAGGCAGACCTTTTCAGAATACAGAACTGATTGAATGTGTGAGAATGTATTTCAATGTTAGGCTTAAACTCTAGAAGTGCTACTTTTTTGTGTGTGTGAAAAAGCAAAAGTTCTCAAACAGAAAAAACTGAACCCCTCAACATAACCTTTGAGTCTTACAAGCTTTATTATTTTAGAAAAGTATAAGCTGCCAAAGGTCGTGAGACCTTTTCCCTCTGAAATTTATGACACTGTCTAAGTGGAAGTTTACTTCTCTGACTTTTAATGCTTTGTTAAGAAGCAGGAAATTTCACCCACTGCGTGGTCCTCAAAAATGCAAGTAATCCTGTCTTGCAACTCCTCTCACTCCTTTTAGAACTGCTTAATCCACTGACTTCCATTAATACTCCTGATTTATATCACTATTAATGAACCAGTGCTGAGAACTTTGCACTTCTGATTGTCCATCTGGCCAATCTCTTATGATAAACTTGTTTGCTGGGCTTAAATTTACTTCTACACCTAAGTTTATGACTGAGTTAAAAGGTGCTTAAATGATTCTCTTAATAGGTGCGTGTAAGCAGAAGCAAAAGATTATGATAATAATTAAAGAAATAGTATCTAGAATTGAATGCCGGGAGCTGCTCAGGGAAAATGACTGAATATATCATGGTGTTGCAAAAGCTTTTGTAGGACAGCATAACAACTTTAATTATAAGTAGAAAGATTTCCTCCTTCAAATTATCTCTTTTATTAGTAGTTCCCTGTCCATATAACAAACTTATTCATTAAGATTTGTTTATTTCAAGATAAATTTCTTGTTTTATTTTGTTCAAGCATATATAACTCTGATTTCTGCTTTTAAGGAGTTATTTACTGTTTAACTCCCTTTTTCCCTTTATAGTCTTAGATGATGTTGTATTTTGACTTCTGTTCATGTGATGATCTTATTTAACCACTGAGCCATTTGAGATAGGACATTTTGTAATTTTACTAGCTCAACCCTTCTTGACTGATTTGACTTCAAAAATAACCTCCTCTTGTCATCATAAGATATTGATTTGGGTTGGTTTTTTTGTAATTAATGAAGAAGCACTTTCAGCATCTAATGAAATCATCACACAACTTTTTGATACCATTCTCCTTATACTGCTTTTTCCAGATAATTTTGCAAATCTAGAAAATAGCTTCTGCAAAAAAAAATTTCCTTGACAGTGGAATTATTTTGGGGTGGTTGGGGCTTTTTCAATTTAATAATTTTTCCTAGCTTCTGTGATTTGAAACGAGGAATATTGCAACTTGGTGTGCTAGAATAATGGTGCCATTGAAAGAGATGTATTAAGTATTTAAGGTTGGTTACAGTCTTTCTAAAAGAACTTTTGCTAGTCACTTATTTCTTGGGTAACCAACCAATAAAAAGCCTGAAATAAATTCTTAAGTCAGTAATCACATGCTTTAATGTCTTTTTCTGGTATCTAGCCTTATCTTGTAGAAGATAACTATGAAAATGCTGAAATCCAAAGTGTCCTGTAACGTAGGATTTCTCCAGGAAATAACTCATCTCCTGAAAATGTCATGACTGCTAGTATCAAGGGTAGAAAGAATATAATGAATTCAGTGAAGACAATTGTGTCTATATAGTCTAGACTGTTAGGTCAAGATCTCTTATAAGAACTTTGTATTAATACTTATTTGTTTCCAGTAGAGATTCAGGTTTAAGTTCTGGGACCAAATACTACCATCATTCTTCAGAATTGCCTCTTAATCAAAACTTGGTTGTGTCCTTTTTAAAATACTTTCTTAACATAATTTCTAAAAGTAATGATTCTCTATAAAAATTGCCAGCTTCTTCTCTGAGACAGTCACCTAGCTGAGACTCCCTGTTTTTGATGACACTATGAAACTTCTATAGTTCCATTGGTTTGTTGCCATGGCATTCTTCATGTCACTGCCTGCAACTAAGCTATGATGCATTGATGGATTATTTTAATTCAGACTGTCCATGGTGTAAATGATTGCTTTAGTAAAAGAAGAAAAATTATTAAACACAGCTTAATATTTTAGAGAGCCATTCTTCAAAGAACATTTTTAATATTTTTTATATATTTTTAAATTTTTAGAAAACAGTCCTTTTTCCTAGGGGAAATGAGATGTCTTTCTAACAAGCCTGAGATATTTATCCATGGGACTTAAAATAATGTAAAAATATATTATGATAACGTGAATGTAAACTTTAAGTCTCTTTTACAATGCTAGCAGTAGAAAAAGTAGTCCTTATGGGAAAGAAAGGGTAAATCTCAATAAAGCATAGTATTAAATTTGAAAAACAAAACAAATGAAACACTGGCAAAAGCTTCCTGGTGAAATGCATAAAACAAAGTTCTTTGTATTTGGAAGAATCATTGCTTGTTTTATAGCAAGTGGTTATGAAGCTGATGAATGTACCATTTTAGCAGTAATTGCTGAAGATATCTTTCAGAGGAACACCTGTAATTAGAATAATTTCAGTGCTGTTGTTGGTTGTATCTGTTTCTAGAGAAACTCCGAGCTTGCCATGACCCAGAATCATGAATGGGTATCTGAATTACATGTCTCTCTCTCTCCATTGAAATATACAGCTACAGTAAAGGTCTCTAGATCTAAATTGAGATATAATTAACTTTTTCATTCTAACTAAAGAAAAAAAAAAATGTATCGTTACACTGTAGTTTTTACTTGGGTTGGCAGTGCCCTCCCTCCAGTCAGATATAGACTGACTTCTGTTGGCATAAATGTATTATATAAGACATCCATTCATGGTGAATTTAGGGTGTCACAGTCATCTTAGCGAGCTGATGAGAGCAAATACTTACTGGGAATTCCAGAGGCTCAAAATCTGGACTCATGGAACTTGAACTGAAATAATTTCTAGGAGATGTAAACCCTTGCTACATCTTAATGTGTCTATTGTCTGGTTATCTGGTGTGAAAACAAGCCACATTGCATTAGCCACTGAGAAGAAATTCAGAGTGGGTTTTTAGAAACAGTTCCACAATACTAACTGGAATGTGTCTTGCATTTTATACAAATTATGTGTTCAGGAGGGGACGTTGCAGTTAGAAAGATACAATCTGTGAGGTCTGTTTTGTCTTCATAACCAAGTTGGTGAGAATCATATGTACTCCTTGAGGATAATTAAAGCTGGGCGGTATGTGTGGGGGTGACATGGTGCTGAAGGGGAAGTAAGTAGTTTTTCACTAATTTTTTAGGCCAGGAGGTGGGCTACATGGGGCTAATTAGACATCACTTTTTTTTACTGTGAGCCAAGACCAGATTTAATGACAGTTTTTATATCTATGGATCATGAGCTTTTCTCATTTTTCCTTTTAAAAGCTTCCTTTTTGAAATCCCATTGAAATGAGTCCAGTTTCCTTCTTTGACATCTGTGAGAGGTTATTAAGAGCTAATAAAGATTTGAAAGATGTGAATGAGCTAATATGAGACCATCAACGAACTAGTTTGGGCTTATTCAGATACAACGGATGTGAAGGACAGTCCCAGAAACACAGCTGGCAGTTCAAGATTTTGCGAACATAGACTGGCTTATGTTGTTTGGCAGGAGAAACTACTGGGATTCTGAAGTACGAAACTACTTTTTTGCTTCACACTGTTTGCCAAAACAGTTCCAGGGACATCACATGAGTAAGAAGTGTGAGACTTGTAGTTAGTGATATGTTTTCAAGTGAAAGAAACTAGAATTGCATGCTGACAGCAACCAGGTCTACATGTGTTAATGAGGGGAACGGTTTCTGCTATTCTCTCTGTCTCAATAACTGTCCTCCAGGGCTTTGCAAAAAGCTTTCACTGCTATTTTGTGTTGTACACCTACCTGGCTATTGTCTTGACAGTGCATCTGGTGTCAACCCTAGTTCCTTTACCCAGAGGAAATCCTTCTCCAGTATTTCCTAGTGGGAGAAAAGGCATCTTAAGCTTTGCCCTACTGAACACAGACTGCACATTTCATGTATCATCTTTTTGTGTGCTTTTTTTTTTTTTTCCCCTTGAGGAGACCTCTGGTTAGTTTCTTAGACCCAGGGAAAGGGATTCTTACTAGTTCCACCTTGTTGGCTTTTTCTGATTAACAAAACCAATACTTTCAAACTTCGGGTGAGCTAGTTACCTATGATTACAGTTAATGAGACAGTGTAAATGAAGCAACAGACATGGCAATTTATGTCACCTGTGATTCTGGCCTGTTCACAGTTTAAAGTTAAAAAAGTTAAAAAGTTAAATTTGTTAAGCTGTTGGGAACATCCAGATGGAGAAAGGTGAGTCTATTCCATGAGACTGTGTTCTACACGCCATATTTTTCGTAATAGTATTAAATATACTTTTCAGTTTCAGTTTGCAGGAGTTTATTTACTCATAGACTCAGATTCAGTTATTTTGGGGATTGCAGGTGAATTATTGTGGGTCAGGCTGTTACACAGTGAAAGAAGAGACCCTTTCCTGTGCAGTAACATTGTTTGAGCCCTGGGGCTGTTGACTCAGCTCATGATATATTGTACTGTTAGTGTTTCAGCTCTCTCACAGGGGATTGCTGGTCCTACTTTGAGGTCAGGAGTTAACTACTTGTATTTTAGCAGTGTACTGATATCAATACGGCTCCTATGGAAACCTTACTTGACGTCATTTTCGGATCTTTGCTACTGTAGCTAAGCTTTAGTAAAAGTCAATAAGAACATTAGGTTGTTGTCTGTATTATTACTTGCCACTTCCTGCCAGCAATCTACCAATTCATTAGCAGAGAGTTTTGGAAATCTCACTTGATTATTTATGCAGTCAATAGCAAGGCTTGTCTGCATTCATAATTGTTTGATTTTATGGCCTCTTCTTTAAACAAACATTGTCTATGGTAATGCGATGCCCTGATGGATGGGAAAGGTTTTGTCTGTGAATATCATTTAGATAATTAAAAATGACAGATGAAATCGCCTGCTGTCTTGACCTGTACTTTGTTCCCTCAGTGATGCTGAGGAGATGCTGATTGCTGTCAATCAAAACCCATTGGAGGTTTGTAAATTCTGGCTGCTGTGAACTCTGACCTCGAGTGTTGATCTGAAATAGATAATAACCTTGAAATACTATTAGAATTTAAAAACTGTTCCACCAAAGGGGCATACTATATGTTTTTTTCTTAAGAACATGATTACTGAATGTCATTGTTTACTCCACACAATCTAGGAAACAGAAGTGTTATGTTTAACCAAAATTAATAGTATAAATCAGAACTAAAATCTTACAAAATAAAATCACCTCTTCCTCCTTCTGTTTTAAGGCTGCAAACCATCTTGAGAAAAAATTCCATTTCATACTGCATAATGGTGTCCAAATAACATTTGGATTCTGTTTATTGATTCTAAAGCTTATGATGTTGTCCTGACTTAATGATCTGTTCTGGCTGTCCATCTATCTCATTTTCTCATTTCCTCTATGATTAGTCTTTGAGACACTTTTTTTTTATTATTATTATTTATTTAACAATAGTTCTCTCCTTAAGAACCAGCGGGAAAACCACCAGCTAGAATATTTAAGATGCGGAAAGCCCAGGCAGGAATGCACAAAGTTCTGAACGAACATCCGCCTTGAAACCTGGGTCAAGAGATCAGGTGCATAAAGGGCACTCATCATGAGGCTTTTTTTTCATTACCTAGAAACTCCTGGGATAATAACAAGTCATACTGTTTGTTTTGAGCTTTGGGGTAGTTTTTTTTGTTTTTCATGAAACAAGGGGGTAAAACATTTTGAAATTATATTTTTATATAATCCGTGTTTTACAATTTTTCATTTACTGGGAATAGTAATTGTCAGACTCTGGGAAATTAAACAGTCATGGTTTTACATGCTTGTCCTAATAAGAAAAATCAAACAAACATAAAATCAGTGCTTTAGGCTTTAGTAATTTTTATTTTACAAGAAAAAATTATAATTAGGATACTCCAGCTAGTTCTTAAGTATATTTTCTTAATGAGGTGGGTGTACTTACTCGACTTGTTACAGTAAGGGAAGCTGCTAAACGTGATCTCTGAAAAAGTAGTTGATAAAATTGCTTCATTTGTCTTTGGAATTTAATGTGAAATTCCAGTAGTTTCTAGTTTAATAAGTAGGATTTTCCATAGCAGTCCTGACTTAGTGCAGAAAAAGTAATTTAGACATTTTATCATAGGTGGGGGGGAAAAATCACATCTAAATGTTGTATTCAGAATTAATTATAAGGGATTCACATCTGCAAACCAATTTAGGAACAATTCAAACTTTTTTTTGAGTGATCATGTAATTTCTTCCCTGAGCAGAAGCCCCTGAATATAGAACCCTTTTAATTTTCTGACTTATTTCCATTTGTTTAAGAAGGACAGGGGAAAATCCGTGTCTGTGTAAGTGGGATCCAGTACTTTCGGCTCATCTGGCATAGATGTGTTTTGCAAGTGGTTAATAAGGCTTTTAGGAGCCGATGACCCTTCTGTGGTAGCCCTAGGCCTTTTTTAAAGGCTGTGAGGCACACCAAACTGGCAAAAGGGTTTGCTGTGTGGACAGTTGTGAACAATAGAAGCTTTGAGAGCTTCTTTTGCAACTTTAATTATCTGAAGCTTAGAAGGTGCTGCTTTAAGTAGTTTAAATTGCTATTGTTTAAATATGTTTATAGTTTTCCTTGTTAGAAGTCTTAGTAGTATTATAGGATTAGTTGGAAATAAATTAGGAAAAAACGTGGAGAAGGTGAGACTGAGTAAATGGAAAATAGTTTATTTCAAAAACTCTCAAGCTACTGTTGTACCCTGAATACGTTGGAACTTACATTTGGATTTATTAGCATACTCATAGAAGAGGTATCTCTTTGCAAGTAAGTTTATTTTACCAGTTGGATCCTGGCTGTGATTTACAGTATCTTCTTGTCTATAAACATGCCTGTGGTTTAAATAAGTGCTGATTTTGTAAGATTTGTAGTAAATATGTAGTGGAGTAAATATGTAAAATATTACAAGTAATTTGCTACAGAATGTATCCCATCCATTTTTTGCAAATGGGATTTTATTGCTTAAGTGTCATTCCTAGACAGAACAAGAAAATGTTGGCTGTTGATTTGAGGAGATTAAGGTGGTCTAAAATTACTGAATCTGATTTAAAGTGCATAGACTGAGCATCTATGAGCATAAAGTGAGATTTCTTTTAATTCAAAAGGGCTCATGAGGTTATTTTGCTACAATATGAAAATGAATTGTGACAATACAGGCCTGATTACAAGCATCCCAGGCTGTCCCACTGTGACAATTAGCTCCCAATTGTTAAACCATTTGTTTATTAGAACATTAAGAGCTGGTGTCGTCTTGACTTGCAACTGGAAACGGATGGCTACAAGGTTGGTTATGAACACAAAGGACTCTCAATAAAGTGTTTATTGGACAAGAATAACCACACATTTCAAACTAACTTAATTGAGTCACGTCTAGTATACTCCAAGAGAGTTATTAAAAAGTCATCTGTAACAGGTGGTCCACTTAGTCTAATAGAAATTTGTTTTGAATGTTCATAAAACTTTAAGCTCTTCTCCAGGAACCATAAAGCAGTAGGCAACAAAGTAAAATGCTCCAGGAATTAAAAAACTGGTTTTTAACTCTCTATGACTTTTAGTACATGCACAGGTTAAATTGTACTCTGTCCCACTGAGAAATACACAGAGGTCTTCTGTGCATAGGTATCCATAACAGTATCTTTTTGGTTAAGAAGCTGGAGCTAGAATTTGTTGGGGGTGTTTTTTTAATATAAAATATTCCCTGGAAACCCTGATCACATTGAAACTTCTGAAAACATTGAAAACACACTAGTTGCTGCAAGAGAGTGCTTTGCTGGGTAACAAGTGTCAGTCTCAGGGTGGAAATCTTTCCAGAACAAAGAAATGCTTCCTTTTTTCTGGGCATTGGGGTGTGCTTCTGCTCCAAAACATAGTTGACTGCTGTATACCTATGGCACTGGGAAATGCTGCATTCCCCTTGGCAGAAGTGGACTTTTATAGCATGAGATGTACAGTGCTGAGATTCCTGAAGTGTGTAAAGCCCAGCAAAAATAGCACATATAAGCACTAGTCATGCCTTTGGAAGGGGGAAGTCTGCTTCAGTAAGTACTGAAAGGACCTGTCATCCTCCATCCAGTACTCACTCATGGAAAGACAGACAAAATAGTCACATGGACCACCAAGAGCACATCTGCATGTGTCTCTCTATATACCCTTCTATTCCAGCCCTTGCTTACTTTGCTCTGGAACAGTATTGCTATAGCACTGCCTCTCTATCCTTGCAGATAGAGAGGCAGATGTGAACAGGGATTTGTAAACAAGACAGCAGAAAATATTTGCACAAAATCATCATTTCCCTCTACGAAATGTATCTAGAGGTGGCCAGACAGTTCAGAATGTGGATCACAGAGGATTAAGTGGAAAGGTGAGCATGGTTTTTTGTCTTTCTGTCTAAGAAAAAGACAAAGGTGGGAATTTTATTTGCTTTCTTAAAATTTTCAGCAGAGAAATATCCTTTAGGGAAGCACTTGCTTAATCAGAAATCTACCCTTATTTTCAGAAGGGTTTCTACAAGGTATTTTGGATGTCGCTCTATATGTTGAATGTCTTCATAGCTATTCAAAACTTGCAACACCATTACCACCAACAAATTCAAAGGTCTTGAAACACCCTCGTCTGTGTAAAGACAGCTATAGCTCATAGGTCATGCATCATGCATACAGTGGAGAAGATTTGTACGTTATATCTAGAGCTACAGCACACTCTTCTTAATAGCTTCTTGTAAGTCATAGACTTGGTTTTTAATTCTTGCTTGTTCTGCAGTGGCTTGGAGTGTCTAACTGTGTCATACAAGACTAAGAAGAGGTAAAAGGAGACAGCATTTTTGATATTATATACAAGAGCAATAGTTAGCAAAAGGAACTAAAAATTAGGTGCAAGTATAGTAAAGAGGTAAACAAGCCAGACTATCAGTTAACATGAACAATGACTGGAGGGTTGACAAAAGAATCTAAAGCATATTAAATTTGATAAGCAGACATACAGGCCACAGCAATGAAAAATGTACAGAATATACTTTAGGAATGGAAAGTTTGCATTTTGAGTTTAAAGTTCTCCTCCTTGAAGAACGTATTTTTGTTTTTTGAGCTTGGGGATTATCTACATGAAGGTACTAATTCACAACACTAATTGAAATCAGAATCTGACAAAAATCTGTGTCAGCCATTCAATTCCAAATCTGTTCTAATTAATCTGAAATTCAGATGAGAGAGTATAAAACTGTAGTGCCACTTTCAACTTTTTGTTTCATTATGATCTGATTTTACTTGTTCTGTCTTTTTGCAAAGAGAGTTCTATGGGATTGCTTTCATCTCTAGATACAGAAAACTGGATAAATCAGATCTGTTTAATTTTATGTTCGTAGTTATGAATATGTGCTTTTTGCATTGCTCCCAAAGTGTCTGTATATACCTGTGATTTCATAGGTAGAAGAGATAGCAACATGTAGAACTACCCCACTTTGTTGATGAACTGCTAATAACGAATAAGGTTTCAAAGACACAGTAACAAATATTTTAAAATCTATTATTTTGATAATTTTCTTAAATAACTGTATGTTGCTAAATTATAGAATGAGAAATAAAATGCAAACAAGTTTATAAAGTACTTTACTTAGAACGGCAGTTTTGGAAGTAAATAGCCTTTTGTTATGGGAAGAGGTGGTGGCTGAAAGAACAAGATCATCTTTGCACTTAAAAGCAGCACTAATGTGGATATAAAGACATTTGAAATTTTATGAAGCTAGAAATGCTTGTGTACATGTTCCATTATGCTTGATGATGAATGCTTCAAAAGAATAGGTAAATAATATTTCAGAATGTATTAGATAAATGCTTACTTTCTATCCACAGGTTTTGTTATTTAAAAAAAAAAAGTAAGCATGCACTATTAGTGTTCCCAAATAAGTTCATTTGTTTAGGAGCATTCAAAACTGTATGTGAAAGTTGCAGCGATTTAAAACATATAGATAAATGGGTTTGAATTATTGCATTACTCGTGTGGGGTTTTTTCTTCTGCTTGAATTCCATGAGAAGATAGTAAGAATTGTTAAAATTGTTGTTCCTGTTCGTGATTTACAAACAGACAGTGTACTAGGCACTGTACAAAAAAACTTAAATACACTATCTCTTTGGAGGAACTGAATTCATTTTCTTCTAAATGAAGAATTAATAGCTTACAGTACCTGAGATATAAGCATCTCTCTTTGATTCTAAGCTGGTGTATTGTGAATTTATTTCATAACTTAGGTCCTGGAAAATACAGCAACACAATGCATCACTGATACAAGAACGATAGATTTAGAAAATGTTTAGTGAGAGTATTCCACCTAGACCAGTAGGAACACCTGCTTCTATTATTCAATCACTGATAAAATGGTAAATAGCTTATGTCAGTCATGCAGCTTGCATAAAGCTACATAGTTTGCCTGTAGGTTTGGGCTTTTTTCTTTTTTTTTTTTACTTCTACGTGTTTTGTATTCAATTTCTTTGTTAACTGACACCTTAGAATTATAGGATCATAAATGGACACTGACACTAGTTTTATCTTTGTTCATGTTATCTGTCTTGCAAATGCAGCTCTGCATGTCATACCTGGAAAAGAAAAAGGATGTTAAAGCTATAAACTTGCTTTTAAATAGTAGGGTAGAACCCATGTGGTCTATTTGGTCCCAGGTTTGTTTTTATTTTAACTTATAAGGTGGCTGTTCTTCCCCTCAAATCTGTGAGAATAGGAGCTTTGATGTTTGCATGCTCCTGTATACTTCTTGCTCCCAATTTCATTAACTGTTATGCAAACAGAAGAAATAGTATCACTACAACTTTATTTATATGATATGATGTAATGGCAATCATATTCATTTCAATGTACTACCCCAAATAATATTCATCTGGGGAAAGATTACTTCATCTGCACTTGGTGGATAGATTTTTTCAGTGATAGATTTTAGATAAGACAGTTGTGAATATAAGAGCTTCTAAAAAATTTGAACACTTTCCAGAAAAGAATTTTTTCCTGGGTTTTGTAGGTCTTTCCTGGGCCCATTGTAATACTGCTCTGTCAGAATGGCAAAGGTATTTCATTTCAGCTGAGTGGTATTAAATAATTAAATGATCCCTAGGTGATATTAGATAATCCCTGTGATGGCAGGCTGCCATCATGTGTGTGCCATGGAGTCCAGCCTCGTGATATCCTATTGTACTTCATTTTTTGAAGGAAACAGTGGAAAGAGCACTTCTAAGCAAACTCTGAATCAATTGCTTTCAAAATCAGCTTATAATAGGTAGGTAGTAAATACCTACTGCTCCCTGTACTTAGCAGACCTAAGCAATTTTTGTTCTAGAATTAGTTTCTCCTTTATTCAAATTTTAACAGTTTTTAACACTTAAGGTGTTTGAAAGAGAGACTGAATACTCTGCACTACAAAAATCCCATGGCTGAAGAAGTATAATGCTTTTTTCTACTGAGGTTTCATTTACTTTGTAGAAAAGATATATTTTCAGAAGAAAAAATTGTCTGTTGCCTTGTATTACCTGTGCTACTGGCCATTATATGTCAGTCTGTCAAACTAATGATTGACCAGATATTTAAATTTTGAGTAGAACTGTCAGAGAGAAGTACTCAAATGTCATCAGGTATTTGTCACTATTCTCTTCCAGAACAATTCAAAATATTATCAGCGCTCATTCTAATAAAAGAGTAAGGTTGTAACACTGTTAAAGCGACAACAGCCACTGAACATACTGCAGTGGGAGCCCTGAAAACAGTCAGTGGCTGAGGGACAAAGACAAGTGCTAGTAGCAGTAGACCATAACCAACAGCTTTCCATTGCCTCTTCCTTAGAGCAGCAGCTATCTTCTGTTGTCAGCAATATAGTTAATGTTTCAACACATGTTCCTGAGTTCAAGTGTCAGGTTTTCAACCCCAAATTTGACTTGCATGTTATTGCATGAAGTTGAATCATCTTTTTTTTTTTTCCTACTAAAAAAGGCCAGCAACCTTAAAAGCTACTATTAAAAAAATAGTAACTGAGTTAGAAAGTCAATTACCAGAAGCTGAAGCAATATTGGATTTATGGCTTTCTGCACAACCTTAATTTGTTCCTCTTACATTTATGTTTTATGATAAAGTCTTCAACCACATGATCACACACTGCTTTGTAGTCGAGTTCTCTGCATTATTCAATATGCACAAAAAACAAGGTCCTGAAGAGGAATTGTGGCCGTGTAAAGATAACACAGGGAATTTTTCTGTTGTTATTATTTTCTCTAGTAATGAAATTACATAGAGGAAAAATTCATGGAGTTTCAGGAAGAAAAAGATTGGTCTCATGAATGACAGGTTTCGCAACGTACTAAAGACCTAGTTTGATCAATGTTTCTGCCAGATTTTTATACAATACTGAGTAATTTAAACTAAAATATTGGCAGGGGGCCTCTAATTGTGCATTCCTCAAGTCCTTGACAACAGAAGCAGCTATGGAAAAGATCAGAGTACACACAGCTGCCCTACCTAAGAGTTCATCCTAGGAAGTACCAGTAGTAGAACACTGCTCTCAGTTCTCAAGACCAGACACTTAGAAGTCAAGCAGTTCTGTGTTCCAGTGCTAGCTGTGCTACCTATTAACTGACCTCTGGGAAGTCTCTTTGTCTTGATTTCCCCACCTGTAAAATGGAGATAATAACACTCTCATCTCATAGTGAAGATGAATTTATTAATGTTTACGAGGCATGAAGATTCTGTGGTGATGAGCACTCTAGAAACACCATGAGGAAATAAACAATTCTGCATTCACTGCAGGCATTTGATGGTGTGCAGTAAATAAAACAGGGGCCAGTAATAGCATGTTAAGGATAAAAATATTGAAGAACTGCCTCTTTCTCTGAGCAGTATTTATCTCAGGCTTCAAGCAAGGCAGGAGGCTGCTGTGGGAAAATTATAATACGATCCTGTAATTAAAATTTGTGTCATTTTAATTATGGATGGGGTGAGAAGAAGGGTCAACTTTTCCCAAGCAACGTTAATTCTGATAGTTTGTAGGTTATGGGGACTTGAATTTCTCACTTATATAATATTCTTTAATTCTTTTTTTGAGTCTAGCAACTCTCATTACATACAGGAGGGTAAGAAGATATGCCTTACAAATCTTATTATGGGCCATGCTTGGTAAGGAAGAACAACTACATCTGAAGCTGAATGCAGTTAGAGATCAGCTATACCATAGAGGTATGCACAGGGAAGAACGGCTGTTGAATTTTTGGCATTGTTTTTAAACCTCTTTAGACTCGTAGTTTCTTACAGTCCATATGAATCAACACCCTCAACTTTTTCCTCTCAGTATTTTCTAGCAGTTGCATTCTACTCTTCTCTCTTTAAATCAATACCAGACTATATTTAATTCTCTCAAACCATAGCTCCTTCCAGCATTTGCTGCAGCCTCCTTTTCAGAGGCTGATTGGAAATCAGCTCAATCTGAAATCAGGAAGGGTTGAGTCATAGTTCACTTGGTCTCAGCTCCAAATGTCACTTGGCTATCACTTTTACCGCCCCAGTGGTGGAAAATGAAATATGTAGAGAATCACCTCACTTCCTTGTGCTTGTAGAGATGAGATAGGCAAAAAAAGTTTGCTGTCAGTGTTTCCTGCCTGCCCTGGCAGAGATTTACTCTTCAAAATGTAATTGCAATCAACTACAGCTTTAGTTTTTCTAAAACATTTAATTCAGGGAGTTTGAGTCAGCAATATGTTTGCATTATATTGTGTATCTGAAATGATTGTCAGCATACAAAAAGTTACATCCTCTAGTCCTGACAAATAGCGACTGATATGGAACACTTATGTGTCCCTCTGGTTATTAAGAATTTAGTTGAGGAGGAAGAATTGCTTAGTCTCTGTTTGGTAGTGGCTGCCAGAATCAAAAGTGCGTAAATCCCACATTAGAGGACAAAACAATGAAAAAACTCATTCCAGGTCCTTTCAATGAAAAATTATTTGGTACACTTTGGCCCAACCCCCAAACCAACTGTCCCAATTGGAACAACTGTATTTTGTCATGCTGTTGTTTATCTCTGTCAGTGTTTCATCATTTTGGTTTTGATACTTAAATTACTGAAACAGCTGGAATGAGCAGGAGGTTTCTGTGGTAATATCTAGTAAAAACTATAGTTCTGTCTGAAGTCCTGAGAATTAAATGTCAGTCATTGTGATGATGCTTTTAATACTTTTACTTGCTAAAGGCTATCGGGTGCTGATGGAGCAGGGATGCCTTGTTAAATGCTCTCTTGAACGAATAGTTATAAAATCCCTTCTAGAACTTACAGAAGTTATAACCATCAGCCTAGTGGAAGTGATACATAGTATGGATAAGGGTTTGAGAACTCTTTCTTATTACCACAGAGGCTATCAGCAGAAATGTGGCTGTAGTTAGGTACCAGGGAATACTGATGTTCTAGGTTTCCAACATAACAAGTGCATATTAACTAATTCTTTAATAATTTGCAGTGAAGATTACTTATGGAGATACAGTTCTTGCGTTATGTACCATATTTGGAGTAACCTGAAACAGTCAAACTTGAATTTTACAATCTTTTTTAGGAGTCATTTTTCAACTCAACACAATCTACAACTTAGATTGGATAGACACTTATTCTGGTAATCTCTGAGTGAAACTCAACACTGCTGCTTTTGGAGCTAATGGCAAAAACTAGTCTTCTAAAAGCAGTCATAGAAGCAAAATGGTGTTTTGTGGTGAGACTGGGCATCTTTCTGCAGGTTCAAGAGTTTGGGTTGCTGACACTAAGTTGCTTAAATTAGTTGTAATAGCTCATGAGCCAGTATTTTGGCAGCATTGGTTGCTGTCTTCAAAAGCCAGAATACTGAAACCAGAACACTTAGAGTATGAACAGCAACTTTATCACAAATCCTGAGCACGTGCTTAGTCCTGAAAGATATACCGAGGATCAAACACCTTAGGATAAAAACTCTTTATATTTTAATCAGTGTTCTGAATTCAGCTGTCTGCCTGTTAACTGCTGCATGCCTTTTATATTGTCTGACCAAAAGGCCACCATGTGCTTCTTTGACAGTCTCACCCTATAGAACAAAATCAGGATGATTAGAAAACCTTCTAAATATACGACTAATTTCATTATATAAGTCAGACATGCTTGTATTGTCTGGCAAACCATAAACAATGAAAGTAGTCTCCAAAATGTATCTCCCTTGATAAGAACATCATGTGCTTTACAGTTTTATGAGCTGTGCCTTACTTTTGGCCTCTGGAATGTATGTGAAATGCTCCAGAAAGAATATCCAGACTGATGTATGTGTTCTTCTTAGCGGCTTGTAACTCTTGTGAAATGACACAATCCTATACTCTCAGCTGTGGGAGCTTCTAAATTGCAAGCAAAGGGTATTCACTGAAAAACATCCTATAACCAAACTTAAATAACTTGACACTAACTGTATCTGTGGTTTCTCATTTCTGTCAACTCCTCTCTGATATTTAGAAGTCTATTTGAAATCAGATGGGACTCCAGCCTCAAAGTCCAGATCATCAGTTAAAGAGCACATTTGAATCCTCTGTTTTATCCTCTGACAAGATCATTTCAATTTCCCTGAGGCATGCATCAAATGCAGTTATCTAAGTAATGGGAGATGAGATCATGTCATTCCTGATCTCAGGTTTCTAGACAACGCCCACACTCTGGGACAGCTAAAGCTCTCTATACTGAAACCTTCAGCCAAATATTTACACAGAATGTTTACATACGCATGGGAGCTTTGACGCTGTACGGGTATTCTCCTATCCAGGGAATCACCTTGTTTTTATAAGCTGACACTATTTACATGACTCTCAAGTCAGCTCAAATTCCTGATACTTCAATGTTTGCTTGAAACATTTCACAAAGGGTTGTGATTCTCCCCCTCTTTACATTACTTCTCTTACTACTCTGTGACACAGAGAGAGTTTACACACAGAGAAATCATTACCTTCACTTCTGTAAATTTCTTGGATCAGGCTGTCTATTCATCAAATGCTGCAGTGACGGTTGTCACTGAGTTACTGATAACCTGATGTTCTCAGGTGGCTGTAGGAGTGCACAGTTCCTCTGTGTACTCAGCTGAGTTTAGATGAGCATATTGTCCCACATATGCGTTATCTAAATACATTGAACACCTAGAGTCTGAAAAACACAACTGAATAATAATCCTATCCTGTTAGAAATAAGTCTAAGGGATTAATTTGGCAATAGCCATATAGGCTGAAATTCAAGTGTACCTGTCATTGTTGGTACCGTATTAAATCTTTAATCTGTTTTCTAATTCAAAGTGACCTCAATGTTCATCTGTTCTAAAAGAATCCCCCCCAAATGAGTAGCTGAATCTCATATATTTCTTCAATAAATTATTCAGATTTGCACTCTGGAAGTCTGTTTTCAATACATGTCTTCTTACAAAATGTGAACCTTCAGGATAAAATACCTTGTAGTTCTTATGCAGGACTGAGGGTGGACTTCGTTTAGTTTGCTCTTGCGTGTGAATTTTGTGACGGATGGTCATATTCATTTAGTACTTGGGAAGGTTTTATCATATCAGATGAGGCTTCCCATGTCCTCAGCCCTTTGTCATTCACAAAGCTCAATTGACCATAGCTTTGCTTGTTATATTTTGTGGCAAGGTATGTAATTCACCACCCTTCCTGAGTGGACTTGAACCTCTGCTTGTGTAGGCCTTGGTTTAATCAGAAAATAAGTTGACATTTGTGCAACTGAAAAATAGCTTGTGGTAAGGGAGCTTTCTAGCCTTTGTAAGTATTTTTTTTAATGACATTACTTTTGGTATTTGGGATTTTGTTGTCTGGATTCACATCCCAGTGAAATGATCAACTGATGTTAATTCTAAGGCACTGGGAGCTGTGTTCTCCCAGCCTGCATCTTCTCTGCAGAGTCCTAGGAGCCTTCCAGCATAGAGCTGCTCTTCTCAGGCCTCTCAGCCGAGCACATATCCACTGACTAAAGCTTATTCTTGAAATGATGATTTGTCACTCAGAGTTGACATAGCTCTCTGAAACTTTCCTATACTTTAAATATTGCCTTTCTAGCTTCTGCAGCTCTGGACAAACGATGAACATTAAAAACTGTTATTTGGCTGGTCCTGACATTGTGCATCTTTAAACGCTGGAGTGTCCCAGTTACCTTTGATGCTCAGTGATTTTTCTCATACAGGACTTACCCCTGAATTTCTTCCTTTTTTCCTCCAACATACCTAAGAGTGACCTTTACCCAGCACTGTGATGATGACATAATGAGAGAGTGACATAATAGTGGCCAAGATGCTATTGGAGACACTTTGGCTTGGATTCTCTGTCCCCATCCAGACATATTGGCCTTTGGAAGTACCTAGAAAGTATTAGGAGCTGATAGGCCATCTGAATGTGGTTCTAAAGGCTAAAGCTGATCATGAAAGCCAAAGACCTGGTTTAACTGTTGTGGAGAAAAATGAAGGCACAATGTTAAAAGTGTAAAGACAAAGGAGAAATTCTCTAAACATTTTAAATTTATACAGATCATAATGAAAAGTGATTTGTACTGCTTCTACTTGAAAATAGTGTAAATTGCAAAACTGGTTATTCCTCCAAAGAAAACTGATCTGTACATTTTTTTTTAAAGGTACAGAAAATTTAAAAAAAAACTGAATAAGAAGGAAAAAGTAGAGGGAACCACAGTAGACTGATGAGAAAGAACTTAGGAATACCTGTGAATTAGTAATTAGTGTAAAAGTACCTTAAATTTTTTAGTCCTCATTGCCCTTCTCTGTGAGTAAAATAAATCATGCAGATGAATAAAAATTCAAAGACCCTTACAGGGTTACATTATTGAGATTTCTTTCCAGCTCTTCACAAGAAGAGTGTAAGATTTCTAATACGCAATACTTAACTGATTGAGTAGTTTGAGAAGTATTGTACTCTGTCAGACAGTAAGAGCAACCTCTCTAGTGGTATGGAAGAATGAAATATTAGAGCTGATCTCTGGCTTAGCTTGAAATGCTGAGCGCACCATTCAGGGAAGAACATGTTTGACTGTGATACAAGAGTCTATTTCAAGGCCTGATGGAAATGGGGGTGTGCAGGGGGTGGAAGTATGTAACATCTT
Source organism: Eopsaltria australis (assembly GCA_034509425.1). Classification (NCBI taxonomy): domain Eukaryota; kingdom Metazoa; phylum Chordata; class Aves; order Passeriformes; family Petroicidae; genus Eopsaltria; species Eopsaltria australis. The sequence goes on along the minus strand of JAVTVJ010000116.1, from coordinate 1,351,131 downwards.
GAAGGGCACCAAAAGATGAAGCCGCATCTTTCTGCACCCTGTAGATCTTAGTGAGAGTTAATACAAGATATACCACTGCTAGAAAAAACAGAACAAAATAGCTCAGAAAACATCAAATAGTTTAAAGTGCTTTGTTACGTAGTTTGTATGTTAGTTGACTGGAGAATAGATCAAGTTGTGAGGTGCAAGTCCCTTTTTCTGCTACTGTTCCAGGCCAACATCAATTCAGAGAAACAAAGATTTTAAGAAAGGCAATAACATGTTCACGCATGTCATGAAGTTGTATAGCCCATTAATGCTTATATTTGTTTCAAAAGATAATACATACATTTCTGAGAACCATTTTCTGTTATTAAAATGTAACAAATGTGACCAAACAAGTGAGTTTCCCATCTGTACTTTCTATGCAGCCCTAAAGATTACAGAAGGCTTTCTTGTAATACTGTGGTATTCCATTGCTTGTCTGCACATGGATATGTTCTATATTAATTGCTTCTGACTGACTCCATGAGGGAATGCTTTTATTCTAGGACAAGAGTGAGTGAAACCCAACTTTCAAACCTTACAGGAATGAAACCCCCTTGATGAGAAATAACAGTGCCCAAATATGCAATAAATTGGGAACTGCTACTGAATCATGGAGGGATGAATAAAGTCTGAAAGGTCCAGAAACTCGGATTAAAACTATGGAGGGACATAAAATTAAGCTGTTTTTATGTCCTGAGGCTTAAGAGCACAGGCCATTTAATTGAAAGAAGCCTACCAGTTATGCCTCATGTGGCCAACGAAGGGCTAAAGCACTTTGACTCCCCCAAATATATTCCCAAAGGAACTGAAGCAAGGGATTGCCTGACACAGGAGAAACCCAAAAGAGATTAGTATATATCTATGCCCTTCAGTGATTAGGAATTCAAAATGCAGTTTGAGTCTTGCTACCTTACACTGCATGGCCAACATAATGAAAACGGAGTTCTTAGCAGGAATATTCTGAATTTCACTTTAATTTTAATCAAGAGTGCTATACACGATGCTAATACAGGGAGTTCTTAATCGTTAGGTGGAGACTAATTTAATTTTTATTTCTTGCTACTGCCTTAGTTTCTCTGTCAGCTTAATAGGGATTTTCCTTTTAACTATCCTTGCCCAAAAATGGCAAAACAGTTTCTTCTTCACTAGTGGTTTGTGTGATTTCAGAAAGGGTGCAAGGGCATTTTTGTAAATAGGAAATAAGAAAGTGATTGTTTCTGTCTCCTGTACGTGGCACAAAGAGGCTGCTTCTGTTAAAGATTGGATACTGTTTTATGGCTCTGTGTAGTATAATCTTGTACAATTACCTCAGTGTGTTTCAGAAAAATAACTCTAAATATGGCCACATAGGATTCCATGGCTGTTTCTCATGTATCTTGTTGAAACTGTTTTCCTTCTTTAAGTTAAATAGAAGTTTTTCAATGCAACTAAAACACAGAATATGTGGGTCAAGGTGTTATCTGTCTCAGTTCTGTATCAACAGTAATGATATGTATTTTACTTTTGGAAATAATTTCATCATTCTACTGAAAATAGACCAAAGTGCTACCAGCCTTTTTCTCCTTTCCTTTTCTCCCGTCCCAGTCTTGGGATTTGCAGTGCTAGTAGGTGAAAAAGCTGTGACAATGTGCTCACAGTTCCTGATTCATAAAGTTAAGCTTATGCCTAACTGTTCAGCATGTGTGATGTCACACCAATTCGTGCTTAGAAAACTGCATCAGGATTCATGAATTTGGATTGGGTTTTTGGCTTCATGTCAGACTTCTATTTCCTGAGCAAATCATTCAGTCTGGCTGCATCAGTTTTCCAGTGTATTTCCATTTAATATATGTACTTGGTGAAGGTGAACAGCTTCTGTGACGTGCAAAAGTGAATGGCTGCTATCACTTTGAATCTGGTAAAAAAATCTGACCAAGATGAGAAAATCCAGTGATTGAACTACTGATGGTAAAACTGAAAGCCAGAGCTCCTCTTTCAACTCACACCTCTGGATCTACCAGAGTGTGAAATTCTGTTGTGAAAAACCAGTACAAGGCTTCCAAATGAAAACAGCTAAAAGTGAAGGTTAATTTTGGAAACTGGAACTCAGTAGTTATCCATGAACCTAGAAAAAAAATGGACAAACAGGAGCAGCAGTGAGTGCTGAGCATCTTTTCCTAGCTAATGTGGATAGTGATCTGCCACCAGATCTTTTAGGTACTGGCAAAATTCCTAATACCTGTGTGTGTCATTGAAGGCTGCTCATGAGAAACTGTTGTCAGTACTATCGGCTAACGTTATTTTGTTTTGATTACAGATATAGCTTGTTTGCTTACCTTCTTGCAATAGAAATATTTCCATGAAGTAAATGGAAGCATTGCCTCTGACTGTAGCAGGACCCACATTTCACCACTGATTTGTTACAGGGTGGTGGTTTTTTCTGTGGTTGAGTTTTTTGTTTGGTTTTCGTTTTGTGGCTTTTTAATTGCTGAAGACAAAATGTTCTTTGTAATGGCACTCAGTGGATTATTAAGCCTTAAGTGAAATATGTTTAGCTTAAGAAATTATTATAAAATAATTCAATTATGACATGTTTCATGGGATATCAGTTTGTTATGAGACTTCACAGATTAGTTTCATGTTGACTGTCATAAAAAAATATGATCTTCAAATGTTTCTATGTATGTATTTTCAAAATAGATGTACTCTTAGAGAAATAATTTAATCACTTTAAAGCTAAGAATATCGTAAGCTTAAATCTGCTTTTAACCATCTGTACATTTCTGAGGTGGAAAGCCTATGATTTCTCCCTTTTACAGAGTAAATTTCTGGATGTACTGTTTATCCCATATAAAAGTAGTTTTATTATTATTATTCTTGTTATTATTATTATTATTATTATTACTACTACTTGTTATGTATTACAACTGAAAATTTATGATAAAGAAACTTCATTTGGAGCTCCTCAGTACTAGACACTATATTTGGTGCTTTGGGCTTTAAAAGTGCTAAATACATAAATACATTTCAGTGTGAACTTCTGTATGATAAGGAACTCATGTTTAAAATGTTCATATTTATCAACCTTATCAGAAAAACATGACTTGATGTGAATATTCCAACATATTTGTTTTCTTGCTATTAAACTAAACTGACATTCTGAAAGGACATTCTTAAAGCAACTTCTTTAGATGCAGCTAAGTTGTATTTATAATTAGTTCCTAATTTAGCTATGCAAGCAGAAGGGAGGAGGAATGCTTATGTTTTGCCAGATATGTGTTTTTTCCCTTTTAAATGTAATTATAGGAGGTTTTTGCATTTAGACCATCTTATCAGACATCCTCTCCTCAGCTACCAGTGTGTAGTTATTGCATTTATGCATTCAACTTCTTAGTCAAGTGATGCTATTTTTTTTCTGCTGCTGCCTGACAGCCACTAATAATAACACATGAGGACAGTCAGACAAAATGAAGACAAATGCTGCTTGTCGCAGCAGAATCATAATGTCTCCAGACTCAGTAAAGACAGTCTAACTGTATGTGGATGCTCCTTATAGCTTATTTAGGCCTGTGGTTTTTCCCTGTGGTTTTTTTTTTTTCCCCTTTTTTTTCCAAAAGCACAAACATCGTGCAGAAATACATTAAGGCAACATATGGGCCTGTTAGTTAGCCAAAACAATGTGGAGCCATGGAGAATAGAGATTGCAATGCACAGATGGATATTGTAAAAAATTAATGAGTGGCATAACAGATCTAAAAGGTAAATTTTAGTCAAAATTCAAGTGGGAAGCATAGAAAATAGTTAATATTAGGGATTTACAAGATTTTCAAATCACCTGATATGAAGCATTGCAAATATTATACAGATGTGTTTATTCCATTACTTGATAATCATGTTTCATCAGAGTAATAATTATGTCTATCTAGATCTATGCCATAAGAAGTAGATTGCTGATAAACAATAGCACTTTTCTTCTACTTGATGTAACTCCACAGTATTAAATATCCATATTATTTCCAGTTCAATATTAGAAAATGTCAGTCATTGTGACAAGTCTGGCAAGAGTAGTGCATTGAACAGCCCTCAGTGTAGGGAAGTGCTGGTTTAAATAATCGCACTTCCACGTTACATTACTTTGTTGGTAAAATCAGATTCTATACAGAAAATGAGCAAATAGTTCTTCTCTCCTATAAATACACTTCTTCATAGCAAAACTGAACAGCTCACTGAAACAGAAGGGAATTGCTTTTGCAATGAGCAACATGCAATGCTTACACAACTAAAATCTGATCTGATTTTGCTTGAATGTTATTGAGAGCAGAGTTTGGTATTTAAAATAACATTTATATTATCTCTGGAACTGATGGATGTTTCTAGCTCTTATTGTGTTCCTTAGTAAAAAGGATTATATGCTATGGATTTTTTTTAAATCATACCTTTTTCTTTTTTTTCCTTGTTTTTTCTATTCTGCACTCTTGATTATCCTAAATGTGCTTTGAAAAGCTAATGCATTTGGAGTCCATTTTCTTCTGTTTTAAAAAACCTTGCAAATTTAACATGGACACTTTCTTGAACATACTAAACACCTGCATGTTGATACTGATACATCCTTGAGCTTCATCCCTACGCTAGCTGATCTCACTGTAAAATAACAGCAGTTGCTCATTTTGATAGGGCTAACAATTCGAATTCTACTATGGAGAGAGAATCCAGAATGGCAGGGACATTATGAGCATGATGTGAGTCTCCAGCAAGTGACAGTGATCATCAAGAACTGGGAGAGAGGGACAGGAATATGCCTAAAGTAAATGTTTATTTATTTATTTGCTTTTGGAAGTCTTAGTGCTTGCTTATAATTACAGAAAATGAAGAGAACAGTTGGACAGGAAAGGCATCTCATTCAAAGCTGCTCTTTTAGATTTTTGGTTCAGAAGTTTTATGCTCTCAGTATTATCTTGGCTACAGATGCCAAATGTGCAGACCTAGTCCATCAAAAGATGACTTTCAATCAAAAGGTATAGTTCTGTTATGTGGGTACAAGGTTTGAAATCATTGATAGTTCACAATTTTTGTTTCCTCAGAGCTACACCAGAGAGGAAAAAAAAATAAGTTGAGAGGAAAAGGAATGTTGTATGATTGCAAATTTATATCTCTTTATCATTACAGAAATTGTACAAAGAACTGTACTGCTTGGAATCCTACACCCATATTCAATTGTTTTATCTGTGGTCCACAATTTTAAAAGAACTTGTCCCTAAAATTTGAGTAGGTCATCTTCTTTGTATGATCTCAGGTAAAAAAGTTTATTGGAAAAAATCACTTCTCTTTAGATTTCAGTGAAACATTCAACTTTTACTTCTGGATGAAAAATTCATCTTACAGATTTTATTAAAACTTCAATACAAGAGGACACTTTCAAATAGAGATTTGATTTAAATATGGAGGATAACACTGTAGGTGCTGGGGAAAAACTGTTTTGCATGGAGTGCAGCAAATGAAACTATATAGAGTTTTACCTGGATAATTTTGATATATCAAAACTACTGTGATTTGTGGAGCAGAAACAGACCATGAGTATTAGTGTACGAGGTAACAGAGAGTGAAAAGGCAAGATAGTACCTGGAAAAGTATCTTCTACACAATTTAGTAAGAAAAGCTTAACAGGGGATAAGTAGCAATAATCATGGCATTAGAAGCTACTGGCCCAAGAAATGCCTAATTTTAACACAAGTTTTGAATAAATAGACAAGTTAGATGCTGTTTGCAGGGTGGTAAAAGAAGGGATGACAGAAGTTGAGACACATGGTGATGAGAGCCTTGACGAAGTTGTGCTTGAGTAGATGAGCAAGAAAGACAAGATACCAGAAATGTTGTACAGGGAGACTTGGCAATGTATGCTCAGATTAGAAGCGGGGAAATGATCCAAATATTTCCATTAGACCCACTTGTGTATCTGCTTCTCATGGAGAAATAGTTTTGATGTTGTTAGCCAACTGTTTGCATCAAGAAGAGATATCTGTACCTTCCTAAAGCATGGTTTGAATTTCAAGGGACTTGTCCTAAACCAAATGTCAGAAATGTTCTGTGCTGCTAGAAAAGAACAGAAAAGTAGATGAATATTTGCATATTCTGGTGAATATTTAAGGGGAAAAAATGCTTTTTCAAAATAGAAGCAATTGTGTTATGAGTATTTGAACAATTTTATTCATCCAAATTTTAAAAAAGCCATAAAGCTAAGCATGCTTCAATGCCAGACAAAATTCTGCTAAAATTTAGAGCAATAAAATATTGATAATACCGGCAAACTTGAAAGATCTGGCCTTTTTAAAAACCCATGCCTTTAGTTATAAAATTTTACTTAGCAATGGACACCTCTTTATGACACTAAATACAGAACTAATTTGCAGATATTCCAATCTCATTACAGTGGCATAACTTCGGAGGTGGGACTAAAACCTGTTTGCTTGCTATTTTAAGATGAGACAAATCAGGAGGTACTAGCAATTCACCTCCTAGCTCTATGTCAAGATTCTCCCTGTAAATTAAATTATTAATTGGCATGTATGTCTGTTTATTTAATGAGGACTGTGACAGCCTTTACTAGCGCATATGTGAGAACAAAAACATCACAGTAGGAGCTTCTAAACTGCCCGGCAAGCCAAGGGGTTAAGCAGTTTGATATGCTGTATTAAAAGTAGCTATTAGCAAATGTTGTCTGGCTAGTTGCAACATAAATACCAGAATGTGATATTCATATGGAAGAAAATATAGCATGTTTATGCAATTTTAAGTCTGTAGTAAAGATAAAAGTTTACTTTCCATGTTGTTTCCTTTTACGCTTATTTGTTTGAAGACCATATTATAATACAGTTATTCTCTAAGTTTAACAAAATTATGTCCCATTCAAAGCCTAACTCCAGATTTGGCTCTGGCTGTGTGGGGTAGGACTGGCAATGGACACTGAAGATAGCACATGGATTCCTCTAAAAGAAGATGCAAGGGTCAAAATTATGCAGGACAGAATATGTTGTATCAACAGGGTGGCAAAATTCCCCCCTTCCCAACTGGTTTCTTGAGAGCCAAGTAGCAACCCCTTAAATCCAATTAGCCCTTCAACAGCAACAACATGGGTAAGAAAAGTTGCTGTGCCTGGGTTCTGTGACTCCAGACACTATGGATCTGCATAATATTCAGGCACATTCTGTCTGCTTCAGACAATAAGCTCTCTACACAGTTGTTTGTGGTCCTTAGTTATATATACTCTTCTGTAATAACTTGTGTGCTTAAACAGTACAGAATTTTCTCAGATGGTTTCTTGAAATTGCCCATGGAGGACACATTTGGGTTCTAGTCTGGCATTGATGCAGTCACAGGAAATGTCTGTCCTTGACAGTGAGGCAAGCAGAATCAGTTCTATCAGCACATATTCAAAGAAAAAAGAATTATGCTGTGTTTTGACTCTTTTGTATTTCTAATGGATACAATAGCTGACTGGAATGGAAGCCATATTCAGCTGTAGCATGTAGATGAATCCTCTCTGGGTTTTCCTTCATAATCCTGCTCCTATTCACTTGTAGGCAGATGAGAAAATGTGAAAACCATTATATAAGAAACATAAAATACCTCATATTTTTAACACTCATTCATATTTTACCATCCCTATCACTTAAATATATTCTGATTACCTGATGTGACTTTGAAAACATAGTTGGCATCAGGTTAATTTCTTTCCATTTGTATGTCTTACAAGTATCACTATCAAGTTTGGGAAAAAAATATGCACACATCTGTAACTGTGAAAATTTGGTGTAGACATTTCAAATATTGTTCTACCAGTATGTTGACCTTCTATTAATAGGAAAAATCAGATTGATTTGCTTTTTTAGTGGCTTATTGTGTATTCTTTATAACTACAAATGTATGGAAAGTAGAAACTTCAAAAAACATGCAGACCACTCAGTGTCACAATATTATTTCCTAGTTCTGGAAAGCAAAAGATTTTTGCAAATAAATATTATCAAAAAATTATCAAGTTGAATATGAGTGGATTCTTAACAATGGCTGTATGGGGCAGCAGCAGGTCTGTGCTGCCCTTTGGTCCTCTGTTTCTGTATTTTTTGTGAAAGAAAAACAGAAAATACTCGTTTAAGACCATTTCACTTTGAGCTTAATGTTCTACACCTAAGTGCCTGATGAATTAATGTTTCTTCAATTTCAACATGTCGCTTTATACATATTTTAATGAAAAAAAATACAGTTAAACTGAGATTCTTAATAGGTACACAGTGCCTTAACAAATGAAAATATGAAGACTAGAGTGGTTTTAAGGAAAAATCATTTGTTTTCTACATTTTTCTCCAATGGGTCTTACGAAAGCATTCGTTAAAAAAGAATTAAAATTTTTACATCAATGTGCCATTTGTGTGCTGCTGATTTGCTCAAATAATTGCTGGACCTTAGCATATATAATGCTTGTGTAATCTCCATTTTGCCTATACATTGAAAGACTTTGCCTGGCTCTCCACTTTCTGTTTCAAAGGAGCCCTCTGCTGGACAGCCTGTTTTGGTTGATAGTACTTGTGTGCACCACAAATAAACCTATACATAAAGATATATGATAGATCTATTACTCAGAATTTTCTCTGTCATTAAAGAAAGCATAAGCCCCTTAGAATACAAAATTGCAAAGGATGCTTTGTTTTCTTGCACTCACAAGGTAACTATTTAAAATAAAACGTGTTTTGAAAGTCTGAAGAATGTCAGCATATTGTGAAACAATTTTTTGCTAAATTATTATTATAGATAGTTTAAGAAGTTAATTTTTCCAAGGGTAAGTAGTTGATTTAGAAAATAACATGTAAGAGTTGTGCAGTTAACAGTTATACACAGTTATATATATACAGTTATACAGTTATAAGAGTTATAGTGTGGCTATTCTGTGCACTTCTTTTCTATATTACATTTGCTGTCTAAAAATGGTTTAAATCCTTGTTATTTCTCCTATGAGAATCAGATTAGCTTGAATACATTCTTTGATGCCATGCAGTGATACTATTAGTAGGTCTGTAAATTTCATTATAAGCAATGTGCAAATATTGCAGAAAAATAAATAAATGCGTAGAGTAATTGGAGTTTAAAAAGACTGAAATTTCCTAAGCAATTCATTAGTAGATCCACTTAATTATTCCTTACTAGTTCAGAAAGTAGATTTCTACTTTTCTATTTCTTTGCTTCAAAAAATGTTAAGTACTTTAAACTTTGGTGAGACTTGCTGGTATACCTAAAGATGCACATTTCCAGAAATGTTTATGGTTTAAAATGGCATAGGGTGGAGTGCTGTCTCTGTAACATGTTGGTGGACTAGCACTGAAAAGTACTTGGGCTGTTTCTAACACCAGTAGTCAATTGAGTGTGTCAAAGGAGAAGAAGTTTTGAGTAGTCCTGCAGTAGGCTTGTAAGTATGAACTGAACACTTAAAGGCATTGTGTGTAGGCCCCAACTTCTCACTAGGAACATAAAGTTACTGCAGGATTTCTCTCTCTCTTTTTCTTCACAGAAAATGTGAGCGGGACTCAACTTGTGGCCAGAGATAGCTTCTCAGTAATAATTAAGGGCCAAAAATTACAAGGTTGGGCTAAAGTCAGTGTGTAGAATGGCACTTTTTCAGATAAGTTGGAATAATCATCTTTTCTACTTCTTCATGTCCACCAGAAACAAGTTTGCAATATATCCCTTCTTTGTCAAATTTAACAAATTCTTCAGACTACAAAGTGATAATACTTCTAAATTTTATACAAGTCTACATTAAAATAACAGAAGACATGGAAGCTTTGAACTGGAATCTAGTTGATAAAATTTTCCATTGCACGCTGAACATGGTAATCTAAGCTTCTTTAGAACTGAGGATAGTGCCACCAGGAGCAACCACTTTCAGTGATGAGAAAATACTTGCCATGTTGTTGTATTTAATGATCTGCTTGTCCGCTACAAAGCTGTCTGAGATTGCCAAGTAAATTCTCTTAAGTCATTGCAGCCAACTTGCAGAAGCTAATGGCAGCCCCAAAATACCTTAATTTCGAAACAAGATTTTAAAATTAAGTGTTTTACAGCAGTCACATTTACCTGGACTATTTCTGGTTTTGATTGAGGTTTGGGGTTGTTTTTTTTTTTTTTTTTTTTTTTTTTTTTTTTTTTTTTTTTTTGCAGTTGATGCCTTTGTGTATTTCAAACATTCGTATCTAAAACTAAGGAAGATTCCTCTTTGCCAAGCTGGTTGGTTAACTGCCAAATGAGTCAAATAATGTACAAATGCACCATTCTTCTTTCATTATTTTTTTAGTAGAAATTGCCTTCACTGCGACTGTTTCTGCTTTTGGTTGGCGATTATAAACATGCTCACACACTACCACCACTGCTACTGTCTTTTACCTGCCAACTATATTAAAAGCATTACAGTATTTTTTTAAGCTTAGAAATGAGAGTGAATTTCATTATGAATTTGCCAATGTGGCTCCTAGAGTGGTCAGAGTTGATGTTGAGTGACATTACAAGCAGTTACTTCACAAGGCTTAGGGGTCTGATCCAAACCCATTGAAATTAATGAAAATACTCCCATTGACCTGAACTGGCTTTGGATAAAAGAGTGTGATTGTACTGCTGCTTCTTGTGACTTTTAGTCGGGTAAACCAGGGACAGAGTCCAGAAGTAATATCCATGTTTCCTACTTTCTAATGCAGAGCACAGGAACTCATGCTGACTTCCTTTTTTCTTTTTCTTTCTTCTCTTTTTTTCCCCTGTGTCATCAGAACAGCACTTTCTCTTCCAGTACATATTTCATGAATTCTGGAAGTGTGAAATGCATACAATAATTTAATTGTTATATTTAGATTTGGGCAAGCATGAGCTTCAAATCCTGTTTTCTTACAACCAGAAAATTTAATATTAAACAAATTAAAAAGAAATTCTCCACCCATCATAAACTGAATGCCAAGTTGCAACAGCAAACAAGGCCTGCCATAGCATACTGCAGAACAGTACTTTCAATGTAAGAGTATACGCCTGTATGACTACAGAATTTTAAATGTGCAATAAGGTACACCTTGTAAGATATTTCCTCTGATCTTTCACTTTGGGGAATTATGACATAAATTCTCTCACAGGGTTAACAAGTACTCTAATTATGATCAGTTTCTGATATGAACTGCATGTATAACCTTTTTTATTCAGACCCTGTAATCTTTGCTACATGCAGAACTACTGAGGGCCAAAATTTGAGACAAGGCAGATGAGTGGTCCTGTTGGATAAGACAAAAGAATCATGTGCCCTAGTGTTCAATCTTTGGCAGTGGCCGTTATGAAATTAATGGGGGAAAATACTAGAATAAGACAAGCATGTAAAAACATTTTCCTCCTGCTTTTGTTTGCACTTTAAAGATTTTCTGAGCCAAATGGAGTCTCACACCCTTGCAGTTTTTAAATATCTCATTGTTGAGTTCAATTACTTTCAAATTTGTGTAGGTACTTGACCTCTCCATCTTGCATGTCAACAAGTGATTGAAACTCTACTATGTTAAGAAAAATATGCTTTCTTTTGTTGAAACCTGCTTCCATTTGGCTTCAGTGGATGCCTCCAAGGGTTGTTGGGGCTGGGGAGTGTTCCTACTCATCCTTTGTTTCTCCAGACCTCTTATGACTTTGTACAGTTCTACCTTTTTCCCACTTCATAATTTTTTTCAATGTTCAAGAGATCTAGTATATTTAGTTTTATCTCATATAAGAGCTTCTCCATTATTTTGAATATTGTAATAGAATTTTTTATAGCATACATGTTTAAAACTAGTTGATTATTGAATTGATGCATGCAGTAAAACATTTTAAAGGGAAAGCAAATATTAGATTGCAGTAAGAAGCATGCTGTAGTCTGGTAAGGCCTAGGAGAAAGAACTCCCATTCATTTAGATTTAATTGCACTTCTATGCCTCGCTGATCACTTTTTTTCCCCAAGTCCTGCTTCAAGCATTAGCATGCCACAGATTGTTTTGTGGAAATCATGGTCCATGTGATTCTATCCATATATCCTTCATCAGGTAAACACCAATGCCACTCTATCTCTACAAAAGAAGAAACCTGTTCTGAATATGGCAAATACTGAGAGAGTGCAAAGTTCAGCGACCAAAACAAATAAATGTTGATGCTCTGCTGTGCTCTGCCTTGCTGAGAGTCTGCTCTCACAGGAAGAGCAAGAGTGATCCATGTTATCCTAGAAGTTCTTGCTTATTTATTGGCAGGAGAGAGATTCCAACTGAAAGACGATAAATGAGAGAACTTACCTGGATAGCGACCTCACATTACACGAGTCAGAGTGTGTGAGCAGGGAAGCTGGCAGTCCATTTTGTTCACAGAGGGGAGAGGAAGTTAAATTTATTGATTTTGTTGTTGTTCCGCATCCTCCATTCAGAACAGAAGAATGAAGATTAGATGATTTTTTAAATATAGTTGACTTCATAAGGAATGTGACTGTTATTGCAGCTGAGAGGCAGCCAGGAGGTGGAAAAACAATGATTTAACCATTCTGGCTTTTTCCCTTCACCAGTTAATTGAGAATAAAAATATTTCCAATGCTACTTTTTTTATGTATTAGCCTTTCATTCCTGATGATACTTGCTTTATTCAAAGAGCTCAAAAACCATCTCTGACTCAGGAAATACTAGAGCCACATATTGGTGAAGAAGTATTTGAAGAATGTGTAACTATACCATCTTCCTACTTTTTGCTTTTCCCATTTTCACAGAGTCTATACATACATCATCACATTTCGTGTGATGTATATACGTTACTGTGTTGTCTGCTTTGTTCCCTTCTTGCAACTTAAATCTTAGAAATCTGCTTTCAAAGAGGACAGATAATTTTCTCAAAGGTCCTTCTGATTTTAGGCAGCAGTCTCTTTCTTTATCACGCTCCCTTACAAGTTTCTGAGCCTAAGTCAGACGCTTGCATGTATAAATGCTGAATCTCTCTGTAACTGTCATAAAACTAGTCTTAGCAATATCTCTGTGAGCTGGATTATTTCATATGGTTGCCTGCCCATCAGGACAGAAGAGAATGTTTGGGAGTTCCCTTGACACTTTCTTTTCACTCTCCCAGGAGAACCAGTCCTGTCATTGCAAACTTCTCTCTCTTCCTAATGTTAAAACAGTGGCCTTTCAATAGGGAGATGCTCAAGGAAGCACATGACTGAACTTTAACCTCTTACATACAGACTATGAGAGAAGCTAATTTAAAAAGAAACCATAATGATGACAATGGCCAGCATTCTTCATGTGGTTATTTGCAGGACATAATACAGTATGTTTTATGGCATGTTTCAAAGTGTTGATACCTGTGATCCGTATGCTATTAAGGAGAAATAAATATAGAAAATCTACACCTGAGGTTTTATACACACAGAAAGATGTTAATTGTGAGGTAGCAATACTTCAGCTTAACTGTCACAGCATACAAAGAAGTTTTTGAAAGACTTAAATTGAAAGTGTGTGAAATTTAATAAAAAAAAAGCTCAAACCTGTTTTAATTTTGATCTGGATCCTTAAAGCAGAACCCCCAGCACTGTCTCCATGAAGGAAAGGTCCTCTCCTGATCTTCTTTATGGAGGAAGACTTCTAGAACTTTCTGGCTCCTATAACAAAAGAGAAGGTAAAGAAAAGGAAAAAAAAAATTAGAAGGTAACCAGCCTGAAAGTACATCCCTACTTGGGGAAGCCTGTTTTTTTCTTTATATAAAACTGATTCTGCTTAGATCCTGTGTCCCTGTCATTTCAGTAAAATACTTAGCATTCACAGGAATGTGGAGCTTGCACTGTGATCAGTCCCTTCTTTATCAAGCTCTAACAACCCAGATGCTGGGTTTCTGAGCACTGCTGAGACACTCAAGAGGTCCAGCTAGCCTCTGTGTCTAGTTTTATACATAGATTTTCTTGCCCCCTTTGTGTATCAAAATATTCACTGGATGGAACAGCCTGTTCTATTTCACTATTTGGTAAAAGGGGAAATAATCCCAATTCCTCTTCCCATGTCAACAGCTTTTTCTGTTTTGTAGTAAAAATGCGGTGGGTTATAAACCATCAGACCAGTCTAGAGCCACCTGTTCGGTAATGGTTACTGAAAATATTATTGTCTATACTGAAGAGAAATGCTAGTATTTTCCTGGTGCACAGGAAACTTTTAGAAGGGTTTCCCATATCTATATGATCGCATAACTGTACTCTTTACTATTCTTACTTAATTGCTGTAAGGTATATTTGAGCCTATAATTACGACTGAGGTACTTGGAGTTAAAAATAATTTTGTTTAGAGCAGACTGGCATACTGATAAAAATAAACTACATTCCAGACCAAATTTCAGTATTGTATGTACTTCAAGGCCACTTGCTGCTTTGATATCACAAAAGCATAGGTCTTTTTTAAGTGCAGGCTTAGTATTTATCACTTCTGTGAGGTTTTTGCAGGAGTTACTGCTCCAAAGACAGTTTTATCTAAAAATCTTCTTGTCTTATCTTAATGATAGTGTTGTCCTTTTACTCCCTCTATTTGGCTTAAGGTATAGCAAAGATCTATATTAGTTTAATGTCTTCTTATTCAATTAAAACTGTTCAATACTTATGCTGTACAGTGCAGTCAGAAGCATATCTTAGAAAAGCCTTCTTTGGATGATACAAATGTGTAATATTGAGCTGTACGGTTTAATATATTCTTCTGAAGGAGGATCTGTGCTTTTTAGGACAAAACCACGAGCTTTTATTTTAACCACTGAGGCAAGCTGAGTTCATTAGCGAGCATAATAGGATTAGACATGAAAAAATGGACCCAAACTTTCTAATCTCATTTGAAAGGAGCCTCTCCAAAAGCAGACAAATGCTTGTTTTTTTTTTTTTTTGCTGCCTTTTTGAAGCACTATTTCACTGAAGCTGACTCAGATTGATAGAATAAGTAAAAAGACGAGTCACATTCAGTGACATTATATCTGACTAAGGCAGTAAGAAGCACTTCCCTTCAACGAAAAGAAATATATTCCACTTCCTATTAAGTTTCCTCTATGCTTTTTATTGTGTTCAGGTAGGCACTGATATAAAAATATGTGTCCAACATTGACTCTCTCCTTTGGTTGAGGACACTAACCAAATGAAATGATCTTCAGCAACAGTGGTTGCTTATTATCTTTCAAACACATAAGTAGTGTAAGTTCCTTTTGAATGAAGTGGAATGGAGTGGCAGCACAGCTAACCTTGCCCAGGTGTCTGCCTGTGTGCAAAACTCCTGCTGCTTTCCCAGCTGAAGTGTGCTTGATCTTTTCTCCATCTCCGCAGTTAGGGGTCTATTGTTACACTCTCATCTGAAAGCTTGCAGATGACATTTGGGTGTGATCGACTCTTAATGGAAGATTACAACTCTGTGGATCAAAGTGAACTATACATTGGAAAGGGGCTCTTAAGAATTTTAAAGGTTTAACATAAAGAAGATAATTACACAGTCTGATTTAGAATTGTTTCTGTACTTGTCATTCATACTTTTAGGAGCCAAGCTTGTACTGTGCCTGCACATGCCAGGAGTACATTTGTATAAGAAATGTAATTGTAGGTTACACAAAATTCTTCCAAGATTTTACTTTTACAGAAGTGTGGTGCATAGCAAGAAAACCTTTGCTACCTAAAGATTTTCCATATCCATTTTGTTTAAGACATCAATTTCCTTAGATTTTCACATATTGAATATGCACTGATAGTATTTTGAGATTTAGAATCCTTTTATTTTGTACTTGATTAATAAATTGTTTACTTCTGACAAAGGACTGCAGAGTTCAGAAGTTCAATAGTAAATGCAATACAGAGCCATTTGAACACTGCCAATAGTGAAGCATAGATAACTGGCTGCAACTTCAGGTTATTTTTTGTCATTCACAGATGGGATTAAAATACTGCTCTACATTTGAGAGTTGTTACTGAGAAATTACCTTACAAGAAAATCTAAGGATTCTAAAATTATTCTGCGTTCGTCTGTTAGTGAGGTGATTTGTAATGGTTTCTAAATAGTAGAGAGTAGCTGCAGCCTTGTCTAACACTGACCTTACCACTTCACATGACTGATTTCATAAGGATCTACATGTAGGTGTTTAGATGTTTCACTGCTTCCGTCTGACATAAACTAATGATGTAGACTGGCTAAACCTGGTGACATGATTAAACAGTGATGTTAATTAGTGGCTTCTGTGAGAGACTTGATTCCTCTTTTTAGCAGTATTTGTTATACACATATGCAAGTTAAAGGGACAGAAGTGGATGTTTTCTTTACAGCATCTGTTAATAGCATTAGGAGTTCAGAAAAAGCATTTAAATTATTTGGTAAAGCTCATAAGGTCCATCTTCATGCCTTGTGGTTGTGCAAAGACAATATCTTTGCACGAAGGGAAACGGCAATTTTCTGCAGGCAGTAATCATCTGTACTATTACTTAGATGTCATGTATTGATGATCCTATTTCAATCAAACATATCTCATTCAGAGAGCTTTTGATGGGAGGAATTTTTGGAAGGGTTTAGGAAGGTTAAATCTGTGAGACATGGCTTCCATCTGGAATGCATTAGCTACAAAGATTTATTAGCCAGAGTGCCTCTGCATAATGTTCCATGGAAAGCAAAGCCCTGCATCTAATTTCCAGCATGATGTCTATATGAGAAGTGATCTTTGAAATATCATAGGTGACAATCAAGTTTGTTATAAAAATAGTAAATGCACAGGATTTTCATGGCAGCTATTTTAAATCCCTCATGAGGGCTGCTAAGCAGGTAGTTGATTTGTTGACAAATTATAAAAGTGTAGAAATAGCAACATGCATGACATTTTTAAACAGGATAGACTCTTTAAGCAGTAAGAGTCACATCAGGAAAATTAACAACATTTAGTGGTTGCTTAACTCTGTGAAGGATGGCATTAGGAAATAATAGAGGCAATATTTAACTTTCTGTTTCACTGTTTTCTGATTAAATCTGTTTCAAGAAGTGCTGCTTCTGATCAGCAAGCAGGAGGGAAAGAGCTTTACAGATTTTAATACAGGAACAAAGCTGATTTCCTGCAACTCTAAACCATCATGTATCTGATGGCAATTAAAAATTACTAGCGTAAGGACAGTACTGATCGTAGGCTCACAATGGGTCAAAAGGGGAAGAAAGTTGTTGGGTTTTTTTAAAATTCTTCAACTACAGAAAATAATTCCATGTGGCTGCTGGAGAACATTTCCACACAGAATTGACAGGGTAATGTGATTTGATTTCAATCAGTGATGAGAGAAAGGTGCCTAAGAAGCTTTGAAAACCTGAGCCAGTTAAGCAGGACAGTGGATTACTGAAAAATAACTGGTACCTTGAAGAAGAACACTGTTTGGGTGTCAGCAACCTCTTTTTTGTAAATTCAGTTGCAATGTATGAAGTGTGAAGTTGCCATTACTCCCCAAAAATCCCCAAAAAAATTCAAATAAATAATTCATGCATCATGATATACTCCATTCTAGTCTTCTCCTTGGCCTCTGAGTCATGGGTGGTTCTGTGCTTGTAGAATGGGTACTGATAGAAGAGTATTTTACTTAAAGTGAATGTAGATGCAGAATTAGAACTGTGCACAAGGAGTCTGGATATCTGAGTTGCATTCTCAACTTTTCTTCAGAGAGAAATATCCTGAATGAATCTTTAAAATTTACATGTTATGCTCATTCCATTTGTGATGTTGAGTGGAGGGTGTTAACTGCCTTCGCATAGGAGTACTTCTTCAATTATATAAAGATTATTAAACACTTAATACAAGGAGAGAAAGAAGTTACAGGTAGATTGTGTTCTGCCCAAGTAGACTAATCCATTGGTGAAGAATAGAAAATATTCCCTTACAGACTATCTTGTTGCTGAGCTAGAATATCAAAATGGATAACTTTCTTAGATGATTTCTAGTTTGAGTTTTCTCTTATGTTTGTGTGTACATATTTCTATTCACATATATATAAATATATCAGAAAAAATGCTGGGTTTATTTTTTAAATGGCAAGTATAAACTGAAAAGTACAGATCATCTAGTACAGATATTTTTAGAAAGTTTGTCATCTCATGTCTTCAGAAGTTGTGAAGATGATCTTGCTGGTCTTGGCTGGTCAGCAAGTGCCCATCCAGCTACTCTGTCACTCCCCTCCTTAACTGGACAGGAAAGCCTTGAGGGCTGGGAGACATCACTCACTAATTACCATCACAGGCAAAGCCATCTCATCTTGGAGAAATTAATTGAATTTATTACCAATCAAAGCAGAGTAGGATAGTGAGAAATAAACCCAAATGTTAAAAACATCTTCTCTCCAGCCCTTCCTTCTTCCTGGGCTGTTTCACTCCTACATTCTCTGCCTCCTCTCCTCCAGTGACACAGGAGAGGGGAGGATGGAAGTAGCAATCATTTCATAGCACATAGTTTCTGTTGCTTCTTCCTCCTCAAGGACTGCTTACTCTTACCCTGGTCCAACATAGGGTCCCTCCTGTGATGTTCAGTGTGGGTATCTCCCCACGGGAGAAAACACAGTAAGGAACTGGCTCACCATAATCTGTCAGCATTTTTCAGGTATTGAGCTTTTAGACAGTAGCAAAAGGTGGCTACTTCTTTTCTCTCCAGAATCGCCAAGAAAAAGCAGTACTGTATCTTGAAATTAATGACCTCCTCTTATGATCAAAGGTCAAATTTAGATGCAGATCTTAAGTATAGAGGGAGTCCATAGCAGAAATCTGCACTAGGTTAGTCAACATCAGCCTTGTTATAAATGGAAGCTGCTACAGAAAAGCGTTCATATACTTTGTCTAAAGCACATGAACAGCAAGTGGTTTTAAATGTGAAAATAAGTACTGCTATTTCTAGACATCCCATGTGCTATGGACTTGCTTTCACTGGTTGTACACAATCAGCTACTTTTAGATTTTGTTTGAATTGTTTACTAAGGATATTCACATTTGTAATTCATTTTGGTGGGAACGTTGTACACTTCTAGATTATTGTCTTGCCTTACAAACATCGAGATCCCAGCTTTTGAAACGTCTGGTTTGTGCGTTGTGAAATCCATCAAATGCAAACATTATTAATTCCTCACATTCCAGAATCTACCATTCAGTTCGTGGTGGCATGTGGTGTGGAGCTAAGAGAGAAACTTGGCCCTTAGTGCCTGTTTACTCATTCAAAGTATTGAATAGCATATCTATGGAAGAACGGAAAATGTCCTTTGTAAATCAGAACAGTGATTGTGTTAATATAAGCAAACCCAAAGCATGTGTTGAATACTTATCAGGCATTAGAATCAATAAGTAGTCTTTAGATTTAAAATTAATGATTTTCTGTGTTCTCCAAAAGTCAAAATCTCTCAAAGTTGTCTTTGTTGCTTGTGATTTTTCCCAAGAGAATAAGCAGGGTGTGATAAATCATCATAGCCACAAAATAAACAAAGTGCCTGACAAAAAAGGCTTGATTTAGACTTAAAAGAATAAATCTTTGCCTTAAATATTTTCAATATTTTGAAACTGTAGATGTGGAAATGTAAGATTAAAAGAAGATCTGGTGCAGCTCTAACCTAACACTATTGTGTAGATGGTAGAAGAGCTTTAACATTGTCTTGACATGAGAATGATGTCATGTTGTTGGATTAAGTCATCTGACCATGTCCCTGCTATTTGTCTGATGAGTCTTTTATGGGTTTGCTTGATAATGCCAAGTGGTGTAGAAAATTTTAATACATAGAAAACACCAGCAGACTAGCTGATTGAGAGGAAAGAGCTTTTTCCACAATCTTCTATGAAAAATAGCAGAATATATTTTATTTATTAAATGCTTAAAATTTTGAATAAATAAACACCTAAACATATATCTGTACATAAAGGAAATATAAGAGACAAACCTAGTTTATAAAAATTAAATATTGTAAAGGACATTTTTGTGAAGGAAAAACTGACTAAATTAATTTGAATTAATGTAAAAACTGTTTAAAAGCAAAGAGAAAAATACATTTTGAAATGTGAAAGTTGAGCTATAAATGCATAAAAGACTAGCAACAGCGGCACTTTCTTCCTCAAGCATCCTTTGTTCAGGTAGCAATGTAAGTGAAAGTGAAGCCATCTCTGGATAACGCTGCAAGCCTAATGCAGAAGGAAAAATTAGTACTGATAAAAAGTGTGTATAATTCTACAACAGTGCTATATTAAGGTTTTTATGTAGTGATTCATCACTGTTCACATTGCAGTATAATTTCTGTTTTCTTTTCTTGCAGTCAGATTTGTAACAAATTTGGACATTTCTGTCCCATGACTTTCTTTTTGAACATGTCAGACTCTTAGAGGTGGTGTTGTCACTTACAAGAAATATGCAATACACTAAAATATCACCTGGAAATGAAATAAAATATAATCTTTCAGAAAATTCACCCAGGCAAGCCTCTGTGGAACAAAAGAAATATCTGCCAGAAGTACGAAATTTTTGAAGCTGACTTGTACCATCTAAGAATAATCAAATACTGAATAACTGTGTGACGTATGCACTCTTATTTAAGGAATTTATTGTCTTAATTCAGTAAGAAAAGAGATATGAAATCTGAAGTGTATTGTCAAGAATCATTAGAGACAGAGGAAAAAGATCCACCTGAGTGAACTGTAAGGTGAACTGTGAGGTTAGAAGTTGAGGCGATGAATTTACCAATCTGAAATAAACATGTCCAGCCCTGAGGTGGCAAACTATTACAGGAATCATAAAGAATGTTTGGATGAAGAGAACATTTCTCCCAAAAGTTAAATCCTTTTGAATAATCTGACAGAACATGGGGTTTTTTTGAGGCAGTAGTAGCCCTTTTAAGCCACAGAGCAGAAGGTGTTATGCTAAATAAAGCCCTTGGAATGTTTGGATGAACTTCTTGCCTTCTCTTAAAGAAAATTTGACATGTTGACACTCCTTCTAAAATTTTGATCTATGATAATCCACGTAAATCCCACCTAGTCAGTTAGTTGGTGTGTGATTTTCTCTCAAGCATGGTACCTGACCACCCTTTCTTTTCAAATGCTGGTGACCTCCAAGCAGGTCAGTTTGCACCTTGCTAGTCTCATCTTGGCATACCTCCAAAAGGCAAATAGGTCAGACTTCTGTTAGTGAGCCAAAAAAGAAAGTTCAGTCTGAATGCTTAACAAGGGAACAGAGCATTCTGTAGTAAATGTTATTCTGACACATGGCAGAAAGTGCCAGAACTTAGTTTGGGAACTTCCTAGAGCACAGAAAATAAACTGCATTCTGTCTGTCACATTCAGCAGTAGCTAATGCAGTGTCTCTGCCAACACTCATGAGCTCTGAGAAAGTTTCCTAACTCACGACAGAAGTTTGCAAGGTTCTGTTCTGCTGTGGTAACGTACAGATAATTCTGATGGACCTCAGTGAGAGCTCCTGGAGGATGCTATTGAGCTCATAAGATTAATGTCATAAATACACATAAGCATCACTGCAAGGCCTGGTAGTGATTTGGTCTCTACTTCTTGCTTTATCTAAATTTCAGCTTTTAGTTCTGTGTGGAAAACTATTGCTCTTTTGGAATAGGTGATAAGCATACAGATTCTGACCAGGTTCATTAAGTGCTGTCCTTTTGACTTTACACCAGAAGAACAGCCAGTGTTTCTAATGTACTGCAGGATTGGGCCAATGGAGACAACAGTTTTATTTATAATAATGATAACTTGAATATATATCAGAAGTGATTTTTGTTACATAGATAACAGCAATAGCACTCCCTGTAAGAATTAAAAGGCATGTTATAAAAGTATTTCTTAATGGTGCAAATACCCTTTTTAATCCAGCCAAGCCAAAATGCTATTTGATTATTCAAAAGGGATTTTTGAAGAGAGCCATTAATAGGTGTCAGATTCAAAAGCAATTCTATGCTTCCTTCACAGATAGAATGTAAAATTTTATACTTTTCATATTCATGCATTTCTTAGTGTCTGTTATGTGTCTTGAAAATTAGGGGATTCTGCATGAAGAAATGTTCACAAGATTTCCTAAGTCTGGAACTTCCCAAGTTAATGTTTGAGATGAAAGATTTTGCTTGTCATCAATTTTCTGAGGAAAGAAAAACATTTACAGGTAGAAATCATTTACTGATAAGCTCCTATCAAAGAAAAAAAAGAAATCATAACAATGTTAAGGAAATAATTTACATAGCAATGAAGCCAAAAAAAAATTTATGGTCTACTCCCATGTGAGTCTGGAGACTTTAGTGTCCAAAAACATGGTTGAGCTTTTCCTTTAGAATTTAGATAGTTTTTCTGTACACAGCCACGTAGCTCATGAAACTCATTGGCTCTCAGTATCTCTGAGACATCTACATTTTTCTTAAATTTGGTGTAAATACTTCAGTATGTTCAATGTTTTGGTGAGGCAGCTATACAGACAAGTAGAACAATACCATAGAGCTTGTTTTCTTAGGAAAAAAAAATTGTATTCACCTAAATAGGAGAACTTCAAAGTGATTTTTATGAATATGTGAATTGCATACTCATTGAAATTTCTTTTACTCTTTCTAACTTGTGTAGTTACCACTGTTAGTGGTAAAGGGGCAGGGTGTGCTGTGAAAAGAAAGACTCCTCAAAGTGAACAAGCTTTTTGATGCTTTTCTTCACC
Source organism: Eopsaltria australis (assembly GCA_034509425.1). Classification (NCBI taxonomy): domain Eukaryota; kingdom Metazoa; phylum Chordata; class Aves; order Passeriformes; family Petroicidae; genus Eopsaltria; species Eopsaltria australis. Next base: position 1,328,412 of record JAVTVJ010000116.1, on the reverse strand, counting down.
AATTTTAAGGAAGTCAAAACTGAAAAATGCATATGTGATGATTTGATGAGTTGGAAAGATTTGTGGTGATGTGTATTCATATACAAAAGGTATTGATGCATAAACTGAAATACGAATTAGTTCTCTAAAAGCATATACTTTAAATGGATTTAGACCAGAAAACGAGGGAAGCAGAGTGGAGCTGTGTTACTAAGAATGACCATGAAACAAAAAGTTTGCATGTCACAGAAAATTATTTTTGACATATTAAAATACATCCAATCTATGTTCATTGTAATTCACTTTATGGTAAGTCATTTAACAGCAAAATATATATCACTTATACTGCTATCCCTAATGCTTTTAAACTGTAATATCCTTTCCTCAATGAGTGCTTGTCAATTTCTCTGATCTGGAGTTGATTTCATAAATTAACTAGGCCAAGTAAGTAGAGAGTTATGGTTAGAAGAAAAGAAAAAGCAAATAAATATTGATCTACCACTCTGACGTTCTTTCCAAAATCCTGTTTTTCAGTATAATTCAGAGCTGTACACAATGTCTTTTGTCAAGTCATCCTCAGTCCATAGATCATTTAATCAATGTGGTATTTTTTAGCACAAAATGTCATCTGTGTGAACACTGCCACATAAGCACTGCAGCCCAAACACCATGTATGCTGTGATATTGCCCAGTTTTCTCTTTTCTCCTTTCCATTCATTCCTTCACACTTGCACAAAGTCATTGAATCTTGTTTGACCTATTTGGTAATGGGAACTGTTCTACTCCCTGCCATTGGTTCATGTGGACCATGAAACCCATTAGGGCAGCCTTTTCTCAGAACTACATTTATAGGCTATTCATTAGAGCATCCTTATTTGCTCTTTAGCTTAGAAATGAGACTGTCCATAATAATTTTTTCTTGTTTTATGTTCTTAGAGCAGCACATTATAAGATTCCTTTGAAAGCTGCATCATACGTTGTTTCTTTATTGATACATTTCCATGAGACTTCTTCTTTAGATGAATATTTATTCTCTCATCCTTTTCTTAGTCCTTTTATTGCTCACAGCACCACAGGCCAATAAACAATATCAATTATAGATGCAAGGTTATTGCTAGAGCGCCTGGATATTGATCTCACATGAGTTAGAAATGGTTGAAGGAATGAACTTATTTGTTGGCAGGTGTCCATATCATGAAGCAATCACCATAAATATCTTCAGCCTGGCCTTTTCTTGACTCATATTACAAATACTAGGAGTTGAAGAATCAGAATAAAGCAGTATTGCATGCAAAGTTGAAACACATCAGGTAGACAGCCTGTTTGATATTTTGCAAAATGAAGATCTTAAATAATAAATTTCTTCAAAAGACAAGTCATCATCATTGGTTTAATCATCTTTCATACATTTTCACAATCAAAACCTCTAGTATTTGCTTCTAAAGATGCTGAGTGTCAAGCAATATATGACAATGTTTCTATTTCTCGTATTTTCTTTAATAAGAGAGGGGAAAAACTTTGGGGTTTGCCATAGATTGTGAAATTTTTTTAATTGATTCTTTGGTCTCAAAAAATATTCAGAATTTAATCCAAATGCTGCACCTAAAGGTTGATGTTACTTTGAGATTAGTTTTAATGAGGGATTGCAACTGAGCCAACCTCCATTGCTCAGTTGCAGCTTGGGCAAGTAGAAAAACCCTGATGATTGATCTACATGGGTGAGTTGGCATCAGTTTGCAAGCTGTCTGGATAGAGGCAGAACATCCAGCAGGAAGAATTAGAAAGGAAAAGGGAGAACAAACGTTTATCACCCATTTAGTAGCATTTTATGGCAGTGTTATGGTAAACTGGGAGATGAATGCCTACATTCATGTATTTTGCACTATTCTGAGGCACTAATAACATTAAATCAGACTTAATACTTCACACCAAATGTTCAGTAAAATAGGGAACGATGTGAATATTTGTTGATTCTATACGCTACGGGTACAGCATCAAAGTAGTGCCTGAAAAACATAAAATGCTGCAAAACAGAGGTCAGAATTATGCTAATGTCATGATAATATAAAAATATTAAGTCACCAAATGACAGGATTACAACCCAGCTATCTTCAGTCCCTAGGAACCTTTCAGCTAAGCTCATAGTAAATAAAACACCAGTTCTACACAGGAGTCTGATTACAAATTTACACATTTCTATTATTAGAACTGCACGAAGCATTCACCTCTGGAGACTGGGGTTAAAATCTGATTTAGGTTACTGGAGAATATTAGTCTAGTTGTCCCAACCTAGTAGATACTTCATTATATAGTAAAATCTCCTCTCAATCGTGAAACCAGTCAGTGTGATTATCATGTTCTCTTTGGAAAAGGCTAGGATTGGAATAGCCAGAGATTAAAGTAAATTGACAGGCCTGTATGAAAAAACATGCTCATTACTCTAATTACCTAGATATATATCTACTTGCCAGTTTCTGTACAAAAGTCAGTATTCAGTGTGCTAGTAATTTGGATAAAGAGGGATGAACAGGTGGAGTGCAGGTGTGCATTCAAAGAAAAGGGCATGGCTGAAGAATATTACAAAGTCAAACCATGGAAGATGATCTTAGTTCACAATATTCAGCAATCTCATACCATCAGACTTTGCTGTTCTTTTTTTTTTTTTCTTTTCAGATTTCCAGTGCAAATCTGTATTTGGTGTATTTTTTTGTGTTTTCTGTGCAGGTATAAATGTTGTGGAGTTTATTACATTATTGGAGTCAGTCGAGAAAAGCTTTCTTTCAGTAACTGTTTTACTTCTGTTATTGATCCTTTTTTACTATTCAGTTCATTTTCTATAATTGTGTAAAATAGTGTGCATAGCAAGAATTTAATGACAATCTATATCTATTCAAATACAATGGAGATAATAAAGTCTTTGCTTGTCAATACTATCAATTTTTTTTCTCTTATTGTATTCCCTTTCCTCTTATTAGATTTTTAGGCAGGCATTTTAAATTCCTGAAGACATAAACTACATAGAGCCAAGCCACTGTAAAGGCATAACACATCAGTAAATGTCACTAAAGTGTCAACTCTTTGCATCATAACCGCAGTTCATTTCTCAACATTGACAGTGATGCTTTTACTGGATAAGAATTGGAATGGGCATATTTCCAGATCTTAATTACATCAGGCATAGGGATGAGGAACAGTCTTTTTCCTCATGGGGAAGAGAGAGTAGAGCTGAATTTGGCCATCTAGAGCCCTATGCATCCCCGTTTATCTGGAGATAATAGGATTAAGTTAAGCTATGGGACTTCCATAGCTAGAACTGCCTTGCTGCCTTCAGCAGGGGTCTAATAAGGATAGATTTAATTGGGTAAATAGTGAATAAGAATAAAAAAGTACACAGTATAAGGAGTATGCTTGTGAATAAATGATGGCAAATTGGATTCCATCCATCCCTGCAGAACTGGTTAAGATACAGCAACACATGTGGAATTACAGGATGATATGTGTTATCTTTTTCATTTTTTAACTTTTACCATCTTGTCTGAAATCTTACATCCAAAGTAACTTAAAGTTTAAGGAGAATACAGGCAAGGGAAATTGCAGCATTTTTAGGGTATTAAGCAGAAGCTTTTTAATGCTGTTTGCATAAGGTTATACATGCACAAAATGTAAGTGGATACAAATACATGCTGCACAAATGGGATTTTGATTTTCTGACCCATAGCCACTTACTGAACTTAGTCTACTAATAGCATAGCATTTGATTTCACTTTTTTTTTCACATCTTAAAAAGAAGAACAAACATGGAGAATGTAGCCCCAATAAAATAATTAATTAGATAATTCGCTAGCAGATATTCCTTAGTTTATTTAAATATAGAGCTTCTAATTCTTTTTTCTGTTTTGATGGTGTATTAAAATGCAGTTAACAATTACTTTAAGAAAAAAAGCACAGTACAGAACTATAACTAGAGGTCAAAAGGTGGTTTTGTCATAATTTACTGTCAATAAAAACACACTAGAAGCCCTTGCATGGTTTAGAAGACATAGACATTTAATTATAATGTATTTTCATGCTTGTGACTTATGAATATGAAATAACCTGTATTGGAGTTCCTTTGCTTTGGTTGCAAATACAAAGCAGTCACATCCATTAAATTTTCAAAGGCTGCTCCAGAGCCATGGAACAAGGTTCAAAATCCTGTTGTAGACTAAAAGGATGTGATGCCCCTTAATTTCTTCCGTTTTTTGAAGGAATGATGTCAATCAGATGCTAGCATACCTCAGGAGTGACTTTGTAAATCATTAGGATTTACAAATGGTAGGTAGAGTTAGTTTCAGAAATAGAATGGCTTGTCTTTGCATTTGCTCTCCTTTCCTTTTGCTCGAAGATTTTGATCGGCCCCGATCAAAATTGGCCCCGATTTTGAATTGTTGAAGCTAATGCTTAAACTGTCAGATTGCTCCATCCATATCCCTATGATTACTTACCTGCCAAAAGGTTTGCACATACTAATGCTTCTCTTATAAATCTGACCCTGTGTTAAAAAGTTGCAGTGCCCTATCTGGCTAGAGAGCAGCGTTAGTATATTTATAAGCAAGGTCGTGTATTTATTAATAACAGTGTATACAGAATGACAGAAAGTTTAAGAAAAGAAATCATGGAAAGGCAGCCAATCGAGTCAAGTGGGGAATAGCAACAAAGAGATTACTGCAAGCAATAAACTGAAGAGTTCATAAGAAATGTAAGCAGTCCACTTAAGAGAGGACTGGGAGATCTATGAGCCTAAGCAGGAGCAATTTAAAAGGATAATTAGAAGAGCTAAAAGAAATACTGAATGTTGTGGTGTGAAATATATCAGGAAACAATAAAAGATTCTTCAAATATATTTGCAGAAGACAGAAAGTGAAAGAGAAAATTAGTTCACCAGAAATGAGTGTTGGGAATTGGAGACAAGGTGATACAAGGAAATAGAGTTTTGTTTTTCTTTTGTTTTTACAGACACTTCCCAGAGATTTTAGAATGTGAGTTCTATAGCATACATAGGTACCAAAGCAATGAACATGGCTGTGTGAAGCCTGAAATTTCAATGTGGATGAAGAACCAAGTACAAATCCATATTACCACCTCTAGGTATTTAGTGGAAATTACCTAATGAAGTACATACAGCTATTTTTATCAAGAAGAAATAAAAGCTCACAGATTGAAGACTACAAGAATAAACAAACTAGTTTCTAAAATATATTTTTATTTCTGTTCATAGATTTTTTTTTTTGAGAAATAGAAAGCACCTATAGAAACCTGACCTTTTTTAAAGGAATTGGGTAAACAGTACCTACCTGCTATGGGATTCAAATCAAATATGTATCAGGTAGCTTTATTTCAGGCCTGGGGTTACAGCCCTACACAGATGATATTTCTGTGTGTACATGGTTAAATTTGAAGGATGTGGTTAGCTCTGCTGAAGTTTTCAAGCTTTTGGAGATACTCATGTCACAGCCCATAGGAGTTGGCATTGTTATATATTGTACCTGGATTTGTTGGTAACTCAGTGTTGAAAAGATTAAGGGAAAGAATCAGGGAAGTGAATGAAATTGTCATTTGCATTCACTCAGTTGCTTTTATGGTAAAGATGTTTTGGAAAATGTTATAAGTGGTTTACTTCAAAATGTTTGCAAAATCCACATATGGGTAGAAAGGAAAATATGACAAATTAGTAGAGTTTATCACTAGAAAGCCTTCATTCTTAGGGATTAAATTATAATTCCATCGAAATCAGTAGGAGATGTGCTACTGACTAGACCAAAATCCCAATCAAATGTATACTTTCTGTCTTTTTTTTTTTTTTAGTTTATATCAGTAAAATAATTTTTATCTACTTTAATCAGTGATGAACCTCTAGTATTTTAGAACATCTAGTGTTTTAGATGAACACCTAGTATTTTAGCCTTGAGAAACATTACATGTGGAACTTAGGAAATCCCTTGTCTTCTTTATTCTAGATGGTGCAACAATAATTTCAGGATAGTAATCTAAGAACCTCACTTGATTAATAATAGTATAGCAACTGCCAGAACAAGAAATAAAATAAGTACAGTTGAAATCACTGATTTTATTGTTATTAGAATTCTTGACAACTGATTTGCACCTGCATCCATATGATCTGAAATTGTCCCAGACTCCAGACAGATCTATTCCCAAGCAACTGAACAAATCATGGTGACAAGAATTCCTGTATCTTCATTATGAATCCCTATATAATAGAATCTCATTCAATCTTCAACCATCTTTTTATTATCTCTTTGGATTATCTTCAGGCTCAAAATTAGCAAAAAGACATTGGAGTTCCTGAGATATAAACCTTGTAAAGGATGTCTGTATCATTGGGGAAATTGTATTTCATTGAGCTATAGTTATAACATAATTTAGCCAATTTAAAGTGATTTAAATTCATGCTAGCATCAGAAACTGAATTCAAAAATTTCTCACCAGTTCCATTCATAATGCTTTTTTAGAACTTCTAAATAATTTTTCCTTCTCTTGAATTTCTATTAACGAGTAATTTAAAAAATCAAATCTAAAAGAGAATTTCATCCAACTTCAGAATTTTCACCTCCACTCCAATGTAGTCTTCATGAAAAGATGAAGCTCTTGAGCATCATGCTCAAATTTCAGATGTATATATGTATTGAACATTAAAACTCAGTATTTTAAATCTAATTCTCTGACTTCTTGGAAAGGTTTTTCACAGCTTCTTCAGATCACAGGAAAGACCTTGTCTCCATGAATATTTCCAAAGAGTGCAACATTCAGTAATAGCATCAGAAACTAAGAAAGACCTGAGTATTTCCCTCACCTTAGTAATACTCCGAAAAAGATGGAACTTGTATTCAGAAGTGTGTGCTTAGATTATGCTCAGTCTGTATCTTTCAGTATAATGTACTGTCAGCATTATTGCAATTGGAGCACTGAGTCATGGCGATGAATGACAGCTGTTGCATGAGTCTGGAGTAGCAAATGGCTTTGCTCTAAACATTGCCCAAAAAACAGTTGACACCAATATCTTATATAACATCAATCTTACCTCTCTTAGTGCTGTGTCAAGGGGAGCTGTGGCCAAATAGGCCACTTGACTTTCTAGTAAAGCCTTACCCACATTAATTTCTGGAACCAAATTTTATCTACATTTCAATATTACATTTTTGGCTATTGTTCCCTCTTTGTCCCAGAATCTCAGTGAGCCAACAGATAAATGTACTAGGAAGCTAATAAACACTCCTATCATGCAAGCTATCAGCATTATTGTGATGAATTGGGAAATGTGTTTGCAGTTTTACCTTAGATCGCTGGTGGTACTTGGTGCTTATTACCTACAGGCTTGAATGTATACATGCAAAGAGAATAACTGTCTGAAAGGTTTAATGATACTTGTGATGCAGTCAACCATTATTTCCCTCTGACAGATTCTACTACCTGAAAGACTCAGGTTAATATAATGATTGAGTGCTTCCACTTTATGCCATATGCAGTAGTGGTATTGCTCTGTATATCACATGTAATATTATCTAGCACTTGTAAAGTGTTTTGCATGTGCACTCTGCTTTATGACCATTAACTAATTAATCCTCACAATGGCTCAGTGAGGTAAACAACAAGATGCTATCACCCATTATTATCCCATGGTTATGCTGTCATGCTTCATTTATGAATTTATCTGTATACTTTGTAATGCCACATCTAAAAGTTCAATAAAAACAATTGAAAATAATGAAAAATAAGAGAAACTCTGGCTTTTGGGAACACATATGGCATATTTTTATACTGGCAATGAGTTAATATAATTAGAGAGTACAGCAAACTCCAAAAGGAAGAATATGAAATGTACTTCACCCATTCTATTTAACAGATGACGTTGTGGAGACAGAGATGAGTTGCTGCTTGCAGAAAAAAAAAGGGGTAAATACAAATGCATCACAAATAGGGTGAAACTTCATTTTGAAAAATTAAAATATTTGTTTGCAGGAAACCGTAATAGGTTTAAAATCTTAAAATAAATGCAGTATATATAAAAATAGCTTCTTCTAAATGCGTCTATTTAAATACTATTTAATGGCACATGGGATAACAGGTCAAACCTGGCAGAATTTTGCCTCTGCTGGGAGTTTTCTGAAAAATTTTAATATTTTTAGAGGTACCCATATCCAATCAATTGACAAACAGTGAATCTACATCAGTGTTTTACTTCAGATCAGGGCTGCAATTCTGAAGTGATGCTTATCACCCCTACATACTGTGATTCACTTCACATCATGGAGCAGTCCTGGAGCACTTAAACTCCTTTTGAGTGAAACCAAAGCACACGAGTTCCTGGAGTGTCAGCTAGTGCACTGCAGCTTCCAATGACAAATATTCAATCCATGGGACCAGATCAGGTCTTGTGTGAAGTAAAGCCCTGTGAAATGCTGATAGCATAAATACAAGGCCCTCAGCACCACCTGTTTCATTGTACAGACCCTGCCTATTGGGGTGCACTGTTTGGAAAAACCTGAACAAGTTATTCTGCAAAGAGCTGAAATATGTGACTGTAAGTAGCATTCAGTTCCCTGTGTTTCTTCCGTTACAATTTTCAGAGGATGACAAGGAAGTTTGATGATGTTTAATCACTGATTAAACAGTGGTGTTTAATAGCACATAGGTTTTTAATGTTGCCTGCCTTCATCTGACACATTAAGCATACTAGCATTGGAAGTACCCCTTTGTTTTTTCAGCTTGATCTTCAGAGAAATAAGCATCTAAGTTAGTGGGATTTTCTTCATTTTACCTGTCTTTATAACATTGCGCATTTATTTACAGCTTCTATTTATTTACTGTATAAATTCAGCTTTGATACAAGTTACATTTAGCATCAAGAAAATTCTCATGGAATTTGGTTGTCTCTTTTTCATCTCTTTAAAATAGTGAAGCAGACATTAATATTTTTAGTATTTTATCAATTTTACTATTGAACAATGATCAATACTTCCATCCATTTTTTGTTTTATTTTGCAGGGCTTTTGTTACACAACATCAAAGCTCGGTTATATGAAATAGCAATTCCTTATACACACTCTTTGGAGTAGGAAAAGGCTTGCTGACAGAGCATTCTGGCTGATAGTGAAGGCTGTGGGAGTTGGTAGTCAATGTCTGTGGTCTTGAAACAACTGTACAGGGTGAAAAAGGTGGCAAAAAGAAAAAAAACAACCCAGATTCTGAATTTGAATAGTATTTACCTGGCTGCAATTGGGAAAACACCATATTTCATACACTGTTCCATTGCGGAGGATTATAGTTTGTATTAGTATCATCTTTATATTGTATTTCTCTGCAGCGACAACATTCACTGTTGAACATGACATGATTTTTCTGGTTCATGATTCACTTTCTGGTTTGGCAGTGGTTGAGTTAAAATAGTAGTTTACTTTTGTCTCTGGCACACAAGAAAATGCTACAATTTCAACCTTAGAAAGTAACCCCAAGAAGGTATTATAAATTGGCCAGGCTTGGAATAGGGGTGAATGATTAGATTCCAGTGTTTCCTGCTGAGTTGTACATGCTTGTTTTGCAATACGATTTTGAGTCAGAGATTCAAACAGAACGTGCAAATCCTATTCAGTCTCTCAGCATTTTTGATCTGTTTTTATTGATTTTTCATCAGTGCAAATCCAGTGCTTTCCATATATTTTAGAAACCTTAGAGTAGAATGTTGCAGAATAGGATTTTTAATTAAAATTACATTCAGTTCATCAAAAGGCTCCACTGTTTTATAGGAGGTTGCAGCATTGTCCCAGTTTTACTGTATTCATAAGAACCTATTTTCCGAGGAAAAAGATTCTCTTTCCATAAAACAAAGAAGATATTATAGATTTTGTGTCCACCCTTCACCAAAGGCTTACCCTGTGAGCATTTCTTCCACATACAGGTAAACAGCATTTTGTTAAATATTGAGGTTTTGGGTTTCTTCAAGTTTCCATCGTTTCTATATATTATAGTATTACATAATAACAGGATTTTTGCATTTTACTTTTTAGGGAATGTATTAAGTATGTTTGTAGGCTTGAAATTGACTCTAGGGAAAAAATGGTTTGATTTTTTCTTCCTATTAGCTTTCTTTCTGTTAATTTTTCTCCCAGGTCTGCTGAGTAGTATGCAGTGACATTGTAAGCAGGATGTATTTCCTCACATCAGTGCCTTGTTAATGCTGTTCATTAATCTAGAACCATGAGCTTGTTCAGAGATGGTTAGATATTCCATATTTCCGTGGGTTTGAGGGAAGGGTGACAGCTTACTCACAGCATCAGAAACCAGATCTCATTGTGTTGTCATGTCATTTTTAATACTGATAAAATAGCAGAGGCTGCATGTGTACTCACAGCCTGCAAATGGTACAGCAGCACAATCCAAAATAACTCATCCCATCAGCTTTTTGTAAACTGAAGCTTAGATTGTTTTAAATAGGATTATTAGTGAATTAGTGCATGAAAAAACCTTCGACTTTTCTTATAACACAGGTTGCATTGTCTTAGTCTGCTAGTTTCTGCATTCACTTTTTAAGAACTACTTTATATTATTTGGGTATTGGTAGTGTCTTGAGGTGCTTATGATGATCACTGTCTCATAAGGCCCATAAAATGCTCTGATCAATGTTCAAGCAGTTAACACATGCAATTGTGTCCATCTTCCTAGTCTATACCAGAAACTTCATTTCTTTAAGATCCTTGCATACTTAAAGAGAACCAGTCATCATAGATTGATCATTTTAACTGCTTCATTGGAATTTAGGGTTATTTGATATTAAAATGCTAGTGACATTATTTTACTCACATTTTATAAAGAAATGTGCAAATCCCAGTGTGAGATTCTTTCAATACCTAGTGTTCAAGACAGTTTTTTCCAATATATAGTTTTCAATATAGAAATTGATTCAATCTTTTAATTTTGTTTGTTGTTGGAAATTCAAATGTAGTTACCCTGTTTGTTTAAAAAAATCTTCCTTTTATGCCATTAGTTTTTCTACTTCAACCAAGTTGAGAATACCAACAGATAAATATATGTCATTCTGTTTTCTGACAGACCTTGGCACACCTTTAAGATTGACTGGAAATACTGCAATGTAAAACTATTAGTGAGAGCTGCTGTGATTGGGCAGACCAGCACTCACAGCTCCCACAGCCCATAACTGTAATCTTGTCAAGTTTTTAGGTAACAATGAAACTATTAAAATTATAGATCTAAATGTTAACACTACTTAAACTGCAGATTAGACAAAATGCAATGCAATAAATATACAAATGTTCAAAAGTGATATTGCCAACCATACTATTGCAGATAGGGAAGGCAAATGCAGAGCCAGGTCTTGAAGGAAACTGAATCAATAGACCACTCTGGTGTTCAGTGGTGCCATACTTATTCATTCCTCCTATAGCCCAAGCTGTTAGCTCATTGCCGAAATCTCTGCACTTCCTACAGATAAATACACAATCTAAGATGCTTCTATGCTTTTTGTACTTTTTGAGGGGAGAATATTAACTCCATTTTAAAGAATGCATTAGGGAAAATTAAGCATTAAAAATATCAGAATGATTTCTTTTAAAAGGAAACTAGCTCATATTCAAATTGGTATCCTAGTTAAATGAATACGGTTTTTTTTGTATTGTGTTATGTATATCTATAATAAAAGCAATATGAGAATTGTGCTCAGTGAATTTCACAGTGGGGGCTGTAATTGTGCTCACTTAGAGACCTGTTCTGGCGCTGATACCTGTGTGCAGCTCCCATTAACAGCAATAGGAGTAACACTGCCTTTTGATGGCAGAATGGATTCTTCCTCTGAGTGTTACCATATCACCATCCCTACTGTGATAATAGCAATATCACATTGCCATGATAACAGATGCATCACTGGAGCTAAAGTAAGATTCTCAGAACCAGAACTATGTGAGGAGAAGTAGGAACACATTATGATAACACTGAGAGCAGTGTGCCTGTAGAGGACAAGAAGAGGTGTAAAGACTCGGGATAACAAGGCAGAAGATCTGCAAGCCAGTGAGTGGTCCTTTCTAGGCTTTTCTTGAAGGTGGTGACCAAGTAATGTATGGCAAAGGCAGCTCTGGTACTCTGTGCAGAGACCACTGTGCTTAGCTTTTACTGAAGCATGGGTGTCACTGGAAGGAATAAGGAATCCTGAAACAGCCAACATGCTATTATGTTTGCCTCCTTAGCAGTTCTTGTTGCTGGTGTGGACAGAGGCTTTGTCACATTTGACATCCTGACTCTGGCTCATCAACGTGCAGGATAAAGTGTACCTTCACCTTTTCTGTGTCTCAGTGGAGCACACTGAACAGGGATCAGGCTGCTGCCCTGTTTTCAGCTGGAGAGAAGCTCTCTCCTAGCACAGAGCCCCAGGTGCTTGCCCTGAGCTGCTCTCCCAGGATTCCGCAGAAATGCTGTGGAGGCTTTTAGAGCTCCAAGTGGGCATCTCCCTTTGGAAAATATCACTAGCAAGTAAGGGTCTTGAAATCATCCTTGTTTATTTATCCCTAGAAATACAGTGATAGAGGAAAGAAAAAAGTTTAAAATAACAAAGCAGCTTTTATGTACTTAACCCACCCTGATGCTTAACATTTCCATCTAAGTTTAGACAGTTCTACTGACTTTAGATTACACTATATCTAGGAATGGGATTCAATCTGTTTTCCTGTTCTGTGAAATGTATGTCTCTTGAGCTCAAGAATGCAGATTTTTATCTACTAGGTTGGTTCTTTGTTTCAGTTATGCTTACCTGAAGCCCTCTTCTGCTGAGTAAAGGCATTGTCTGCCTTTCTGAGGACTCATAGAGAGCTTCTGCAGGGTTTAACCCTTTGAGCTGTGCAGAAGTTGGCATAATAGCAGTCAGATACAAAAGGTATATATAATATGCATTAAAATATTACTTAAAGCTAAAGCATTCTTCATACACTTGCTGCATCCTATTTATAAAATTCTCAGAATACCTGTGATCTGTTTCTCATTTCACCATGCAGAAGTTGCCACATAATCAAACATGAGATTTATGTGTCTATGACTGCCATAGGTAAAATAGCATTCCTAATAAAGTCTAGACTGGTGTCAGATATATAAAAATCCTTCAGTCTCTGAATATACCTGTTTATAATAGGATTTCTTTAGATTGCTAGCAAGCTCTTATTTACCACAGCATGTTATGGAACTTGTTTTGGAAAGATATTTGAATGCTGTATACAGTCTGAAAGCATATTTAAAGCTGTTGCTTTCGATTTTTCTTTTAATTCCTTGATACCACTGCTAATGTAAAGGACATGGATTGAAGAGAGGATCTTCTTTTCCTAGGCAATGTGTTATTGATGAGCTGGCATTTGCCCTGTGGCTCTCCCCCAGGATTGCTTACATCTATTACTCACACACATCGATTGGTTAATTTGATAATTCTATCACCAATCAGCTTGTGTCTGACCTTTTGCCATGGCAATGATGGCAGAGTCTTCATTTTTACATCGCATACCTGCTAGATTGACCTTTCTGAGGAGAATGTCAAGACATCCCTTGATCTTAACCTGTCACTAAATTTGTTAGAATTACACTGTCCCTTAACCTTGATCTGTTGTATTTGTAACGTTCAGGATATGCAGTTTGTGTGGAAATATTCTTACATAACTTATGCCAGTCAAAGAATAACACTTTCATAATTAAAAATTAGCTTCCCAATAGGAAAGTGTATGTTTAGAAAGTTTTCATGTCTGTTTTCCTTCCATTCATCTGTGTAGCTCATTGGCTAGTCCCTAAGAAGTTCTTTCCCTTTCTGTGACCACTGAAATGAGAGGATTTTTTTTGTCCCTATCTTCTAGAGTTTGGGGAACTAAGCATGATTTGTTCAACTACCCTATTAAGTAAGGACTGTGCTGTAGGGGATTTATAGGACCCCAAATAAAATCTTGCATCCAAGTTGACAAGCATTGATTGCTTTTCCCATCCCCTGATAAATTTCTTTCCACGTCCACGTGTGCCTGAAAATACCTGGAGCTAATGCAAATTCCCAGGGTTTCTACAGATTAAGCAAATTGTACTTTTAATACCTGGTAGTCTTAATACTGCAGAAGTAGAACACCATACTATTCTGTTCAGCATATTGAGTGTATTTTGAAAGAAGAAAACATAGTCATGTTTACAATACGTCTTTTAATAAATCCACATTTTGCAACCCAGCTTTCAAGAGCACTTTTGGTAATGAGAGTATTCTGCTTGTATTAACATGCAACTCTGTCACTATACAAAATCTGAAATTTGTAACACATTAACTTTATCACAGAGTACAGAGAATAAAATTTGCAGTTTCCTTTTGTTATGATAGCTTTTGCAACACCTCTCTGCATTTGAAAGTCAGGTCCTCGCCTCCCCTTTGCCTTCACCCAAAGTTGTCCTTTTTCTCCTTTAGCAGACAATTCAAGGGCATCACTTGGTGACTCTGGACATGATAATTTAGTGTCCAGCTCAGATGAAGGGGGAATACAAGGAAATTTGCCTTGGTTTTCCTGCTTTTATTTTCTGAAAATATATGCATATATGTCATTCAGCTATGTATAAGGGAGGGAGCTTGAGCCATTCTATGGTTAGAGGTTTCCCTTTGTGTAAAAAACAGTTGATAAAGAGGATGTAATTCCTGTTTTTCATGAGCATGAATAAAACTGAGAAAATGCTATTCCAATGAAATTTTGTGAAATTTGTAATATGTTCTTAAGATGGGACTGTCATATGAAACTTAACCCTGAAGAAAATTTGAATGAGCAAGTTAGAGGGGCTGTTTTGATGCTAGAAAAATAAATCTTCCATTTGAAATTGAAATTATCTCAGTATATGGTTTTTAACTGAGATTGATATATTGTGTTGTATTTATTTCAAGAAACAAATCTCAAATGACTTGAAGAAATGAAAGCAATGATTTTGCCTGAGCAATAACTGTTGCATCATTATGTTTAGCCAAATAGTCTTTTTTTTTTAATACAAGACGTCTGCATTCAAACTAAGTTACAATCCAGCTTTTACTAGTCACTGGGTCTCACATTAAATAGATTGTTTTACTCCAGTTAGTGCATGGTACTCATGCTGCACAAAACCAAGTGGAGAGTTTATAAACCAGAGGTTTTATGATATATTGGTCTGGATATTTTACAAGGTAGAATTTGAGCTAACAAGGGAGGTAAAGCAAGCTACATTCATTTCACTTTCAGTTACTGTGTAGTGATATATTTTGCACGTTGTCCTTTCAGTAGGCCTAAAAGGTGACATGAGGATCATGCATAACCTGACTGTGGGTGCTCTTTTGGTTGGGGGCAAGGAAAGGGGGTGAGTGCTTTAAATTAGTCAGTGTAATTATTACAGAAGTGCAAGCAGTTTATAAATTCTCTTGGTTTTTTTCTGGGAGGTATGGTATTCACATATCACATGCCATGCATCTGTTCATATTATCTTCTACTCCCCTTTGTGTTTGCAGTGTAGTTTTTGAGTTAATTTGAATTTTGTAGCTGATATAATTGACATATGTACATCATTCATTACTGTTAACCATGATTCAACCCGATACCAGTCCTAACCCAGCATCTTCACACAACCCTGTGCTTGCAATTTATTTTTGAGCCCCAGAATTCCTAATCCAGCACTGTTTTTAATCTAGGGAAAGGCTGTATCTTTTAGAAGTTAGTGCAGAGTGGCTTTTTAATGAGAATAGTTTTTGCTGAAAGTGAAGATGAGACCACTAAACTCATTTCTCTTGTAATTTAAACCAAATTCCAGTCTAAGCCTCCAGAAGTGAAAGGTTACTGCATTAACCACCTATACCCTTTGTGTTCACATAAAATTAAACTAAAGCTAAATCTCAATTTCATATGGCCTAGAACATGCCCCTTGTTAATTAGTAACAACATAGAAAGTCTGAACCAAGAGTAAGAAAATTTGTATTCAAAAATGGAAAGATTAAAGAGTTATCTCTGTCTTTGGTTTATAGTAATGGAAACAATCTTCATTGGCTTCAGAGTCTAATCTTGGTTGAACTTGTGAAAAAGACGGTTAAGAATATTATTTTAAATGTGCACAATGAGACTAAAGACAGCAACTTCCTTAGAAGTTCAAATTATAAGATTGTACATGGCTAGATAAGAAGAAAAGAGGGTGTAGATGGAGCAAGAAGGAGTCACTGGCACACTGAATACAAACTGTCATTGAGGTGATAGTGGAAAAGTACTGCCCTGCTGGTTGAAAAATGGGATTTAATGCTCAAAGCCACAGGCTGAAACCATTATTCACAACTGGTGCTCACTTTTTGATCCCAGAGAGTAATAGATTTCTCTATAAACTGATGAGTGTAGTTCATATAATTCTTATTTTATACCCATTAGAAAACTGACGGAGAAAAAAAATTTCTTTCTTCTCAGCTGCCATAAACCTATGTGCTTCCCTGCCCTTAGATCAGGTTCCTGACTACTTCCCTTCTGCCTTGGTTCCCTCCATCCCTCCTGCCCCCAGCACAGTAGTCAGAGCTTTCATTGTTTCCTCATCTTCTCTTTGAAGCAGGATTTCATCAATCATGGTGGTAGTAGTCTGCTCTTGTAATCAAGGCTAAGATCCATCAAGTGTCGCCGCTGCAGCAGCTCCTTTCAAGCTCCAGAGCAGCTCAGGTTTCTGGGCCTTTTCTGAGGTTCAGTGCCCTTGTAGCAGCAGTGGCTCGGTGAAAATATCTTCAGCTCCTTCTTAAAAGGCAATTTGCAATTCCCATGGAAACATGGTCACAGCAGCCATTGTATGAGAAATCACTCAGGCTCCATACAGTGCCATGATGTCTTATTGATCCATGAGCACTATTGAAAAAAGGATGTAAGGAAGGAAGGAAAGAGGAGAAATTGTCAGTGACATATGTGCATATGAAAAGAGCAAGGGAGGAAGGTGGAAACATGAGGATTTGCAGCAGTCAGAATCTTACTGTGCTGGCATTCAGAAGAGCAAATGAAATGTTGGTGACTACAACAAACCCTGTGTATAGGCGCACACACTGCTGAATGTTTTGACGGGTCTGAGGCTGCTTCTTGGACCATCATTTTAAAGGTTGCTAAAAAACAGGTGGCTTTGTATAACCAGCTCAAAATTGCATAAAATGAACAAACTCTTAGGTTCTTACCCCCTTTTTTACTGGGTTTTTTTTCTTCCCTTTCAAACCGCAAGGACATTTCCTTAGAAAATGCAGGAGGAAAACCTACTGATAACTCAGAAGGTAAAATAACATATGAGTTATTAAAAGGTCTTTTCACAGAAGTGGGATTAATTTCCATATCCCTTAGGAATCCCTGCACATGCTGTAATCACACAAATGGCATTTTGGTGGGTGGGTTAAAAATTAGTTAATAAAATTACATTTAAAAATGATTGGGCTGTAGTTCAGGAGAGCTAGTCAACACACTGCAAAAGAATAAAGTCCCCAAGAAAGTCAAAGCAAAATCTGTGGTCTGTTTTTCATCTGAAGATACTATTTAATCCATTTTTGTACTAAACATGGATAGCTGAACATGCATCAAAATAAATTCTGATTGAGTCTTGACCTCAAGTAATGGTGTGCACCTGAATTGTTCCCATTTAAATAGCAGAGGAAAAAACACAGAAGAAAATTACATTTTCTGCAATAAATATCTTATTGCAGTGAGGTTTTCATTCATTGTTAATTACAGAAGAAGGGGTGTGAAGGGCTACTGTAATTCTAACTATATTCTTTAATGTCAGTATAAGACTTTCTTAAAATCCTTTTGTGTGTGAGTCTTTCCTGTAATTTTCGGACCATTTATTTCTAACTATATATGCATTCTATAGTACCTGGAATATGCTGTGCTAATATAAACATCACCTGTCTTCTACAGGTACTATTTTTTATTTATGTTGCTTATTATTAATTCCCCTAAAAACAAGAATTACCACCAGCTCCTTGAAAGGGAGATACCTTATACGTCTTTCTGGAGCATTGGAGACTTTTAAGGACTCCATTAGGAGCTGTGTTATTTCTTGGGACACCACTCTACTGTAATAACAGAACAGTTCACTCAAAATTGTAGGACTGTGGTGCACAAGGCAATATTTTCAAACATTGTGTCAGTTGGGATGTGAGAGAGCATCAAGCCATTTGTTCTCTATGATTTGTTTTCCCCCAGTGGCCCTAGTAAATAAATACTTGTGCAACAGCAAACAGAGAAAGATGTTGAGATTGCTATCTTTCATGACGATTAAAATGACAGTGGGTTGAAGAGAAGGCAAATAAAGCTCAAGGATTTGGTGTCTGTTCTTTTGCAGCTGATGAGACGCAAAAACTTTCTTAGCATTTTTGGTCCTTTGATGATATAAAGTATCTGTGGACCCTCCCATTTCTCCTGTCATTGCATTGCAGTTCTATTTCTTGTCAAAAGAAACCAAACATTTCCGTCCTTTTTTATTGCTTTCCAGGTGGTAACAGGGTCTTTTAAGCCTTCTTCTTCCCCTAGGTTTCTATTTCAGTTCATGTCATAGCAGACTTATTCCCATGCTGATGGTGTGCTTGAACTATATTAAATGTTGTTTCTTTGTGGTTTTATGAGAAAAATCACAATTGTCCGATTCAATTTTGCACTCGTTCCCTGTCAATGACCTTTTGTGTCCAGCAAACACCAGTAATGCCTCTTCTTTTCAACATTCTGTTTGTCACACACCTTGTTCTGTTTTATTATACTGATAAAAACTTTCCCTCCTGAACACAAGCTCAGATACCAGAATTAGAAAATAGGAATATATGAAACTGTTTCAATGCTACAGTATGTAATTAAGTTGTATCCCATTTGTTTGTAATGTGGGAACAGTATAAACACCAGCAGACTTTCCCGTATTTCCACTGCCCAAGCTGAACATGATATGTCCAGATGGATGATGTAGAAATATTGCTACAAATTGTGCTGGTTATCCTAGGAGCATGTCTCTTACCACTACCACTGTTGGATCTTTGAATGGGTTAACCAGAAGCAACCAGAAATTGTTATTTTGGAATTGTTTCAAATTAGGACTTCCAGTAGTAGCTCTTGTTCCCCCTGACATACTTTACCAGTCCCTAGATATCACCCAACTGCTATTGAAACTGAGAACTCCCATTTGTATTGGGTTTTGTTCACCAAAAAATTCCTGCCAATTTCCCTAGCTGGCTTCTCCCTTTCTCCAGTTCCTTCCATCTATGAATAGCCTTCAGATACCACATTTTTCACACAACTTTAATCATCTTTCCCATATCCCTTTGGTCCATTTCCCATAAAGAGCAGTCACCAACTAGGCAGATCTCCAAAATTGTATCTCAAATCTACCATTGATTCAGAGTCTTTATGGTCATAATCAATTGTTTGAAAATAAATACATTATTTAATATTCAGGTTTATTATTTAATTGAGTTTCTCAGTGAAAATTTAGATGTTCTTTACATTGCAATCACAGGTTCTGTGAACCTCCCTACCGTGGGCCCAGATGTCTTTGCCTTTTCTCCCTATAATGTGGCTCTACTGTTTCCCAAGAGGGAGGTGAAGGGACTTGAAGATCTGCCCAGCAGCTCAGAGTTTAGATCAAACTAAGGACAGACAGGAGCCGAACCTGTGGTTCCCACTAATCAGTGTGAAACCACAATGCCTTCTGCTATGGGGCCAGCACCACAGTTCAGTCTCAGCAGACTCATTCTTTGTGATTCTAGGGCAGCATTGCTCTGCCAATTCACTTGTCCTTCCCCAGATTTCCTGTAAAAATTTCCTGCTGAGAGGATGGCATATCAACAAAATGAGTCAAAAAGGAGCAAAGTTAAGAAAAATAAGGGCCTCTAAAAGGTTTTAAAAAATAACATTTGAGAGCAGGGGCAACTTTAAAAAATGTCTTCAGGTTGCATTGGAAGCAACCAATGTTAATTAAATAGTAGAAAGAATATTTAATTATACTAAGCATCATGCCCATTTTCCCTTTCTTCTTTCATGAGTAAGTAACAGTGAATGTTTCTTTGCATAGGGCAGAAAAATGTGGCTGAACTGATTTTTTATTTCAGCCCTTGGTTTATCATGGAAAATTTTACTGAAATTTCCATCAATCTTTTCTGGCCTATAAGACAAACAGTATTGTTATAGGTATTGCTGTAAAAGTGAAATTTTTGTACTCAGTTTTGCCATCTGTTTTAAACTGCATGGCAGCACCAGGCAAGAAAATCCTGCCAAATTATGTTAATATTTGCAACAAGCTTGCTTCATTAAATAACCTAGTTGGCCCTATTTGGTAAATAAAATCAGTTCTGGTTTTATGGTCATGAGATACTAGATGACTCCTGATGTGTCTGGTTATAAGGAAGTACTAAAAGGCTAGGGCTTGAACTTCTTAATTGAAATATAAAATATTTCAAATATATGAAATATGACCAAACACCCACATCCTGATGACAAGAAGGAGAGACAGAGATGGAAAGAAGATAGAATGGGACTGCTTAAATCCCTGATAGGCTGAGGAATGTTTAACTTCTGAGTAAAATCAATCAAAAAAAAATTGTGAATCCCAGAATTTGCACACAGGCTTTCTTGTTCTCCCAAAAAGTACAAATATTTCTTGAGTAGGCTTATTGTTCCAAAGAGGTCAGGAAGAGCAAGTCTATTGAATGAGAATTTTGTTGGTGATCTAATTTTGTTGTTCTCAGATGATCTCACTAGATTATGATAGAGAAGATGCATATCAATATTTCAGGTGAAAAATGAAGAACATCAACCTACCTACAATATAACTTTCATAGCACCCCTGAAGTCCTAAGATAAAATATGAACATATATGAACCTCTAGAAAAATAAAATATCCTGAGTTTTCCTCAGAAGAGGCTCTGTTTATTGATTTGGTTACTGCTGTGTTCCAAAGTTGAAATTAAGTAAGCTTCTAATTGTAGGTGTGACATCTTAATGAAGTTGGCAACAAAACTGTTCCTAAGACCATTGAATCAGGATTTCAATTCAGATGTTTATATGAACTTTCTAAGATATTCATCTCAGCCCATCTTTTCCATTTACTTGCTCCCAGCATGTCTGTTGGTCTTTTTTCTTATTCTAACAGGCCAGAGCTAGGACAGCCTGGACTTGGGACTAACCTCACAATGAATTTTCTTGTGTTTAGTAGGTGAGTAGATACCTCTTCCTTTTAGTAGTCAGTGTTGAGAAGGTAGGGCTTGTATTTTCTGCAGGCTTCCCTTCTTATGGATGTGGATATTTTTTGGTAGCTGGTTTTGGTTTTTATTTTTTTAATTAAATAAATATCAGTGTGCTTTCAAAACTAAAGAGGCTTTTCTTTCGAAAATGCTCTGCATCCTTTTAAACTCCATATACTCTGTATTTTAGGCCAATGACCTGTAAGTGCTTTTCTCTTCATGATGAGTGTGAGATCAGACTACGAGGCGCTTCATTCAGTATGAAGGACCTCCTGGTCTGTTGATAAGAACACCTAAGTGTTTAGGAAGTGGAGATGAACCAAACTGTTCATTCTCTCAGCTTTGAGAAGTTCTTTTTTTAAGCTGACTGCAGAAATTTTATATGACACTTCCAGATATAGAACATCAAACAGCTGTGATGGATATTAGTTATTTTTCTAGCATAGTAGCAGGCATAGATAGATAAAAAATATTTGCTTATAATTTTTGATACAGACGGAGACGTAACTCTTGTCTGTTCATATCTCTGTACAAAAATGGGAGAAATTTCTTTTGACTTCATATTTCATGTTCTGAATCTTTGTATCATGAATTGAGGCCTTCAAATTCGGTGTGCTGCTTTCCACATAATTTAATCATTGGCTATTGCAGCCCACTGCTTTATTTGAGAAAAGCCCCATGAACCAAATTATTTGTGTTGTAAATAACATAATATGCGCTCATCAGTTTGATTGCTTTTGCGTCTTTCAATAGGTTTGATTGGATTCAGTCTCTGGACATTTAAAAACTGCCAGATAATCAATAGGGGAGCTGAAATTCTGAATGAGATTGATGAGGAAAGATCTTTGGTAATAAAATATTGGTAATGTTCTCTTTTAGGCACTGTATATGAGACTTGCTCTATGAACCCTATGATATGTCTGTGGTTGGTCATATAGGGAATCTGTTTGTAGGAGCACTCTTCAGCAGTTGCCAACCTTGTGTTATTTACCTGTCATAGTGAACAGGAAATGAACATTGCAGATGGTTCTACATATCAGCCATTCCTTCTGCTCAGTAGAGGCTGCCCAAGTGTGGGAAAATGCTATCTTTACAATCATGTCTATAGAAAGAAGGTATTTTGGGCTATTAACATTATAAAATGTCGAATAGTCCTCTCTCTACCATGACCTACATGCTGTCCCTGCTGTTATCATCAGAGAGTCATAGAACATCCTGAGTTGGAAGGGATCCATGAGATCATTGAGTCCCACTCCTGGCCCTGTACCAAACCATCGCCAAGAGTCACACCATGTGTCTGAGAGTATTATCCAAACACTTCTTGAACTCTGTCAGGCTGGTGCTGCGATCGTATCCCTGGGAAGCCTGTTCCAGGGCCCAACCACCCTCTGGATTAAGAACTTTTCCTAATATCCAACTTTAACCTCTCCTGACAGTGTCATGTCATTTCCTCAGGTCCTAAAGATCAGTGCCTGCCCCTTCACTTCCCCTCATGAGGAATCATACACTTTTTCAGATATATGCTGGGAAGATTCTATTATAAATAACTTTTTAAAGTTTTGTAATAAACCTTCATGCAAGCTAGATGAGCTCTGCAATAATAGAAGTACTTTGGAGAGAGTTGATTATTTCAGGTTCTGATTTATAATACATGGATGAGTGCACTGTAAATGGACTACTAATTCTCCATACCTTCTGTTTTACTTGGCTGAACTGGCTGAGCCCTTTAGATGGCCATCAGTGAATTCTCAGCATTATTTTGTCAGCACACAGGTTGATGCCCATGAAATTTGAGATGGAATTTTTTACATATAGTATTATTTAACCTTGCCCTGAGGACACTGAGATCACATCGCAAAAAAACAAAGCTGGAAACAGTCATTGCCTTTGCTCATCTGACTGAGCTCTGAAAACCGGGAGTGGGAACTCAAAGCTACTTCATGGAAATCCTTAAAATATTAGAGTACTTTAGATACAGGCAGCAACTGTTAAGTTGCCCTAATAAGTCCTTTCTAAAGTAACAGTGAATTTTACTATAGTGTATTCTGCCAGCTGTCAACACATGGAAGGCACAGTTTGGATCCTTGGGTATCCTTATCTGAAAATATTTTTTTCTGTACTGATAGAGCAAAAATATGTTTGTAAGAAGGGAAGAAAAAGGTCTAGGAAAAAAGTGGATGTCTGAAACTGATTGAATGCATGCTTCAGGGAATACTCTGGATAAATTGTTTAAGAATGGTTTTCTTTAATAAAATAGTAATGATAAGAGACTGACTTCAAATCTGAATAGGTCACAAGTGAAATGAGTTTGGTGGACTTGCCTAATCCCTTTGGGTATTTATCCATGTTGAAGTCTCCATGTACAGTTTGATATAACTTGTAATTTCTGTTTGACTTCAGTCAGTAGTCTTAGGAGTGAAATTACAGGTTGTTTCATCTCAGAGCTGAGGTGAAGAGACTAATAGATTGTGAGAATGCCTTCCTCCCTGTATTGTTTTTGTACCAAGACAGTGTTACAAAATAGTAATTTTCAAGCATCCTCAATTCACGTTCATATAAAATCGATAGTTTTTCCAAGATTAAGGGTAATTTATGTGGCCTTACTTTTAAGTAGCCATTGTGCAAGTTAAATCTGCATAGGGAGTAGGGTGGTATGATCACTATGCACTCTGCAGTCTCATTTCAGTTTGTTTCTAACAATGCCATTTTCTTTGGGCAGCTGTACCAGCATTTCTCCTTGTGCTTTGTCTATGGTAGATTTCTCCATGCTCCCCTAAAGGCATACTGATCACATTATCCATGGAAAGCTGAGAACTGAAATGTCATGTAAACATGTACATATTTTTTTCATAATTTGCATCAGTGATCATACATGGGAGTTTATCTGGCTTTGAAATTCCAGTGACATAAGTAATTCAAAAACTTAGACCTAAAGAGGTAGAGCAAGTTGCTCATAACACCAAGGCTATGCGTTCAATCCCTGTATGAGCCATCCATGTAAGAGGGGGACTTGATCCTTGTGGTTTCCTTCCCAAAGAATACGCTGTGCTCTGTGTGTATGGTGGAAAAATATCAGCTGGCATCCTAATACTGGAACATGAGTTGCTGTTGCCACAGGGGCAGTGGAGCAGTGTTAGGCACCTGTCTCAGCTCCAGCCCTGACCACACAACCCCGAACAGGCTGCAGTGGCAGGGAGGTGGCTGACAGTGCTGGCCGGCTTCTTGTTGCCACTGCTGTCCATCACCCTGCCTGGGCTGGCAAACAAGCACAGGACAAGGCTCTTGGCAGCCTCCCGTGCTTCCATGCTGGCATCTCACCTGCTACACGTTCCAACACAGGTGACCTAGCAGATGCATGTGACTCTAATGTATCTCTAAGCTCTTAAGCTCTGGTGAAATTGATTTCTAAGAGAAAGCGTAAATGCATTTTGGAGACCAGAAGTCAGTTTCATGTTTTTTTGATATTTTATTTTGTTTAATCTGAAGAAGAGTTTGAGGTTTTATTTTTCATTTTCTTTATTCTGTAAGTTTCTGTTGAGACTGGAAAGCCGTGAATGTTTCTGTGATTTGCCTGTGGAAAAATATGAAAGAAAAATATTATTTCATGATGTGTTGGGAAAGTTATGTTGGCTGTTACCTCATTTATGAGGTAGAAAAGAAACAAAAGCAATAAAAATTATAATTTTTTAGTTCTTACATTTATTAAAATTGTTAACTGTATAATTCAGTTCTGTTGCAAAATCAGAAATACACAAAATTTTAAAAACAAAATAACAAAAACTATGGGTTACCCAATAAATTTGTATATGTTTTGTTTTTGCCAACTTCTGCCTCCAAAATATTACAAGGACAATTGTGTAAAGTAAATAAACTGCAGATCTAAATTCAAGCAGTAAGTGTAAAAAATCTGAAGTTATCATACAGGATGTTTGCTGTGCGGTCTGTGTGTTAATCAATAAGCAAATCCTGAATGCAGGCAGATAATTATTTATCCTTGAAAATATATGCAATGTTCCCATCATTCATTTAAGACCTCCTGGTAACAGTTTGGGGAAGATTTTTGGAGTTTGATTCTGGTTATGATATGTTGAGATGATTGGTTTTGATACCCTGGATGTCCAGGTTTAGTTATTCCTGCTTTAGAATGCATTTTCAGATGCATTTCAGATGCAGAGAGGATTTTCAGACTAACATTTTGTTAGAGATGTTCAGTCTTACTTATTCAGTGCCATTATTTATTTGTTTCTGGTGAGCTCAGATAGTGGTTATCAAGGTGTTTTTCCTTCTTGAGAGATCTGTGGGGCATTTAACCTACATTAGACCTGAGGGGTCTGAGGGTTCTTCTACAAACAAAGAATTTTCAGATAGTTTCCTTTAGGATGTGTCAAGGGCAATACAGACAAAAGAGTGATGTCTCCTTTAACAGCTTGATAAGTATCTCAGGATATGCTGCAAGATTCACTACTGTTTCTACAGTGTACTCCATTCCCATTCAGCATAATATGGCTCAATATACTGTATGTGACAATGGTGAAGACTTATCTTTGCCCTGAGGGCTAAGTGCTGTAACACTTCTCAAGTGATAGGCTTGATAGAAGTGATGATTCAGAGGCAATGATCTGCTAAAAAGTCACATTAAGTATGTGTGAGAATTAAAAATATAGGTCTGTGTTTATCTTGACTTTTATTTTAAAAGTTTCAAAGCCCCATTTATTTCCAGCATAGAAATCCCTTGTAAGGTAAACTAAATCATTCTTGTATTGACCATTTTTTCATGTCGTTCTATTGAGGCTCCTTCCCAACTGAGTTCTTTATTGAATTGTATTTCTATGAGGGTATTGTAGGTTAGCAGCACATTTTTATGATACACAAAAGAAATGCCTTCTGAATTTCCAATGCCTTGCATATTGTTCCCTATAGAAGCAGCATCTCTGAAATAAGGAATAAATCAAAACAGAAACAGCTGGCTCTTTGCTTACTGCTGTTATTCTTCTTTAAGTTTACATTTCCTAAAATAACTTGTCCTGCCTAACTTTCTTAGTGGATTAATTTATAATAAACCCATTCTGTGCAGAAACCTTAGACATTTTCAGCTATGCTGTCTCATAGATTAGGTGCTAAACCTATACAAATACTGTTTGTATACAAATACACAAGAAGCACTATCCGCACACTCATAAACTCTGTGCCCATAATCGAACATCCAATGGCGCACAGTCCTGGGTAAACCTCTAAAAAGGTTAGAAATTAGTGTGGTGTGGTACTAGCTGTTGTTCAACTATATTTAAATATTAAGAATCGCTTAACTCTAGGAGCAGTTTCCAGTACTTTCCCTGGAAAACTTAAAATAATGCAGGTGAAATTCATAGTCTGTATAGCTACAGCCAAATAGAAGCATCCCAAATAATAAGAACTTTTTTCTTAATGACTGTAGCCCTGTGTCAAGGTAGTTACTTAGAGCAGAGCACATGTATTTAACTGAATTTTGTTACTCTGAAACTAGTTGGGATGGAAAGCTGTTTGCTGTTTAGCCAAGTATAAGGCCTGCAGGCTTGGGCATTTTCTTCTTGTAGTACATCCTCACATCTTGCTTTTTTATCAAGAAATGGGGCATGATGGGTACCTATTGATGCAAAGTGGTAACGAGTTCAAATTGTCCAGGACTTCCCCCTCTAGTTCAACTACAATGTCATAAGAGCTTAATAGGTCCCATTCTGCTGCTCACAAATGAGGTGGGGATCAGACCATTTAAATTCATTCTACTTATGACCTACTGTGCAGGAGGGTTTGCAGGTGCATTTCTTGGGCTGGAGTATCAGTTTCCTTAGCATGCCATTAGATCTAGTATTTGGAATTATTTTTAATTCTCAGTTTAGAATTTAGGAAGCATAGTTTGACAGTAAGACAGCCTTTGAAACTTGAGAAATAAAAGAGTCTAACACAAGTGAATTGGAAGAGTGCAGGACTATGGACCAAAGAACAATAGAAAAGGAGACAACAGGAAAAATAATTACGTGAAGAAATTGAAGTGTGAATTATTGCTGTTTAATAAGGTTTTCTGTGGTTTGTACACATGTATACGTACTCACATTCAGGTAACAAACCCTACACAGATGATAGCCCTAATACACCCTCTCCCTCTCTGCCCTAAGGCTAGACCTACAAGATCTAGAATTTATTTCTCCACTCATGACCTTTCGTAGCTATCAGATATAAATGATTTTCTTTCACTTATGTCCAGGCTACGTTTGAAGGTCCTGTAGGTCTCCAGCAAGAATTATCTGTAGGTAAACCTGCACTATTTCTAAGTCACTTCTACACAATAAAAAATAATAATATCTGTACAATCATTTTTTATGTGAAAACCTTATTCTTCATTTCAAGCAACCCTTAGTTTGCACAGCCTTTGCTGCATTTTTGCAAATGAAAAGTATGCATTTCTTTCAAGTATTTTTATTTCCTTCTAAGTAAGAAGCTGCTAATGCTATAATGCTATTATAGTAGTCCTTATAGTCTTGTCAGTACGTACACTCACTTTTCCCAAGCTGCAACTGTAAAATAATGAAGGTAACCACTGGTGAATTAAATATCTTTCTTGCCATGGAGGCTCATTGGATTGAATTCTCCAGAGGTTTAAAGTACATGGTAGAGGCAATGAGATCAAGAAAAATCAAGTCACTGTATACAGAATATATATTAAAGCATTCTACAAATGCAGTATAGGAAAGAGCTTAATTTTAGTACCTTGGTAATTTAGTAACTTTCCTTCCTGGTTGGAATTTAGTTTAAATGAATTAAACAAATTGTTCTGGACAGTTAGTTATAATGGATACTATAATATTGCACCAAAAGCAAATAAGTGAAATAGACAGTCCTGTGGTACTCAGTACTGTTTCTTGTTATGAACTATATCCTACACCTGCCAGCAATAAAACAATCTTAACATGATAAGCATTCTTAAATCAAAGGGAGTGGAAGCAGTAAAGCCCAGGCTAAGTTTTTAGTTCAAGGAGTAGTGTAAAATCACCTTCATTTGGAGTTCTTACCAGACTTTTAAAGTAACTTTATTTGTCCTCCATATGAACCATAGCCTGTCTCTCCACACCTCTTGCCCTTTTGACTTTCTTTTTTGCTTTCTCATGACGTTGCAGTTTGAAGATGAAAATCTCACAGGGCACTCCCACTCCTAGGGAACTTCCCCCTCCTACCTGACCCAGTGTCCTCTATCAGAACTCATTTTTCAGAGATATTCTCATTACTTCACTCAGAGACTTGCTTAATACACACTTTGGGATTATTATGCAGTGAGGAAATTGCATGAAAATAATTACGTGTATTCAAATTTTTCATCATATGATGGTCAGTAGCTGACAAAAATTTTCGTCTTTACTAGTATTAGTGTCTGCCCAAATATGTTGGAAAAGTAGTCATGTTCTACATACTGTGGAAAGCACTTAGAAAGGATTAAAAAATGCTTAAAGTCTAACGTACTTGGCAGAATCTTACTCATCAGAAAGATATGAGGATTTCTGTATTAACCATCATTTAACTTAAAGCAGTGAAAATCAAAATGTGGCAAAGTGAAACATCTTTTAATGTAATTGAAGACAGGTTTATGTCTCTGTAATTGGGATGATTGTGACAGGTACAATTACCACATAGTAAGTCTTCACTCAGAAACTTGACTGATTCGGGAACAAAAATACTCTCCTGCCCCAATAGAGAGCAACGGGGAATCTCTAGGCTAATGTGCCTTGTCCTCAGTGGTTTCAGAGACATCTGATAGCATCTGAACTGAAAGACAAACTGAGTAAACTTCCATATTTCACTAAAATTTTCTTCTATGTGCTCATTTTTGTCTGTCACTGATTCCAAAGAACTTACAATTGAATCAGCAGTGCTGCCACCTCAGAATGCGAGTGAAGTAGCTGGAGTTTATACATCTTTTCAGTCAGGTCTTCAATACCTATCAAACTCAGGATCCATACACAAAAATCTTATTCCAGTGGTGCAGACTCTGCGTAAGATTGCACACGTTACAATATCGAGGTAGTGCATCAAGAATGTACACATAGTTTTACATGATCCAACTCACCTCTGCCTTGTTTAACATTTCTACAAGAACTAAAATTGATTTCATGGGGAAGTGATGAGTCCTGGGTCCTTATTTGTCTTGGACAAGTTAAAATGCAGCCTTTTCGGTATGAAGGGGAGTGGGTGGTATAGTGCATGGACTGGCTGTAAAAATGTCTTTTATACATATGTAGATGAGGAGATGTTTTTCTTTCTTTTGTAGCATTTTGGTAGTCATCTGGCCTGTCATCTCCTACAGCCTTTCACTCTAGCTGTAGGAGAACAGGATGTGGCTGTTTGGTACAAAGAATTTTTTTTCATCATGCACAGGTTAGAAACATCTAAAATCACAGAATCATAGATTATGGTGACTTTGGAAGGGACTCATCAGGATGGATCATTGAGTCCAAATCCTAGCCCTGCACAGGACACCCCAAGGATCACACCATGGGCCTTAGAGCTGTAAAATACTCCTGTCTTCAGATAAACCTGGTCCAATACAGTGAGTTTTCTCACAGCATAATCTTGGTTAAACTTTTAAAGCAATTCCAGCATTGGCAGTGGTAATAAAATTAAAGACAAAGTGGAAATGCAGAGATTTCTTCTCTCCATCTGAGTCTGTAGGGATTTATTCACTTCCCAGCTTGTCTTTGTAGGTTTAGAGGGATACCCCTGTAAGGCATGTATTTAAGTGATTGGTAAATATTAATCTAACATGGAAAAAAAAAAGATCCACACAGAGCAGGTGGAATGGAATCCAGAAACACCAGCCTACTCCATTTGAGCTGGAGAATATTGTCTGCCACAGTGTAATACTATTAACATTAGTATGCCAAATAAAACAGAGCAATAATTCATTTTGCAGAAGTGCAGGTTTATCCTATACAGAAGAGGGCAGTAGAATTTGTAAGTGAAATTGAACTAAACAATAGTGTATGCATTAAGTAAAAGTTACTGTTGTAACAACATGATTGAAATATTACATTTGCATAGATGAGAACCTGAAAAAAAATCCTCAGGATATAAACAACTTCAAACTTAAACATAATTTACATACTGTATAAGCTTTAACCTGTGTTGAGGCTGCAAAAAGTTGGAGATGACCATAAGACAGAACTGCTGGAAGTATTTGGGTTCTTCTCTGTTACAGCACTACTCTCACTATAGATGGTATAATTAAGGCTTACAGAAATGACTCCTTAAATTGTGACAGCTTCGTGTATCTTGCAGTTAAGGAAAATAGATGGAGAAATAATCTGGAGATGCCAAGTGAAGAGATCATTTCTTTGTTTCAGTACCACTTCACCCCAGCTGGAGAAAGTTCATGAAGATCTCTATCTGTTAAGGGTATGTTGAAAGATATGATGCTTCAGACACATTAGACTCAGCTATGTCTCTTTTGAAACAAATATGCTGCTTTTTCTTCTTTAAAATATGAATATAGTCTGTGAGTATGAAGGGTTGTATTGACTAGTTTTGTGGATTTGTATCTGTGATCTTTGGGGTGAGAAGTTTTGTTTGGCAACATCTGTATACAGACTTCTTTTGAACGGAAGATATTGTTATTTTTAATGGGAGTTTTAAGTGTCTTGGGGCTTTTTAAAGTATTTTTCAACTCTTCCCAAAATCTTTAATGGGTGATTATTTTAAATTTTAGATGCTCTTATTGAAAGAAAACTGAGTAAATAATTTGTGAACACAATTATTTTTCATAGGGGAAGTTTCTATAACAAAAATATTTATAGTAAAATTAGAGTTTGAGGAGCTCAATTTCAAATGGGGGGTGGGGGAAGAGTTTTGCTTACGATTGGAAACAATAGATTCCCATTTCTTTTCATGGTAAAAATTCCAGTTAATTAAAGACAACCGATTTCTGTTAATTTTCTAGTTCTCTGTAAAAGTGTTTCCATATTCCATTACCAGGGAGCTTTATAGCTTATGCACATCCTCTTCTTGCCAACCAAGAAGCTATAAAACTATCTCCATGCTTGCAAGGGAAAAAATTTTTTTAAAAAAATTGAGAATTAATAATCTCCCACTTCTCATATTCTCATTTTATAGAGAAAACACTAAAGAGTTTTCAAGGTGTGGGTCCTGATGAAGCAATGTTGATAATTTCACAAAAGCCTGATATAGTTCATAGGGATAGAAAAATCAAACACAGACAAACAAAGGTATTCAGTACTGGAAGAGCAAAGAGTGAAATGCTGAAGAGTAAGTTTAAAAATTGCTGCCATCCCCAAAATGTTTGGGTGTGGGTGAAGTCCCAACAATTTGGGACTCTTTTTCTAGAATCCAAGTTGAAATGGAAACTTCAATATTTATTCCTGCATCTTCATACATGGTAGTTAGAATTGGCAAAGTACTGCCAAAAGATTGGTAATATGTGTTTTCTGAATAATGAATAGGAACACGGAGGAGTAGGGACGGTGGATTCTGCTCATTCTCAGAAGCTTCAAAACAGAGAATCGGGAGCTACTCACTGACCAGTATTTGGAGGAAAGGTTTTATAAACCTTAGCTCATTATTTTCATACTGGTTTTGCTGGCAACTATATTTTGTCTTTCAATAAGTATCTTTTCTCAGGTAGAAGTGGCTTTTTTGGTATTTTGTAAATTGCTAATATTGCAAGCTTTATCGTAACAGGAATGCATTGTGTTGCTGTGGCACTGCTGAGATTTATGTGTTGCTGTGCACTTCTCCAGAGGTTTAACTCCTTTGGCCTTCAGTTTTATACTTGGTGCACACGAGGTACAAGCAGCCTATTGAGTCTCACCTTATCAGAGTGTGCTGCTACAGTATAAACTAGCTAAGAGGCTTGCCAGACCAGTCTGCATAGGCTGATATTAAGTCTTCCATTAAGTGAGACAGACTGGATTACTGATTTTGGAATTGATGATGGATGAAGAAGCCACAGAGAGATGACATTGCTCTAAATTTGTAATACTGAGATTAGGGAGTTTTCCTCTGTAATGTTATAGTAATGGGCATTTCTCAAAGACAGAAGGAAGAAAAGATTAGATTTGGTGCCTACATGTTGAGGGAGGCGGAAAGGAAGAAATAACCACAGCTGAAGTTCAAATTAAGGTTTCAGAAGGTGCTAAATACATTGAACAAAAAATAGAAAGCTTCTTCACCTCAAATTCATCACCAAGGACAGAAGGATGGTTTTATAATTGAGAGTGTCAACTCTGCAGTACCTGTCACTTTATCTGTCTGAAATATGCCATACACATTTATAGTGATGTATAAGTAATAATAATAATTTTGTGGTTGAAGCAAAAGATATGGATTTAAGCAATCTTTTTCATACCCATCTTTGACACAAATTTCTTGCATGGCCCATGGACAAGTCAAATTTCTACACCTCTCTACACCTTCTACACTTTGCGAAGTGGGAATAATACTGTTTTCTTTTTGAGGAATGTTGAAAGACTATAACAATATTGGCAATTTATCGTGAGAGCCTGAGCTAAAGATACATCAATATTTTATTTGCTCCCAATTATTCCCAGGGAGAGACTTCCATTTCTAAAACTGTCATCAGGTGCTGACTGTTACATAGGATCGGTGGTTAATCACCAAAGCCCCAGCCTTGTTCTGTTAACATATTTTACTCGTATGAAAGTTATAACTGAAAGTTCAAAAAGTAGGTGTTGTACAACAGATTACGGGGATGCGGAGGACATCTGTCCCACTCAGTGAACAGGCCTTGGAACAGATGTCTCAAATTTCTTCAAATCCAGAACATGCTGTCCATTTTTCTATAATAAACAGAATTTTTCCTCTCTGTCACTGAGTACCTAAGTATTATCTTTAATGCATAAAATATGTAAATTCTTAAAGCATCATTTTGCTCTTTAGTGAGTTTAGATATTACAAAACGGTTTAATTATAAAAACAGACAGACCTAGTCCTGGGACCTGTGCAGCTAGAAATAAATGTGCAATCAAAACTGCAATTACCTGCAGAATTTAGTGTAAACAGATCAGCAATCACATAACAAACACAGGCTAGTTTGCATTCTGATATGAATACAGTTAGATCCAAAGCAATTTTCCTTTATTTATCTTAGCTGCTCAGCATAAATAAAGCAAGGGCATTGAAGCAATTAGCATAATTAGAGTATCGTGGTCAGGCCCTGTGTGATTTCTAGAGACGTTTCACTTAAGAATTCTTTTTCCCGTACAAGAGTTTCCCTGAGCCACTAAAATATCGCTTTGGGCATTTTTGTATTTCAAATTTGCAAGTTGTCAATTTGAAAAACCCTTGACACACGGATGTGAAAGCATCTCACAGACAACCACAGAAGGTATACCCTCAGCTTTTCATTACTAAGAAACTGGGGAATTTCCTTTTTCAGCTCTTTCTCCTTCTTGACGTTTTAACCCTAGAAATGTCAGGCTTAATTATTTCAGGTACCACCCAGCAGACCTAAGGGTTAAAAACAACCTGTTCCCCCAAAAGGTGTGACATTTATGCCACTTCAGGGGTGATACTTATAAAGACAATTTTCAGCATTCCCATAACACCCTTCTTCAGTCTTTTATTTGCTTGTCTCTGCTAGCAGCACTGGAAGAGCTTGTGTGGGAAGAGATGTTTTTATTTTCACAATATCTAGAACCAGCTTTTTACCAGTACCTCTACTGTTGTGATTGCTTTTGGAGAGCTGAATACTAGACTGTGGGACCATTGCTGGATGTTTATAGGGTGAGTGCAGAGTAGGATAAATATAGGAAACTTGTAATTTTTTAGGAGACATGCCATGTTCTCTACCAGAATGGCTGGGTGGTAGGTGTAAAGTACTTGTCCCAAAGTACTATTTGCAGATGCCAAAGCCAGCTGCAAGCATGGGAATGTAAATGTGAATGGGAAAAGAGAAGGATTATCTTCTTTATTTCTTTCATTCAATTTTTCTTCTTCATTAATAAACATTTCAACAAGGAAATAGCAAAAGATGTAGAAATTATAGTGGGTTTCTTTCATCTTTATAAATTGAAAGGGCACCTGGTGTTTCCTATAGGACACAATGGATTTCTGGGCCTAGTTGTGACACAGTGGACTTCAAGTGCATGAGCTGGCTACAGGCAGCATGTATACTGTGCAATTAATTGCTAAATGTTGAAGAGATTTTGATTATTAAATTAGGTCTCCTATAATTTTTAAATTGTCTTTGTCAGTGCTTTAAAATCTCTCTCATGCACAGGAACTTGTGACCTCATTTATCACATTCTTCTCCTTATTAGCACATGGTATCAGCGTTACAAAAAAGGAGAACCTAAAAGGCAGAATCAGAACATAAGCCATAGATTGGAGGATCAAGATATTTGGAGTAATTTGGTCTATTTTTTAAGAATTTTTTTAAATGAAAAATTATAAAAATAATAATAGAACCAGGGTAAAGAACAGTTGTGAACGTCTCTACTCAGGATGAAAGTGTTTCTCCT
Organism: Eopsaltria australis; assembly: GCA_034509425.1. NCBI lineage: Eukaryota > Metazoa > Chordata > Aves > Passeriformes > Petroicidae > Eopsaltria > Eopsaltria australis. The sequence goes on along the minus strand of JAVTVJ010000116.1, from coordinate 1,293,663 downwards.
GTCCCTGTCCTTTCATGTCCCTTCCATTGCCTAAAATGTATAATAGAGAGTTTTAAAACCAGTCAGTTTAACATGTTTGTCATTCTTTCTCTCAAAGGAACCTAAAGGAAAAGAAAAGCATCAATTAAGTTTATCGAGGCCAAAACATTATTGTTTGAATGGTAACAATCCAAGTATATTAATGTCAGTACTCTAGGGCCTATAGAAAATTTGAATAGCAAACACTCCTATAGTTTTTTGGAAAGAAATAACTTTAGCTGCTGAAATGTCCTGTCCTTCTGACTGCATTTATCTTACTGATTAGTGATAATGGAAAATCTAGCAACAGTTTACCACAGAATAGTGGAAACCCTCCAGGCAGTCAGTTGCAAAAGCAATAACCCCTCAAAATAATATAGGTAAGTCTGTCTATGAGTCAAGGGTCAGCGTGAGGATGCTGAAAAAAGTTAAAGCTTAATAGTTAAAGACACTAAAATAAGTCTCTTAATGATAGGGATAAAACAGCATGACATCTTTAAACTGGGCTGCTAGATGAGTTTATTTATTCTTTCTTCCCAGTAATTTGCACAATGTTAGTTCTTTGAATACAGAAGCAGTGCCTTGAAGATTTTTTTAATCTGTCAAAGACAGCAAGTCTTTATGAGTGAGCATACTTTGATTTCTCTCTTTTTATTCTATATATATGTCTGTCTTACGTGTCTATATAAATGTAAGGAAGCAAATGAGCTACAAGTTAAAGAACAGCAAGTTTTTTCTTCCATCTTCTCTTTAGCATTTGTTTTTCTATTGGAAACTCTTGTAATGAAAAGGCCAACCATCAGTGAAGTTCTCCCCTCTGCAGCAAGCCAACATGCACTCTTAAAGTGCAAGTCCTTTGTTGTTGTCATGTTTTCAGTAGATTCTGATTTTTGATGCCTTTTCCTTTGCTGCTTCTGTAATTCTTTGTTTCTTGGGTTGTTTTTTTCTTTATATAGTATAGATATTGCTATTTTGAGTCAGACTTACTGTCCAATTAGTCTGGTGTCTTGTCCACCAAACAGCCAGTAGTAAATACTTTGCAGAAAGTGCAGGAAATGTCAGATTAGGTAGATCTGAGTTAATCTATCCCTTGTTAATTTTTCCCCTAATTATATTCAGAGGTTATCTTAATAAACCCTAGATGCAAGGTTAACATTGCTGACAAAAACTGCCTTTCCTGCAAGGGCTTTCACTGCTTCATATTCACTATGTATAAATTTGTAGCTCCAAATAAAGAAGTTGTTGGACAGTTGAACTCTGTGGGCAGCATGACTGAATATCTCTATTCTGGCAGTTCACCAGAAGAAAAGTGAATGTTGAAAATAGCAAACGGCTATTATTTAAGACTCTATTGAAATTTTGCCCAGCTTCTGTAAAAATGTACCTCTGTTCACTGAGCAGAATGTATTATCTAGGCTTCTGTAAAAAATGAAATGTATTTCAGATTATACCAAGTTTATTGGCATCAGTATTTACATAATTCAGTATTCTTATTTTTGGTGTAATTAGGGCATGAAATGTGAAGATATGGCTGGAGTGTACTGGGGGCTAGCTCTGAAAACCTTAGCAAGCTCCTGGTGACTGCTTAGAGTCCCAAATATTAAAAAAGAACATGATAAAAAAGAAATTTTTCATCACCCACTACTCCAAAAAGCTTCTATTTACCATCTCTCATTCAGTGCATAACTAGTGCTGTTGTTTTCTTATTTATTACCCCATGTCTTAAAGTAATAACACAAGCAGTAGTTCTTGCTGAGTTGAGTGTCCTGTGTTCCTCCTCAATTTCTAGAAGTTTATATAGTATATAGCAGTATGTTTTCTCTCAAGTTAGCATGGTCGTATTATGCCCACTATTCATTTGTCTGCATTTGATTCCTAAAAGTGGGAAATTGATTTTAACTTGGCCCTGTTGCTTTTAAATCCCTTAATAGTGTAGACTCTGGCTACATCTGAGACCTCCTGTTCGACCCTCATCCTTTCAGGTATTCAGGCTGTGACACCACTTGCCATGTAGGGAATCCATCATCACTCACACATTTCTTTGGCAGGCAAATTGTGGTTTTACTCTTTATTCCCAATGGTGAGGAACTTGCTCCCTCTTGACTCTGTAATTTTCACAGACACATGCATACATGCACATTTCCTTCTTGCAGATGAACCTAAGTTGGTATAGCGGGAACATTTTCCATTTCCACAGTCAGGAGTTTCTCACTCCTTTCATGAAGATGGCTAACAGATTAGGATTCATGCATAACTTCTCTAGAGCATCACCCAGTTACTTAAGAGAAAATATTTAAATCTCACTATATAGCAGCACTGATGTGGTAGAAGTTAAATTTTTCTGATGTTGCCCTCATTTAATGGGAGCAGTCTTATTTACCTGATATCAGGCAGCTGAAATAAAAACATGGGTGTACATTTACCCTTAAGGCCTTTAAGTAATTTTTACTGTCATTGTTGGACTTTTGGGCATCTAATAGTTTTGTTGTTACAGAACTTCAGCCTGCCCTTCAGTCTTTTATATCCTGGTTTGTATTTCCTTTTGTTGGATATCCAATTATACTTGCGAAATTAGGATCCTTATCTAGTGAAGATAATTGTTGTATTCAACATCGATCAGTGACAATAATGATGTGGGCACTGTTAGGGGCTACATCTTCTCCCTTATTCTACAGCTCCACAAGGTAATTTTGAAAAATAAATTAATGTTTATGAAGCACTCAGATGCTGTAGTGATGAGTATCATGGAAAAACCCACAAGGAAGTTTGCAATTCTGTCTTCATAGCATGGTTTGCAGAGAATGAAGTAAATAAGGCCTCAGGCCACACATTGAAGACTGAAGAGAAAACAAAATACCAAATAGCTGTTCATTAAGGCAGCATTATCTGTTACATGCAATAAATGAGGAAGAAGTTCCAGTGGAATGGTTTTTTTACTTTGCGGCCCTCAACTTTACAGTCTTAATGCTTTTCTTTTTGCACTGCTCTGGATGTAATTTCTTATGATCTACTAATAAAAATGGAGAAGTCAGGAAGTCTTGCTGAAGCCAAGATAGTGTTTTGGAAGAGATATAGTTGTAGGGTAATTACGTGTATTTTTTGCCATTTGAACAAGGTAACTAAAATAAATTATCATTTTCATATGTGCTGTAGCATGAGGGGATGAGAAGCCTGGATATTAGTGAAAAATTCACTGATAGAGTGGCCAATCACTGGAAAAGCTTCCCAGGGAAATGGTAATGACCCCAAGCTTGTTGGTGTTCAAGAAGTGTTTCAACAACTCTTGTATCTATATGGCTTAACTTCTAGGTTGCCCTGTGTGTAATCAGGAGTTGGACACAATGATCCTCATGGGTCCCTTATGGCTTAGAATATTTTATGATGCTAAAATTTGCCAATATCCTTCCTAGCTTTGCTGATACTAGAGGAGTGGTTCAAATTGGAATTTGTGGGAGCCATTCCAGTTTATGGAAGGAAATCTGCTATCGTGGGAAAATATGTCTTAGTTCTATTTCATGATGCCTGAATAGTCTAGCCTATCCCCTCTAGCCTTCTCTCCCACTTCCAATACTCATCTTCCCAGTGCCTCACACTTGCTTGTTCAGCCTGTCAGTATTTCCCACAAGCTCCATTTCCATTCTCTTTACCAGCCCTAATCTTCTGTCTGCATCCTAGATACTTAACAGATCTAGCTCCACTTGCTTAACTCCTTCCTTGCCATGTTGGTTCATATTAAAGATTCAGAATCCTCTAAATTTGGGCCTGGTGATTTGAAGTTCTTTTCTCAGATTATGAAAGAAGCCCAAATCTTTTTGGCTCCTATATTTATTAATCCTACAGTCATTTGTATACATATTCTTAAGGTGTCTTTCCTTCAGTCAAGCACCCCCGTTCCCCGCCCAGTCCTCTGCAGTTCTTTGCCTCACTCTGTTTCTCCTACACAAAACCTGATTCATGCATCTGTCCTACTCAGGCTAGGCAGGTTCTTCTTCCCAGATCCCTGGAAGGCATGTGATGATGCAAGAGCCAGGTGTTAGTTCTGTTGGAGACATACTACTGACCTAATGAAAAACAGAGGTGCAAATGCAAGACCTGGTCATGTGCCAGCAGTCTCTAGCAGTAGTTCTGTGTGTTTAAATGGAATCAGTAAGGTTTTTTTTTTGTTAGCTGTTCTTTAGCAAGAAATTCTACAAGACTTGAAAACTGAAGTTTTAGTCAAGAAATCAGAACTTGGTTAAATGAGAGCAGATTTGAATAGAACAGTTTCAAGGAAAGGTCATAAAATTTTTTTTCACATGGGCAATTTAATAGTCTCCCCATCATGGTTTTGAGAATAGTTAAATCAATTTGACTGAATTGTCTCAGAAATTCAGCCTGCAATTGATATCAAAGAAATAACAAATCTAAAATCTTACTTGCAGAATGGAATGTACACTACTCCATAAATGAAAAAAATGTAAAGTTTAGAAGATAAAAAAATAGACTAGTAGAATGATTAAGTTTGGAATACACTGTCAGGATCTATTTAATCCAACCTTTGACCAAACACATATCAACTAAAACATGGTACTAAGTGCCATGTCCAATCATTTCACCACCTCTGGAAATCAAACACTTCCAGGGATGGTGACTCCCATCACTTCACTGGGCAGCCCATTCCAATGCTTAATTACCCTTTCAGTGAAAAAATTCTTCCTGATGTCCAACCTGAACCTCCTCTGGACAGCTTGAGGACATTTCCTCTTGCCTTGTTGCCAGTTGCCTGGGAGAAGAGTCTGACCCCCACTTGGCTTCAACTTCCTTTCAGGTAGTTATAGAGAGCAATAAAGGGCCCCCATGAGCTTCCTTTTCTCCAGAGATCCATGGTGGAACAGAGACTCACCTGCAGCCCTTGGAGGAGCCCCATGCCAGAGCAGATGGATGCCTGAAAAAAGGTTGTGACCTTGTGGGAAGCCCACACTGGAGCAGGCTCTTGGCAGGGACCTACAGACCTGTGGGAAAAGCATACCATGAAGAAGTTCATGAAGAACTGCAGCACATGGGAAGGACTCATGTTGAAAAAGTTTGTGGAGGATTGTCTTCCGTGTGATAGATCCCATGCTGGAGAACGGGAAGGATTCCTCTCCTTGAGGAGGAAGCAGTGGCAGAAACAATGTGATGAACTGGCCATAACCCCCATTCTCTGAGTCCTTGCACCACTGGGAGTAAGTAGGTAGAGAATCAACAATAAAGTTAAGCCCACGAAAAAGGGAGGGATGAGGGGAAAGTGTCCTACTTCTCATTATCCTGTTCTGATTTTGATTTGTAATAATTCATTTAATTTCCCTAAGTCAAGTCTGTTCTGCCCATGAAGGTAATTGGTGAGGGATCTCCCCCTGCCTTCCCCTCCCTCCCTCCCTCCCTCAACTCATGAGCCTTTTTGTTATATTTTCTCTTCCCTGTCCAGTGAAGGAGGGAAGTGAAAGAGCATCATTGGTGGGTGCCTGACCTCCAGCCAGGGTCAAACCACCACACCTAGTCCTGCTGGCCACACTGTTTTTGATACAGACCAAGATGCCATTGGCCTTCTTGGCCACCGGGCACACTTCTGGTGCATGTCCAGCTGGCTGTTGACCAACACTCCCAGGTCCCTCTTTGCCTGGCCACTCTTCAGCCACTCTTCTCCAAGTCTGTAGCATTGCATGGGGTTGTTTGAAAAGAAATAATTCATTAAAAACACTTACTTTTACTCTATGTTGTGCTTTGTAGTAATATGTTCCAGAAAGTTATACTTTGTAGTAATAAGTTCCAAAATTAATTTTCTTCTATATTGGTCAATATTTTTCTAGTTAATCTTTGTATTTTGCGAAGATACTACCGTGTCAGTTAAAAACACCAACACAGTAAGATGATGAAAAGGAAAATCTTCCTTGCAGCTCATGCTCAGCATTAGTTGAGGATTGTTTCCTGGTAATTGATACAGTCTGATTTCTTGGAAAAAAAATGTTCCTTAAGTTTCCCACTGGTGTTATCAGAGACTCAATAGCACATACATCTTGTGTTCAATGACCCAATGTCTTTCCAAAATCCCATCATATTTATTTCATTATATTAGCAGATTGATATCTACTGTTCCCATTTCTTTCTTATTATAAGCTAGGTGAGCAGGCTGAATCCATTTTAGGGAAATGTAACCTTCATCATACATTTTACCCAGGAAATGCCAAAAGGGGGTGGAGCTCCTCAATAATAAATTCTTTTCAAGTTGCATTAGTTTTGCCCTGGTTAACTAATTTTGTGTAATGTCCTCCTGAGCATCCACAGGAGTAACTGAGTAAAGTAAAGGAGTCCTGAATCTGTTTGCTTCCATGGAATATTTATATACTTATCTAACAGTCTGAAATCATGTTTATTACTAAAAAAGGTTTTAGTAGGGATAAATTTCTACAGTTTATATGTGCTAAGTTTCTTACCAAGATAGAGTGTAAAGCTCACTTTAATAAAAAATAATAAATATTACATACTGGATATGTGGTATGAAAAAGGAACTGTATGAATACAGTCACTGGGATGTTTCTTTTGCACTACTGCACAGGTCTGTGGATCTTTGCAGATCTAGATCCCATACAGGGAAAGATGTGGGTATAGACAAGTTTAAACCTGTGTTTTTTTGTTCTTTATGAATACAAACAGATTTCTAGAAGGAAAAAAAAAAGGTATACTGGTATAAATTTTGAATGTTCTAAATTAGACATGATATGTTTGGCTGATTGGTCAGATATAGAATTGAATGACAGTGTACACTCAAGATGCAGTGACATTTTGACACTGTATGGCTTTTCTGATACTGCATCCTTAAGAGTAAGGAGTGATGATATAGAGAAGTTAATAGGGTAGTTGAATGTCTTCAGCTAAAGTTGACACTACAATAAATTTCCACATTGATTATATATATACATATATACACATCATGTGCCAAATTTCTTTGACTGATACTAACATAAATGGGAAAGCACTTGTCTTACCCAGGACACCAACATTTCTCCTTTCTTTGTTGTTACTTCTAAGTGCTTCCTATAGTAGTATTTCTTGAGATCTTTGTAAGGGGAAAGGGTTTGTTCTGTGACAGCAGATTTTCATGCTGAATGACTTTGTATTTTCTGCTGACAGCTGTCCAGTGTTGACCACTGTAAGAGCACAGTACTGAAAATTTTTTTTCTCTTAATTTGCATACAAGGGGTTTTTTCCAGGCTGTGCCTTGGACTGCCAACTCTGAACAGGTTCCCACAGCTAAACAGTTTGAGCAGTGTTTTTTGGTTTTTTTAATGCTGCAGAAAGTCTGGTGCAATTTCTAAGGGTAAGAACAAAATGTTATGCAGATTTGTCCAAGAAGATAATGTGGGAAATTTTACCATTTTGTGAAGTCTAGCATTTTCCAGACACTGTATTGATCTTTGTAAGCAAGGAATAAAGTTATCCCTGGTAAGAATATGTTAGTAACATTAAAATTTTGGGAAAGATCCTTCAGAAGAAAAGAAATTGTCCTTCTTCATGTATGCTTTGGTTCAGATATTGCCGAGTCTGTATTTGTCCTGGCTTGTACACTTGCCATGTAAACTGCTCTGGAGATGATATTATCTGTGGGTTTTTTGAAGTACCAAATAATTTCTGGGTACCATAACTGTATATTCACACAAAAGTTTGCAATGAGTTGGCATTTATTCTGTGAAATTATTTACTAGAGGTGCAACTTAGTCATTTTCTCCCTCTTTTTCTTAAATCGTCTCTTAAACTCATCTTACTTTCCCTTGCACATTTTTGGTCCTTCTGTTCTCTTTTCAGTGGTTGTTCTGTCCCCCTTTTTTCCTCATTCTGTCCTTTATAGTCATTGTATTTTCTCATTTTCCATTATGTTTTGTACATCTACAAGTGAGCTTTAGCTTGTTCCTGCTATTGTGAGATTTACTCCCTATTGTTGGATCTTTTCTTGTATTTTTGTTAGACCTTCAAATCTTCCTCCTTTCCTTCCCTCAAATCCATCAAATTCATGTCCTTCCAACACATTCTGAAACTAAGTCCAAGGTTTTAGCCCTCTGGGTTCATGAGAAGTGCTCTGTATCCTGAAGGCGAGAAGGAGGACCCTGAGATGTGAGCTTGATCTGGCACTTCAGTACCTCAAAACAGGTGAATATTCTGCATTAGTGGAGGAGATGCTGAAGCAATAGTTAGTTCAGGAAAACAAGCCGGTCCAAATTTCACATTATAAGATCTTATTCATTTTCAATAATCATTAAAAAGAAAAAAAAAAATCAAAAGAGAAAAAAGAGGGGAAAAAAAAGAGACAAAATGGGTAAACATATAGAAGAGCGAGTGTGTAATCTCATTCAGGAGATGGCTATGGTATTTTGATTTTAAGACCTGCACTCTGATCTTACAGCTAATGTCACACGTTAACTGGAAGCATTTGTGGAACACTCTTGTGTTTCACACATCTGTGAAGTCAGATTTTAGTCAATATTTCTAGTATATTTCTCTTCTTTGGGGAATAGAAATAAACTCAAAGCTCCCATAAAATAACTTCTTTCAGTACATAAAAAGTATTACCAAGTACTGTGCATGTAATCAGTTCTTATCATTTTCTGAGCTTTCCGTTGAATATAGGAATGGATTTTACAAACAGCTCTAGATCATACTTTGGAAAGTAGCATTGTGTCTAGTTCAGTGTGCTGGAGTTCAAAAACCTGTTTGACCCATCTCTGTGAGTGTGCAGAACTTCCATGGTAACTGGAAAGGGGAACCTTGGTCACTGTATTATGGAAGTTTTTCCCTAGTGTCTTGATGGCAATAACATGTAAGTTTGTAGTTTTAACTGGGATAAATGTTTGTCACATTACCAAGGCCAAACAATAGTGTCAGGCAAGTGATAAATCTTCAGCCTCCTACAGGTGAGAAATGAATGCATGTATGTAGTTCATAAAGTGTTTTTAAAGGACATATTGCTTTTAGAAGGAAAATAAGTGCGGTGGGACTAATTGTTAGTGTAGATCTTACAGGGCCTTAAAAACACAGGCCCTGACAAGCAGTGCTTATTTAAATACTTTAGCTGAACATGCACTGGAAGTCATAATGAGGCAACTTGGTGAAATTTGTTCTAAGGTTTCAAGTTGAAAATGTTTTATGTTTTTCAGAAGTTGGTATTTTTCCTTCAAACCCTGTCCTGCTCTCACATTTTCTCAAACACACACATATTTCATGTTTTTTTCTCAGGACACTGTGTGAGCCGTTCATTATTGACTTTTCTTCTCTTTGAAAGAGTATCTGCCTACATAGTTAAAAAACAATTGTCTGTGTGTTTCATCCTCTCCATGCAGACGTGTGTGGGTGAGGAGTATTTAAACTGGTTGTAAACTCAAGGAAATAGCTATCAATTCCCTCATTTCTGAAGACAGACTCAGGAAAAGTATCAAAACTAAAGAGAATATGAGATTTTCCAACTTGAGAGAGACAAAGGAATGTTGTGAATTCCCAAGATTACTGGTGTGTTTTTTCTGTTTCTCCAATCTACATATTAGCATGATTTGTGCCTGTTTGGCCAATTTTACTGCTGGCTTAGAACTGTTGTAGCTGTAGTAAGAGTTGTGCTGAGTTTTGGAAGACTTAAGTACTGTTACTGGAAATACTGGTTACACAGCTTTCAGACCCCTTTGAACACATCATGGTCCCTAAGGACAGCCCATGTATTCCTTTCAAACCCTGTGTTGCAAATAATGTAAAACAAATTGTTAGCAGCTTTGTGGTAAAGGAGGATGTTTCTCCCTGGTAGTCTTTATTCTCTGCTTCATGTTGCTCTTTCTCACACTTCTCTTTCTCTGCATATGGGGGTGGCAGAACATAGGCTTACAGATAATTGAGCTTGCTGCTTGTTTCCTGAAGAGCTCCCACAAACATATTTTTAAATCCTTGAATCTGGGTTGCTGGCTGCGAAGTTGCATATATTTGTGTAATATATATCACTTCTTTCCATCTACACTTACCATTTTTTTTCTCCAGAGTGAAATTCATACAGTGTTTTGTGTTTGCTATAAATACACATCTCAGCTGTATTTCTATCCTTTGTGTCAACATTAAAATTCCCTTGTTCTATGTTTAGCTTGAATAATTACCAAACCATTTGCAATTAGAACTCTAGGATATGACCTCACAGTGATTTATTCCTTCGTTTCTTTCTGTATTTAATGCATTTCAGATACTGAAAATACCAAATCTTTGTCCTTTTATTTTGATGTTTATCAGTAATGGAAACATTCCAAAACAATCAGCCAAATACCTATGCTTTGTTCATTTATTGCCTTCTCTGAAGATAAATTGACTGTACTCAACTCTCTTCAGCATTTTTCTTCACCTAGATATTATTGCCTTGTGCAGCCACCCCAAGGTGACTGTTATCACTTAATTAAATCCTTGCACGCTGGGAAGAAAAAACAACATTGTTCGTTCATAACCCCAAGGAGGTGTGTTTTTTTTTTCTTTAAGCCACTAAGCTTTTTCCTTGTTTTATTAACTTATTCCTGGCTACAGCAAGACATACTTTGTTGATGAGCAAAAGGTTGTATTAGCTTTTTATTTTCTGGGTAAACTTATCTTTTCTCTGGGAAAAAAACTGTGGGCATTACAACAAAGAAGAAAAATGGGATCTCTCCAAACCCTGCAATTCTAGTAAAGGTCTGTGTAAACATCAAGCTAGTAAAGAGAAACAGGGGAGTAGCAGGAAGGAAATGAGAAAATAAAATGCAAACATAAAATTGGAACAAGACAAAAAAATAAGATGACGTGTATATACACAGAGAAACTACTGCAGTGCTAAGGGAAAATTGGCATAAGGAATAGTGTTTCTGAAGAGAAAAATATATCAGCGCTCTTTATGTTACTGTCTAGGGCAGCATCTTTTTATTAGCCTCTTGGTTAATGTCCTCTCTCTGTCTATTGATTTTAGACTACATAACACTTGCTTCTACCTTCACATTTTCTTTTCCATAGTGCATAATCCTTCTTGAAAACTGTAAGAGGAAATATTGCAGATGAGCCAGTCATTGAATATATGAGACCTGTGATTTGCTTTTGAGTTGTTTTAATCATAGTAGTTCATATGAGAAAGTTCATTTGAAGTAGTGAGTTGCCAGAATATGTACAATGGTTTAGCTGCATATTGCTTGTTTCTAGTCCATTAAATGTAGGACCAGAAAATAGGTTTATCTACTCTAAAATTGGGGCTCAAGCAACCATATGTATTTGTTCGTGATGCTAAATCATTTTGCCACCTGCTGTGTTCAACAAGCATTTACTAATAATAAACGCGATTTGAAGCTGTGGTATTTGCAACAGCAGTTTATGATATCATTTGTATAGAAGCATAACATTTCAGTGTGTGAAAAGAAAGAGCTTTTACGGAGTTGATAATCGTGATTTTTTGAAATTAACTACTTATTATTTGTAGACGGTAATTATTGTAGGTCAGAGACAGTAATACAAGCTCGTACGTGAGGCACAAAATATTGATAGATTTGTACAGCTTTGGTCCAAATCTGGTACGTCTGTACTTTGTATCAGTAGTTAGTCTCTGGAAATTCCCTTTGCATGATAAAGTTTCACCCTAACTTCTGGGATTTCTTTTTATTCTGTGCATTTAAATTATTTTCTGTGGCTTTGCAAATCAAATAAATTTTGCGATGTTTATACAGCTTAAATTTCTATCTTTCTTAGCAATAACAAAAATCTTTCCATTTACCTTTACAGATTAACAGAAATGCTTTCCAATCTGTGTGCAATGGATTTGCCATCCGCAGATTTTAATCTGTACTCAGTTTTTTTATCTAATCTATTTTAACTTTGAGGCCTGTAGACTTACAGAGCTATCTGCACATCTTATTGAATATATTGAAAAGGTAACTGAAGCCTCTCTTATTTGGAATAAAGGGAACATATTGCAAATTTATCAAGACTTTAGGTTTGGTTTGGTTTCAGATTCCTATTAAAGAGTAGTTTAGGAAACACTAATTCTGCAATGAATTAAGTTTTGGTGTCAAAAGAGTGAGATTCCTCAGAAGGAGATAGTTCTGGCATGAGTAAGAGATTTTTTTAGGAGTGGGCAGTAAGCAGAATTTGATATGTAAATTTGGGACACTCATTTCAAATAGCTCTTGTATGTACATACTTTCTGTTTGCTTTCCAAACTGGTTTTGTCCAATTTTTTTCCTTCTCTTGTTCATTCCTTATTGGAAATTCTAGTTCATACATTTGTTATATTATATTATTTTTTAATTAATTTTCCTACTAGTTTGTGATATCAGTGGGTGGCATAGCAGCTTCATTGAACGATTGGGAAATGGCACAGGAAGCCTGTGAGGGAGAATTTGATTCTGACAAGGTTTAGGTAGAAATATATTGCAAGATACACTGCAGTTTGAAACAAGGATGATTTAAAGTTTCATGTGCCATTAATGTCTGTCTTTTAGGGGTTAAAAAGCATTCTGAATTTCTAAGCACTCTAGTGTGTTTATTTTATTTTCCATTAAAATTTTCATTTAGAAATAAACCCAGTCTTAAGTACAGTAGGAAATCTCCTCTAGCAAGCTGAACTGTAATCCTGCTAACGATTGTAACTAGGTTTAAAAAACTGTTTAGATTTTAAACTGTAGTCAGAACTCAAACAGTCTCCTCAGATGTAGAAAACATTTGGTTATATTTCTGTTGCAGTTATCTTGTGTGTGTGTGCTTCTGCTCTTTCCCATCTGGTTTCAAACCAGAGTCAGGGAACGAATGATAAAATACCATTTCTTTTTTGCAATGGTGACTGGAAACAGATTGAAGAAATTCAGATATATGTCGGAACTCATTAAAGCATGACCACTTAAATTTATTTATTTTAAGTTGGAGGGGTTTCTGCCAATTAAAATGGCAAATTTACATGCAGAAGTCTATCTATACAGCTTTCTATGTGGTGTGTCAGGCAGCATGTTCATTTGGACATGGTAATGGAACAAAACCTGAACTGCAAAGACATTCACATGGCAGCATAAAAAGCACTGGCAGTGCAGTTTGATAGGACAAGGGGTAATCGTTTTAAACTAAAGGAGGGTAGATTCAGGGTAGATATAAGGAACAAATTTTTTATGATGAGGGTGATGAAACTCTGGCACAGGTTGCCCAGAGGGGTTATGGATGCCCCATCCCTGGAAACATTCAAAGTCGTGTTGGATGGGGATCTGAGCAATCTGATCTAATTGATGTCCCTGTTCATTTCAGGGAGGTTGGAGATAGATGCCATTTAAAGGTTCCTTTCATACCAAACCATTCTATGATTCTATTTGAGTTTGGCTCAATGTTGTTTTACAGTGATTTAAAGAAAGGGAAAAAGATGGAGAAAAGGTGAAGAAAATGAGGCAAGCATGTATGGTATTGCTTAGGGTCTAAAAGTAGACAGTTCTGAAGAAAGGAGTCAGCTGCAAATACATGGAAATTTGTTGTTTTATATGATTTTTCTTTAGTAATTTTATTACTAGTCTGTGATATCTGTGGCTGTCATAGTAACTTCATTGAAGAATTGGGAAATGGTGCAGGCAACTTGTGAGGGAGAACTTTATTCCAGCAATGCTTAGCTAGAAATATATGGCAGCAGAAAGAAGAAAAACATCACAGTGAAGACAGGAAAAGCTGGGATGCTACACTCACACTTTCAATAGTGTGAGTGTAGCATCAGGTAGTGTGAGTGTAATCTTCAGGTCTCTTATGAATTGGAGTGAATCAGATAGTAACAGTGGAGGGCAATCATGTCAGTACCTACTTGGGACATGAGATACAGTATATAGATTGTTGGCACGTGCAATAAATAGCATTAGGATTGGTGATGTCAAGACTTACTCAGGGCCCTTTAGATAATGTGGTGTTGGGGATTATTGGCACAACAACAGCTGCTGTACTCTGCACTGTTAAGGAAGTCTTGAGCACCCTTTGGTGAGCAGGTTACTGATACTTTGTGCTGCAGCTGATCCAGGGCACCCCTTAAGGGAATAGCAATAGTAATTTGGCTGCACACTAAAATCCTGTGTAAAAATACAGTTGAATATTTTCTGTCTTTGAAAGGGGAAAAGATATTATTAGTTGAAACCTTGTGTTTCTGGCTTCTGGACAAATCATAACTCACTTACCAGTCCTCACACTAGAGAATAGGATTTTATTATGGAAATACTAACAGACCCTTAATTATCACAGCAGTCAGAGGTGCCACTGTAATATATTAGCTTGTATTTTAAAAAGAATATAAACCTTCTTCATTGGAAGAGCTGCTCTGTGCTGTTGATATGCTTGAATTTATGCAATGTGCTGGTAAACAGCAAAATCCATACTTATCTTTTCCTACACAGGCACTAGAGGTGAGCTCAGAAAAAAAAAGGAGAAGAGGGAGGGAGGGAGGGAGAAACACAGTATTTCTTCATAGCCTAGGGTGAGATTAGAGTCCTGTTGATGGCAAACCTGCTTGCTGTCTTCTCACCTGGTCTCATATTCCAGCTGTGAAACAGAAGTGGAAGGTCAACATAGCAATAGTGTTTTGTAGTGGCAAACTGAGTTGATTTCCTCACATTCATTCAGGACCAGACCTCTAGTTCCCTCAGGATAATTGATTTTCACATAAATGTGCATTTCCCACTTTTGTGTGAAATGTACTTCTGGACTGAAGCACTGTAAGCTCAAAACCCTTGCACAAAGTATTGCAACCCAGCACAAAGATATCAGCTTTACTATGAAGAATGCAGATGAAGTGGATAATTATTTCAGGGGAAGATTTTGAAATATTTTTATAATTAATGAAGTCACCAACTTGTTTCAGAAAATTGTTTGTCTCATGCAGTTGCAGTACTCCTGTCTTCCCTGCATAGATAAGTGAATGGAAATCAAAGCTTCTCTGAGAACCAGAATACACAGCATAGTTTTCTGTATCTGCATCCTGTCTTCTACTGACTTTTGTGTCTTAGGACAGCATAACCTGAGTAGTTTTCAGTGATGAGGACATTTGAAAGGTCTCTATTGCATGATGTCTAATGCTATAGAAAGTCATAGTCCAGCTTTTACTGCTGCAAAGGCTCTCAGAGGTCTCATTTCAATTTTAAATCCATTTTCTTTAAACCTGTAGAAATTTCTCTAAGACCTCTGTTAAATCTGAAAAAAAATAACCGTTGATTTGAATGCTGTCAATGGGGTAGGCAGTCAAAGGCATGCAGAGTAGAGGAAACAATCTTCAGAGTTGCAAGAACCATTTCAAAATACAGAGCTTAAAAAGTTACAGTTTGTGGGCTCTTTTCCTCTCTTTTTTTTTCCCATGTCTCAATAAACCCAGCTTCTAATGACTGTCATGTTCTGATTTGTGCCAGTCCAAATTCATGGATTCAAGTCACAAGATTAAGGGTTCAAGTGACAGTAACAATTCTGGAGGCATCTATGTACTGGTTTTTAGTGGAAATGCGAATTGCTGCTTTAATTCAGCCCAGCTGTCTATGGATCCTGGAAGACTTCAGAGGGAGCATATGCGGAACTGCTCCACATTCCCATAGGTGGAGAAAGCATGGGCACAGCAAATGGATCTCCTACATTAGTTCAAGGATTAATGACAGCTGGAGGAACTCTCAGCAGATTAGGACCAGGTTCTGTCTTCTTTGCATTATAACATGGAGTAAGAGGCTGAAGATAAGAACATGAGGTTTTAACTTTTTTTTTCCATGTAACTTAAAGGGTTGCTGTTAGAAACAGCACTGGATTGGGTACACTATGGATTTGTTCTTAATGTTCTGTATTCTTATTATATCTGTATTCCATTGTCTGAAAAGTATTCTCAAGATGTTCTTCTCTTAAGAAGAGTATAAATCAGAACGATACACTAGTCAAAGAACTCAACTCAATTTCTCATTCAAATCTATTTTGGTTGTATGTATTGCCATCTAATAGATTAAATATGCTAAACATAAGCCCCTCATCCTGTTCTTCCTTGAACACAGCCTCTCTGCTTCATATGTATGAAATTGTGTGATGCAAGTGAGAACACATATTCAAGTCTGGGATAGAGGTCGAATTCTAGCAAGGCAATTGTCAGGATCAATCACCAGAGCATCTGAGTATCTATTGATGATGTTTTAAGAGTGAAATTAGCTCTCTATAAAAAATCCTTCCTTCTAATTTTTTTCACCTAGGTTTTTGGACAACTGACATTTAGCTACCTTTATCTGTTTGCTTTCACATGGTGTCAGGTTGTGTAGATTGACAGAAAAGCTAACCAAACATGCAAATACACAACAAATATGAGATCAAATTGAATTGAGCTTACATTAACTGAAATATTCATACACAACATAAAAGGGCTTCAAACTTGCAGCTTGGGAAACAATGACATTTTCAACAGTACTTATTGTTCCCACAATCAGTTTTGCTTCTACTTGCCCAGTGTGTCAGTCAGAGCAGGTTCCCACAGTCTCTTGCTGTATGGTCTGAGGTGTAGGTCTGGGGACTCAGGCCCTCATTCTGCCAGCTCCGTGTATCTTAGCTCATGCTGCTGCATCACCTCACTCTTTCACTTTTGGCACTTACTTAGTAAATGTTATGCAGGTACATACATTGTCAAGTCCTTTACTCAGGGCAGCACCTCTCAGTGCAGAAATGCATAACTGATTGTAATATTTGTGCCACCAAAGGGCAGGAACCACTTACATTCAAACACTGTGTATTCAAAGCAAAGGCAGTCCACAGACAGATGTACACTTAATCCTGACCCGAAGTGATCACTTTCTCAGGGGAAGAGATACATAATGTAATCTCTGTATGGCAAGTCTCATCCTAAATAAATAAACCTGATTGCATTACATGGCATGCAGTTACTGGCACCACAATCTCCTGTCCAAAGAGTCTGGAACCAACACTAGGAGCTCTAGGAATCCTAAATAATGAAAGGTTAGGAACTCATCAGAACTGATAAAGATAAAAATTCAATACTTTAATACATGACTTCACAGGGTGCTTTGAGATTATGCAGCAATATAGAATGGCCTTCTAGAAAAAAATAATATTTCTATCTACAGGGCAGAGATTCCTAAAAGTCATTTATTTCTTTTGTACTTAAAAAATTGTCAAAATCTTAATCTCAGATTTTTTTTCATGAACATCCATCACTTAGAGATTTGTAATCTTGCTGAGATTCTCAGACTTACCTCTGATACTTGTCAATATATTATCAGTGAACAGTCCAGGGAGTACGTCTTAAGAACTCAACTGCTACCTTTAAACATTTTTCTTGCCTCTAAACTTTTCTCTTCTACACTTTTCACTTTTGCAATCATTCTGTTCTGGAATAACACACGTTATTTTCTAATCAAGTAGTAAAACTGCCACTGCAAGTTTTTGCTGTTTTGGATATATAAACATATTTATTCTCTAAGTCTGTGAAAAATTCATCAAGGGAATCAGTAAAGTTTACTCCTCCTTCTTCATTTCTTGGCTTTGAGCTATAAAGCAGACCTCCTTATTATTGACAAATTTATTTTTTGGCACTCTCTTGTTGTCATAAATTGCATCCTGACCACATGAGCAAAGAGCACGAAAATGACAAATTAGGAAGCTGGCATCAAAGTCCGCACTAACCACATCCTTTGAGTTTGTCCCCTTACCTCATCTTTTTTACTGCAGTTGTTTTGGTGCCAAATGCATGTTGCCTTGTTGCCAAGTATGTGTCATTAATTCACGAGGAGTCTGTGGTCATGTAGCCATATAACTGTTATGGTGGACTGTGATTGAAAAAATGGCAGCAGTATGAGAGTTGAAAACTCTTGTTGTTTTATATTGGGATTTTTGCTCTGTGGTAAAAAGCTTGTAGACCAAGGAAGGCTGAAATAAGTCTTATGCCTTTTTTTTTTTTAATTTGGGCTTTTCTTTGGGAGTGGGTTTCTTGTTTTGTTTTGTTTATTTGGGGTTGGTTTGTTTGTTTGTTTGTTTGCAAGGGATTAAAAAGATGGAAGAGGAGGAATAAAGCTTGTAGAGATTTAAGTAAGTCAGTAGATGATCAAACTTCAGTTGCTCATTTTTATTCATGTGTATCAAATATATCCCATGTAAAATCCTATTTCCCAGCACAATACTCTGATTGTCTCATAGTACTTAATTGTGAAAGCCCAAGGTCAGATTTTCCACCTAAGTAGTTATGCTTCTGAATGTTTGTTGATGTTGCTGGAGGATATTGCTCTGATATCTTAATAATGAGAGCACAGAAGATGAGTACTGAGGCCAGACTTCTGTTAGCCATCATTTATGCCTTTTCTTTCATTTTAACCCCCCATCCAAAAATGGTCGCCATGTTGAAATGAAATTTACTTTTTTGTTTCTTTCTTTAGTAAATCATGTTTTAAGCCATGTTGTGATATGATCGATAAATAAATAATGGAATTATATGTATGAGAGAGGGACTATTTTGTTTCATAAGTATCAATTGCATCCAATGCTTCCTCTCTTTTAAAAAAGAGTGAAATATTTTTGCTGTTACTGAATTTTGTATGTCTAATTGGTGACAGGCTTTGTCCTTAAATAAATGTTCATTTCCAGTTATAATATCACTATGTCATAAGAGTGAAAATTTCTAATCAAGAAGATCTGTTTTCCAGGAAAAAGTTTAGTGTATCAATTAGTCTGTTTTATCAGGGGAAGCATTCCCTTCCCCAGCCCCTAACTCCTGATCAGAGCCTGAATGATGAGAAAAGCATCACAGATGCATGCTGCATTGGACAAAGAACACATGCATGCATTTAAATCATGTATATCTTACTTTTTACTGATGTAATTGTGAAATATGTCCCTTTTGCATTCATAATTAGGGGGTGGAACAGATGGTGAAGGCTTAGTTTAAAATAATCTGTCATTAAAATAACCTAGCCTACTGGTAATTCTTCACTCTAACTGGAGTTTAGGTCAGGGTAACAGGGTTTTTTGAAGCATTTGAACACACTAGAAAGAATTAGGGACTTCATGTATGGTGTGAAATATGAGGATATTCTCCAGAAGGACACTGTAGTAAGACTCCAGTGAATTAAATTTGCCTGTAGTGGGAATATGCAAAAATGGCTGGGACAAAATTCCTCTGACAAATATAAATCCATTTACTATGATGCATTATACATAAGTGCATATTCGGTCAAAGTGGTACAGTGGGTTTCATATCCTGAAAGGAAATAACCTCACTATGCTTCAAATACTGTAAAAGGCAGTGAGTATTTTGGGTTAAAAATCTCTGCTTTACATTTTTCTATTATTCTGATGTCAGAGGATATAAATTATAATAATTTGCGTTATTGTTCTGGGGTGCTGTAGCTACTGACTTTTAAATCTGAGCCTCACTTCCTTCATGTCTACCACATTGACTTGCTCATATGTGACAAAGAAAAACTTGTATCAGTCCTGCCTGGCTAATTTAGAACAGTTTTCAGGAATAAGAAAACTGGCTCAATAAATCAGATACTTGCATGTCTTTAAAGCATTTATTTTAGTGTTCCCTCCAAGATTTCATTCTTTAACAGCTTTGAAGAGAGCATATAGATTTCAGCATGGTATTATGATAAATCTTCTTGAGGAGGGGCAAGCATTAACATTTGTGTCGGTTCTTTTTCATCTTAATCCAACCTTGGTTAATAATCAGAAAATTCTACATAGTGGGTAAGAAGATGTAATTAACCCTTTGACCCCAGAATCTTAATTGGCGCCTGTTGAAAACAGTGGGGCAGTTAAAAAAAATAAATTAAAAAGTAGCCTGTGGTGATTGAAACAGCATAATACATAATGGTTTTCTGAAATCAAAAGTAATAGAGAGCTTCAGCTTTAATCACATTTTGCATAAAACCAGTAAGTGTTGTTTTAAACAAGAAGTTGCCAGTCTACCTTAAATTGGATTGTGTTCAAAATTGGCATTTGGGGTCACCCTGACCCTTTCTCAGCTGCCACACTAGATGAGATAGGACTGGGTTTATGACAGTCAACTTCATTTACTTAAAAAAAAAAAAAAAAAAAAAAAAAGAGAAATTATGTCAAGAAAATTTTCCTTATATTCATGGTTTCTCCTTCAATGAAAATAGGACATTACAAAAACCATGTTACCTTTTCAGACCCTATTTTTATATTATAGTTAACTCTGGAATATCCAGAACAGAAATCCTATCTGCCTGTGAACTACATTGAAACTGTTCAGAAATTCTGGCTACAAAGCACTTTGGTGCTCCTTTCAAAAGAGATATTTGAAAGCTGGCTCAATCCACTACTCTTCCCTCATTTGTTTTGTCCTTAGTTATACGCAAGTAATATGAATAATATTTCCAGATATTTCTCATTAAAACAAAATTGTTTGTGAACATGTAGTATACAGTGGTATCACATACTCTTCCCCAGTATATAACATAACCTGTGTAATGTTGCCTTGCACCTTCTCGGAAGTGTGCTGCTCTCTTGGCATGCACGAAGGACGTACGCTTTATGAAAAATTGAAAAATTTCAACACGCATTACTTAAATAATAAATATTCATAAATAATACCTATGAATAACGAATGAGACAGTCCTTCAGAACTACGGTTTGACCTGTAAAAGGAACAACAACATTGTCACAAAAGTGGTCCGTCTCAGCCCTTTCATACTGGTGGGAGGAACTGCCTTGCATTGGAAGATGGCTATTTCTCCTCCTATTTTTATTGTCATTTTTCTTAGGTATTGGGACTTGAGCTTGGTACTTGGAGCTTTTGTTCTAATGTCTTTGTATTTTGGGCGTGGAAGTAGTAAGGTGCCCATTAGCTGTAAATCAGTGGCTCTTTCAAAATACAATTAAATAAACTTTCTGATTTGCCTCTATTGAACAAAACACTGAATTTGGTCAGTGGTTGCACGTAAGAGAAGCTTCAGAGAGGTGGGAAAAGAAACGGAGAAAGAATGACTGACCATGGCTTAGTAGTCTCAGCTGGCTTAATGAACAAATTTTATGGTTCATTAAAACCATAAAAAAAAAACCATTGGTCAAATCCAAAGGTGTTGGTGTGCTTCATTGTCCCTGCCAGTCCTTCAGTGGTGCCTCCTCAGTTACCTCCCTTGTGAAACTTGGGGGCAAAATTAAGGAATAGTCTCCCAGAAATAAAGAGAAAAAAAGATAAAACAAGTAAAGCTAATAAAGTAAAACTATTTAAATGAGAGAATCAGAGTTAATGACATGGAAAAGTAGCAAGTGCTTAAGATGACTAACACTTCTTACTTTAACACCCTTCCAGTTGCTGATGACTTTCAAACTTTAGCCATGGAGGTTGAAATTCCTTTGTACTGCTATGTCGACTAGAGACAGTTTTATTTGTTTATATTTTTTCCAGAAAAAGTGGTTTCAGCCAATTTCAAAATTAAACTGAGTGAAACATTTCTGCCTAATCAGTACTCAAAGCTTTCTTCAAACTTTTGTTTCATTAAACCTGAATTCCTAAATAAGATGATGTGTATAAAAGAAGCAAAAAAGCCAGAGAATTATTTTTTCTGGTTCTTACAAAACTTTGTCTAGATATGCCAGTAATTAAAGATTTACTTTTCTGAGTAAGAGATTATACATAGTGGGAGAGATCAGATGTGCAAAGGTTTTGGTTGTCCTAGAATGGATCTAGGTTTGAACTTCACTGTTCCAAATTTTCCACCTGTTATTGATGTTAAAAGTTCAAGGAAGATACGTTAGTAATTTGAAAAAGAAATTATGATGATTTATAAGAGACGATAAATTACTTGCATAATATGAATTCTCTTACATTAAGGAAATCTATGCAGATTTAAATTTTTATTAATTCATAAATATAAATTAGAGTCTTTCTTTAATGCAGTGTCTTTAGTGAGAGTTTGTTTTCCAATGTGCGGTCTATTGTTTTTAGAAAACTCAGATTTTCGAGCTAATTCACCACCTACTACATCAGAGAGTGGTGAACTTTTGCCAAAGACAGCTTTTGACTAACAGACTGTTAGAAATTAATCAAGAAGCAGAATAATAATAAAAAAAAAACTCTCAGAAACCATTGTTGTTTATTTGCAAAGTGATTGCATGATTTTGTCCTCATATCAAATGTTGCATCATTTTGTTATCATATATCTCCATCAAATTTATGTACTTTTTCCTCCAAAACCAGGCTGATCTCTCAAATGCTCCAGTTAATATTTCCTTCACATGTTCTTTTATCACAAGGGGATATTTGGGGTTGCTCCTTGTTCCTCCAAACATTTGGGTTGTTTCGTATTTTCTGAGCTGTTTTAGCATTTCTAGTTTCTGGAATTTTGTGATTTTACTTTTGCAATAGTCAATGATTGTTTGACAATAATCACCTCATACAGGGCAGAAAGGTAAAGACATGGGTAGTGTATGAAGGTAGGTTCTTCCTAGTGAAGATTTTCTCTTATTCATAGAGGTACAATCCCTTCTTGATGTGCAGTGATTTACCCTGTGTCAGTTTAGAATATAGTCCTTTGTTTATTAACTGCACTCATGTTTCAAAAGGTATGCATTAATCACTGCAGTTGTATTTTGATTTTTGCAATTGCAATGGAAACCACATCCAAAGACTTGAACCTGTCAAAGTAAAATCTGATCTAGACTTTTACACCAAAGGGATGAAATTCATATCATTTCTAGAGACCTAAGCTGTAAACATATTTGACAGTAATCTGCTGATTGGCTTTGTTGTCTCACAAAAGGAAAATGGTGTGTGTGTGTATGTGTGCATGTGCGTGCATGTGTGTGTAATCCTCAATTAATTTACAAATTATTGAGGTCCATAGTGGTTTGAGTGATGGTAGGATTTTATTTTCTCCTTTTGAGTTTTTGGAAATGGAAATTCTCTGCTTTGATTCTGAACGATGGGGGGTGATTTTTTTATATATGCCGTTCAATTGGAAGGTTATTTGTTTTCCTTATTTATTTCTTCATAAAAAAAGAACCTTTTATTTTTCTATATTTCTTTTATCAAGCAAATGAGATAAACGTTATGCAGTATATGGAAGATACAAGCATAGCAGTAAATTAACTTAGTAATATACTCATGAAGTTGGACTTAATAATATACTCATATGTTGTTTATTAATATGTAGCCAGAATATAAAGGAATTGTCTTAAGGGTTCAAATTAAAATCACTCCCACAAAAGTCAGGATATTTTCTTTAATTTATTGTGTGATGCCTTTGTTTGAATCTATTTCTGTTTGTAATTTGGAATATTTTGTTAATCTATTCACTTCTTTTTTTCCTCTTACTCTGTAGTCCCTGGATGGATTTGTATTTGCACTAAATCAAGAAGGAAAATTTTTGTACATTTCAGAAACTGTCTCCATCTATTTAGGCCTGTCCCAAGTAAGTACATGCTTTCAATTCTATAACATAACTGTGTATGATGCATTCTTCTCTTTATCAGTCTTAAGGAAATAATAATTTGGTTTCTGTATTTTGCATGGATTACTGAATTAGCTGTTTAAAGTTGCATCCTGTTCATCCTGAGACACAACTGAAAAATGTGTCTATCAGTACTGGACGTTGAGATGTGTATGAAAACTTTTTGCCACAAAGGATCATTATTAATTTATTGAGAACAAATGAAGTTTCTTTTCTCAGTTGTTTTGAACTTTAAACCTCTATACCTGATAGGAAAGGGACACTCTAATAGTACTTCCCTTGTGTCCTATTACTGGATGTTTATGGAGTACCCTGCATTATCCAGGGAGCTGACACGATGACAGGGAGTCATTTGGAGTCAAGAAATGCTGAAAGAGACCATTAAAATGTCTTGCAGGGAGGGTTCCAACAAGGACACATTTTGATGCTTTCACAAATGCTCACTAATATGAAAAGATGGATTTATAAAATATAATAATTTGGGGGCTTTTGGTTTGGAATTTCTTTTCGTTTAATTGCTGACGACTGTTTTTCAAAGATTAAAAGGCAGGACAAAGTGGGGCAAAAGTTAGTTGTTATTCCTAATCCTGCAGCATTCAGAAATGTTTGGGCAGGATAGCTTCTTTCTGCTTGTACTTAGAAATGAAGCAGAAATATTTTGCATGATGATTTTCAGAGTGGGACCATCTACTTCTACTGCGGTCACCCTGAGGAGGAAAAGAAAAACTGAAATAATACTTATTTCAGCTACTTTAAATTGGGACCCACATAGCTATGAGGAAGCAACTATTAGCATAGGCTACTTACTGTCAGTTTTGCTGTACCCCACCAACAATTAAATGGGAAATTTTAATATTTGGTGACAAAAAAAAAGACTGATTTTAAATATTATCTGGTGAGAATACGAATAGAGGCTCATTAAGTCCTCAAAGAACACACAAGCAATTGGCTGTAATAAGTTCAGTAATTGTTATTTTGTGCTGGCTTTGGCAAACCCAATGATAGAAATGGAAACAAGAGCTGTTTCTAGCTCATAGCAGCGTTCTTGTCTCTCATTAAAGTCCCTCGTTTTGTAATAGACTTTAATCCCTGACTTAATCTGTTTGGGAGTTAGCATCAAGAATCTCACATTTTGAAATCGGTGCACCACCACGTTGCTAATACAGTAAAGAATTGGAACTTTAATGTTTATTATTGTCTTATGTTCATATTAATCTGGTTTATGCATAGTATCCAACAAAGTCTAATAAGCCAGTAAAGAAGAAGGATGGATAATTAGTTTAAGCAGGTAAATGCTAATTAGGAAACTCCTGAAAGGCATCCATTATACACTAGCTTAAAACAAATTTTACAGCCCTGGTTAGTGGTGTAATCCAAATTCTGTCAAGGCAACTGCATTTTCTGTAATTGAGATGTGTATGTTTGCTTTGCATAACAGATGGCTCTGTATGCTTAGACTGATAGCTAGGAAAATAATAATTGCATTATTCTGGCCAAAAGAATATTAGCTCTTGGGTTTTGGCCATTTCAGTCAGTCCTCCTGCCAGCACAGCATATGCACATATATGGATTGGATTTTCAAGGAAATTGATGCATCTGGAATAGTGTGGCCATCTGAAATATCATCTGTTCAAGAAAAATTTGGCTTTAACCCTGTGTTAGTCTCTTGTTAAAAGCATTTTATGCCACTGTCTTTCAAACTATAGGTTGATAAATCTCTCCTTACTCTGAACTCACATCATGTTGTTAAGGCTTTACACTTCATCTTGATCCATATACATTTCAAGAAAGGGTTCAGATAAATCAAGCAATTTTCTTTGCATGTTAGAGTATTGGAAATATCAGGGCAAATATTTCTATGTGTTCACTGCTGAAAGTACTGATGGAAAAACTACCAAAAAATCAGAACCAGTACTGTGGATTTTTATGGAATAATAAATAAAATCTGAGATTTACTAAAATATCTCAGATTTTTGCTGTTCTTCTCTTCTGTCTTTATGAAGACATTTTGTATTTCTCATCCCTCCAGTATTTATATATTTTTGATATATGGTTCTCTTGGTACAACATTATATCGCTAGTCTCTTAATAATTTTAAAATAAGTGCTGTAGCTACTTCCTACTCCTTCCTACTAAATCACTAGTCAAAGCTTATTTGTTGCTAAAAATATTAGCAAGTCTATCCACAGAACCATTTCTCAAGCTATACATGGAAATGCTACAGTTTTCACCACACCAAACTTAAAGTACTTGTGAATTCTGAATTTCTGGGTTGGTGCTATGTGATACATGTGGTGTTGTACTTCTTGCACTGCAAGTAAACATTGATATACCCTATGCTGATACTCCAAAACTTTATATTTATATAGAACCGCCAGGCAGTGCTGCACTCAAAAGCATTATGATGTACATTATAATCTGAAATATCTTCATCAAGTGCTGACTTTGGAGTCTTACTTTCTAGTCAAATTATTTCTCTAAGACTTCATCCTTGTTTGGTCTTTTTTTTCTTTCTTTATTTTTAACTAGTATGCACAGAAATAATGTAAAAAGTACGTTGTATTTGCAAAGCAAAATCTTGTGTCTCCTAGATAAAGATAGATAATTCTTGTATTGAATCTCAGCAGGTGAAAACACTTATGGTAGTCAATTTTACTCTTTTCTGAACATTTAGAGCCAGTGGTGCAAAACAAATGGACGCCAATGTTCTAAGATAGCTGCAGGACTAATGGTAAACAAATGTGATAAAACAATATCTTGGAAGGTAGCCTGGAAATGATGATAATAATAAAGTTACCCCTGGCAAAAGTAACAGTATATTTGAACACTAAACAACAATTGCCTTTTTACAATGACTGTAACTTGCATGAACACACCCATCCACTTACATATTTTGAATAATTTTTTAATAATTTATCTTCTGGCTAGTGCTAACCAAGATTGTTAAGCTGCTTTGGCACATGTATATTTTAGACTACACTGTGGAATTGCAATCAGAGGAGTTTCAGAGAACAGAGATATATTTCAAAGTTTAGGAAATGAGAGTTAGCTGAAAATAATGAGTGAGAGAAGGTAGAGAGTCAAAGCAAGAGAAATGGACCAACAATCTTCCAGTTAAAGAGTTTATGTAAATTGACTTTAGTCTCTGTTAATTGTCATAGCTCAGTTACACTTGAGGCAAGCTGAAATAGTTCAACATACTTGCCAGTTCTTTCATGATATGTAGTATTTGTTGAAAGAACCAGAAATCTCTAGAAATGTGCAGTATGGGCAGGATTTCTTCTCTGGGTCAAACAACATGATCTGTTATGGTGTAGCCAATACAAACATCTTTTTACACTGGATCTCCGTAGTCATGTAAAAATGTTCTTCACGTATATCTAGTCCCATACATTTTCCAAGTCAGTCGGTAATTTTTGATATCAGGGTAACTGCCATCTTTGGAGTCTTCAGTCCCTGATTTCCGTTTAGAAATGGGATGAGATTTCAAAAGAAAATGGCTAACCACTGTAGAGGCACTCATATTGCTCCTTCCAGCACTTAGAAGTCAGTGTGAGTGTTTCCCTAAAAGATTTCAATTCTCTTGAAAAGTCTCTGTGTTTGAGAGTTAGACCAAACATATGCTGAAACATAAATAGTAACAAAAAGGGAGAAAAATCTATCCAGAAACAGATAGAATAAAAATGTGTTATCCAGAAAGGATAAAATTGTCTGACATTTGATGTTTCAGGTTCAAAAGAAAATATTATGAGCTAATAATCTGACTAGGATGCCTTTGATTTCAGCAAACCAGTTTTTAATCACCTCTTACAACAGTTGTATTCAGCAACAATACTATGTGTTGTTTCCTGTCTGTGAGGTCCACATCTTAAAGTAAAATATTTCCTACCTTTGCTCCTGCTTGTCCAGGACACAGAGCAGGTTTACGGATTGGCCTGTTGAAAAGAGACCTCACTGAAAATGAACAGTGCAGCTGCTGGCTTAATAAGAGATAGATAATAGAGATGAAAAAGGAAGCAAAGAAGAATAAAATGTTGAGAATTTATCCTTTTGAAAATAAAGCAGGTAAAACCAACAGGTATACTACGTGTGTACTCTGTTACCGGTAGCATAACCTATCTCCCTATTTTGGCTTTCTGTGCATTTGTTCTATGAAATGGCAAATAAAATTATAGCTACAGCACACAAGTACAAGGTCAAATAAATGACAGTACTCATTCTATTTGTGAAGCTATTCTGAAAAGGAACCATGGTGCCAAATGTGGTTTATTTGAATAATAAAGAAGAATTAGATTCCCCTGATAACTTGGCTGAGGGCCAATAAATCACTGGAGGTTAAGAATGCTTTGCAACTGCCATGTATTTCTTTGCTTTTACTAAGCACAAACCTCAACTACTATGCTCTACCTGTTTTTCAATGCAAATCAAGTAGAGGTTAGTAGATGGTTAAAGGATTGCTTTTGTGCTCTGTTTGCTTAAAAAATAATATAAAGCAATCTTGACACATGCACTGATTCTGTAAATTCTACCTTATTTTCCTCCTATACCATTAACAAAATAAACTAATTATAATAATAATAATAATAAAGCAAAAAATAACAAAATCCAGAACTGTAAATTTTTTTAATCAAAACTAGACAATAACCAATTGAGAAAAGAACTTGCCTTTTTTTTCTTTGTCATGTTGTCATTGTTTTAGTGTTCTGAATTTAAGTCCTTCTACCTAAAATAATCATTTCTGCTCATTTAATAAATTGGTACACTAACACTGATAATTTTTTAATAGTATTTCCCCTTTAAAAATAGCAAATAAAAGCCAGGGAAATTCTGTGTTGAATTTTTTGAATTTTTTTCCTTAACATCCAATGTAAGAATATTAATTTCCTGTTGTGTTTTATGCTAAAAGTGAGCAAGGGATGAGTTCTATTGAAATAGAGCAGCTCTGAGGATTTTGAGAGCAGTAAGAAAATATAAGTATCAAAATAATTCAGAAACAGTACAAGGCACAGTGGCACATTATCAATTTACAACATTTAAATTGATAAATGCTTGGTGGTGAAGGCCTACAAGGGCACTTTGAAAAGCAAATAGCGACCTGCTGAAGAAATTGATTTTTCCCCCCCGAAAATGACTGCATGATGCATCATTTGACTGCATGCTGTCCAAGTGCTTGACAGAGATAATCTCAGCAATCCCACGGGTGACCTTATCGTTCTCACCAGGGCAACTTTGTCTAGGTTCTGACTTTGTGCATGTCAAGGTTTCTTCAGGCAGGATCCTTAGGGGGAAAAAGTTCCTCTGTTCGATCCAGATATTGAACCACTCTTGAAGGCACTCCCCCACCCCCAAAAAGGCAAGCTTGTTTCTTTTCTTCATAATTATGAATGAACTGAACGAGGGAAAATATCTACAGACACAGTATCTTTGCTGAAGCCATTATTGCCTTCTCAGCGTAGCTTAGCTTAACTCTTAAAGGAGAAAGGATACCTGCCATTAGAGCTTATCAGACAAAGTTGAAAGACTCCAAAACCTATGGCACTCTTCTACATAGCAGAAATATCCCACCTGCTTTCTTTATCACACTCACTGTTCACAGCTTTTTTCTTGCCATCCTCACAGTATTTCATATCAGTGCCTAATAATTTTTTCACTATGTTGTTGTTTTGGTTTATTTTTTTTAAATCCCTACCCTAACCCAAGAACTTTTAAGACAACTCAAGTGCAAATGACAACCTGACAGAAGTCCTGAACATCAACATCAATATGCATAATTTTGCATAGACACTCTGTAACAACCTTCACTGTAGGATCATGAAGTGGTCCAAAACACTTAGCCTATTTTATCTGGTTATTACCAAACTGGTTTTGTCTTGCACAGGGAAATATATTGCCCAAACTGTGATAAATAACGACATTTTAAAATTTGCAGAATTTTTTAAGTGCTTTATATCATGAACAAACTATTCTTCGTGTGCAGTTACCAATTGTTAATTATAATTACTGACTAGGAATCTGTTGACAGCAGCAAATGTTATGCTCTGTTTGGTACCCCAAAGCTGCTTTACCCACTGCCTTTGACACCCACAGTTCACCGTATTCAACCTCTTTTACCTCCTTCTTTCATCCACAACATTAATTCTGAGTGAACAAGACGTGCTTCCTTGCTTTTGACAAGATTTGCTGCAGTCTCATGCGACAAAAACCCAACACTCATTCCAGATTCAGAAAGTAGGATTTATAACAGCATTTTAATTTAATGTTGGATGTCGAACATATAAAGAGATCACAGTAGTACTAGAGCTGAAAATTGATGCCTTTTTTATTAGTGTCCTCTCAGAAGTGGGTGAGCCGCTGTTTGTGCAATGGAGCACAGAGCACCACAGTCAGATGAATGAGGATATGCTATCTGCAAGGAATCATATTTCAAACCACTGTCTGCTTCTATTGATGTGCTCAGAGTTGAAAGGTTATGCTAGTAAATGCCATCAGAATTTTCAGCATTAGAAATCTGTGGAATAATCCGCTGACTGTCACTTTGTAGTGAGTCCAAGTGCAATACATGGTGATGCTTTAATGATTTTTTTTAATTGAAATTAACCTATTGTTTCTGATCGCATTGTTTTGCTTATTCTTCTACAGTGTGTTTAAATGCTGCCAACAGTATTGTCTTATAGGCTCCACTGAATATAGCTCTCTGTTGAGTTAACTAAAGGAATCCAGAATGTCATTTTACATGAAAATCATGTTTCCCTTATTTATTCTTTTGAACATATTTTACCAGCCATTGAGGCTGAAACATTGAAAGCCTTTATGCAGAAGGGATTCACTGGTTAAAGTGAATCACAGATTCTCCATGCAATAAAATATAGCCTCACTGGTTTAACACTTGAAGGCTGAAGACTTTTTATGTCACTTAATAATATCTAGCATTTGCTGTTAAAGAAAAAAAAAAAAAAAGCAAGCATTTGATAAGGTATTTTCATTACAATTCTTAACTCTTTCTAGTACTGAATAAGACTGAAAATATTAGCAATCAGACCATTTGCTTCCTGATGGATGCAATGGTTTCAGATTATTTTATTAAAAATATCTGGGGAAAGTTTGTAAGACAATTTAGATGTTTTATGTTTCTCTTTTCTATTAAAGCAAATAAAAAAAGTTTTCCTGAATTAATATTCATATTATCCAAATTAGCTACAGAGTACTTTGGTATCTTCTTTGCATTGCATTGTAACATATTCATGTGGAAGTTGGAGAATATTCTGTAAAACAAACAGCTGTGGAATAATTGGGGAAAAAATAACAGATACTGGTGAGAAACATACAAATTTGCTCTAAAGATATTTTCTGTGCTTTTCGGGCACATTAGAGATGAGGAGGAAAAACCCTCAAAGTTAAGTATTCTACCTTTAAAGAGTAAGTTCAAAAAGTCGTTCTGCTGGTGAGTAATGAAAATTTCATTTCTAAAAAAATATATAATTAATAGATTTTGATTACTAGAAAACATGCTTTTCATTGCTTATAAAATGCACTGATTATAAACCTTGATTTTCTTTTACATCTGCATTTGAGTCAGAACAAGTGAAAGTCATGACTTAAATATTTTCCATTGTATGAAATTGTTCAAGATTTGTAGCAGAGAAGCAGTACAAGTTCACTTGGCAGAACTTCCATTCCAAGTACTTGAGAAGGGTGGGTCAATCCACAGATACTCAAGGGTTGGTTTAAAGCTATGAAAGGAATAAAACAGTGCCCATATGTATTAAAAACACAATCACTGAATGGATCTGAGCTAAAAAATAATGCTGCAAAAATGAAATATAAAAAAACTACTTTAAACTCAGAGCAGTTCAGTGGTATCTTCAGCTGCAAATCCTCATTGACAGTTCTACCAGTCCAGCTAAGGGGTTGTATTTGAAAGCACAAGATCAGAAACAAGCAGTTCAGAAAAAGGATAGGAAATACATCTTATTCTGTTTTTGCCAACATCATGTATTATCACAGCCTTGGTAAAGGACTTTGCTTGCTCTGCGTTCAGTCAGAGTTAACAGAGTAATACTACTCTGGGAAGAGAGGATTGGTAAGAGAGCAGCATTCTAAATTCTGTGGAGAGTGTCTTCACTGCAGATGGGATCTAGCCAAGAGAACCTCCCAAGTCAGAGGCTAATGGTGCTTAATCCCCAAGGTTTATAATGGAAATTCAAGACAATCATGTCCATGTGCTATTAGTCTTCCAGTGTTAATCTATATTTTTTGTCACTCCCTGATCATCTTCAGCATTAAAATAGACCTATGCTGCTTTAGCATTTTAACCCCATGTTTCCCTGTGTTACCTTCTGTCATTTGAACTAGGCAACCCTCCAAGACGTCCTCTGCCTATACTTCCAATTTCATGGCAGCTGACAGCAGCTTCCTGGTTAAGTTACAGTGTGAAAGGGAATGCTCCCAGGTTGCTTTCTGCATTTAGGGGACGGGGGAAAAGAGCATCAGAACACTTGTCAGGCTTACTGTGAGCCAGCACTTCATCTTGCTAGCTCAACTGACTTCCTTAACAACATTCACATGAAAAGTTCTCTCTGCTGTTTGCTCATACCTTCAGAACTGCCTGCATTCTTCCTGAGTAACTCAGCTCCACATGGATGATGTTTACTTATCATTTTCATGGCACTCCCACAGAAGGTTCCTCTGCAGATGAATACACAGAAGAGTCAGTTCAAAGCCATTTTACAAGCTAAGCCATCAAAATCTGACATCAGGACCCATCCCATCACACGGCCTGCTCTAGCAGTGCTGGCATAGCCATAAACAGCTATGCAGCATGGGGTACTTCTACTGACCACCTGATGATGTCATGGAAAACTAGGAATTCATTTTTCCCAGACAGGGGCTCAGATCTGGCAACAGAGTGCAGTGATAAATTTCCCTTGCCCAGAGTTAGAAATTTAGGGCAAAAAGGAGAGAAAGAAAATATCTTCCTTCAACAATGAGGAAACATGTGCAAGAGCAGGAATTATCTTCCCTTTAGAGACAGGAAGCACCTGTATATATGGGAGGGATGGGGAATCAGATTAGTATGAGGGGACAGATAAAAGAAATACCTCTCTAGTGTGAGCAGACAGGAAGGGGAAGACAGAGAAGAAACATAGTACACTACCCCTCCTCAGCAACAGACTCATGAGGAGAAATGTTGCTTCTTCCTCAGCAACCAAGTTAATTTTGCTAACCTTTGATATTCAGAACTGACAGCCCAGTATCAACTCAAATAGTGAGTCTGCTTCATACTCAAGATATATGAAAATAATATTTTAAAGGGCTTATTAACATTCAGGGGGTTTTGCACCCTTTGTGACTTTGTATTTTCAAGTCTTTTTCCATTAGCTACATGAATGCTAAAAATGTATTTTAATATGTAGGAGACGTCTGAGACTTTTTGGGAATATCATGATTCTACAGAAAGGCCTTTGAAGCTACAATCAAACCACTTGATTGGCAATAATATTATAAAGTTTGGCAACAGTAAAATATAAAGAGGAAAAACTGTCTTATTTCTCTATTTGAACAGGATCACATGGATCTATAAACTAATATAGTGTATTCTGCTCATACTGTATTCCAGATAACTTTTAAAGCCTTTGTGTTAATAAATCTGGCCTTATACCAATAAAATGTGTGACAGAATTATTACCTATATTAATTATTTTATATTTGAGATCCTGTCTTTGGGTCTTTTGGATGACAAGTATTTCCTAGGCTGAGTGCTGCTGTATTAGGATGTAGCCATTACAGTCAGGCATACTCTGTACCTTTTCATACTGCATTTCAGCAAGATGTGTCATTTGGGACAGCACTTATTCATGCAGAAAAGGTAAATACAAAGCCATACGCATTCCTGAGATTCCTTGAATAACAATGGAGCTATCCAGGTATTATCATTGAACTTCCATAACACATGCATAAGAAAGATATGATGAAAATTGTAAATGTATCTCTTCTATGTACTAAAGCAGCATGTATGAGTCATGACTTAAAATCTGTAGGAAGAGATGCTTCCTTTTCTAAAATTCAATAATCCAGGTGGAGAAACAGTAACTTTTCCTTCTGTTTGTTTCTCCTGACATGACATGAGTCTGATCCACAGCCTCTAAGTCAATGAAGAGATTTCACAGGTATTTGAATGGTTCTCGTTTTACTCTATATTGTCAAGATGTTTCTTATTTTACATTGGGAATGAAGATTTTTTATGCAAATTAATGAGCAATCCCTCTGTCCCTATAAGCAACTAGTACTTTGAATAAGAGAGAGTGATTTCTCTTTTTTGTTTATTTGTTATAGATTGCTTGCAAGTTTTAAAATGTTTTGGTCATATGATAGCGCAGTTTCTTTGTCCCGTCTCCAATTTTATATATCCAGATTGAGTTAACTTGAATCAACATTATGTTAAGGCATTTTAGAGGATTCTTGCATTAATTGTAATTGATATATACTTTATTTAATGCAACCTTGTGTGCAGATGAGCTAATGTCTAACCACTGAGAAAGTGCATTCCGAAGAAAACAATCTTCAGAATCGGGGTGGTTGGCTAAAAAAATGTAGTGAAAAAGGTATACATTGTATTAGTTACATGTTTGGGAGGGGTGAACATTATGATATTTTTATCATCTGTTTCCTGTCTTCTCCTGATTCAGCCTGTCCTCCTTGTTAGTTCCCAAATCAGGTTTGGATGTATTTTTCCTTAAGTTTACAATGCCCTCCCAACAGAAAGCAGCTCAGGGGAAGAATTGTTACTAGAAAATTATTCAGTCACTGAAATGAACATAAGCAAATTCCAGTTTCAAGAGATGGGATTCTTTCATGCTCATTGCAAATGTAAGGATTTATCTTTCCTGCTTTTTGGTAAAAATGCATCTACAGAAAGAATTTTGTACACTTCAAATTGAACTTACTCCAGATGTTTTGTTTGGCTAAATCAAAGTAGGTTCCTTAGTACTTCTCTCTTCTCCTCTACTTTTTTGATATCACTACACTTCTCTAAGTTTATGTACACTTGTTACTGTGATGAAAGATCTTATGTGTTTGATGGATGGCAACTAAAATAGACATATGTGAAACAAATTATGCCTTTCCCATTCTAAGGGGTTAGGAGCTATTCAACTGGTATAAGCACATTAGTGCTGTACCTAATTTGGACAGTGATGTGACTAGATCTGACACAGTCCAGTCTACATTCTCATGATGCTTTTGTGATAAATACCTGCAGATTAGCAAAGTATGCAACTTCCCTAATGAGGTTGCAAATACTTGTGAAATAATGAGAATAAGAAGTAAAACTGGGAAAAAAAAACATATATACAAATGTAACTTTTACAGCTCATTAATTAAAATTGTCATTTCAGAGTTTTTACAGGGCAAAGAGACTACAAAAGGACAGTACCATTTTAATATGCTTTGGAATGTTTTCAATTTAGCAGCCAGGAAAATCATATAATTCTGGAATCCATTCACCATTGTGATATTAGATGATATGGCCTATCATCCCTTCATTGTCATCTAGAATAGCTGGGAAGGTGTTCTGAAAACAATATCATGTCTTTAAAAAAACTGTAAAACCCAAAGATTTTAAAGGAGATTATAATTCATACCTGGATTTGCTATTTTGAATCAAGTTGTTGATGTGTGATATTCTTTATTATGGCATTAACACCCATGTCACAGCAATATCAGAATTTGCATATAAACAATCAACATAATGGATTGGAAGTAAAAAATGCAGGTTTTGTTTTTATTTTAAATAGAAGCTTACATATCCTGAAATGCAACTATTTATTCTGTGCATGTGTAATTATAATATGCCCCTGGTAGCTGATAATTTCCTGATTCTGTTTTATAGTCTCATTTAAGTCCTATTTATTCTCTTGCATCCATGGTCTTCATTCAACACTGGACATCTTAGAGAGCTGTAGTACAGGGGTTTTTTTGGTTTTAACCTTCAAAGGAATTTAGTTGAGCAGATGCAACATTGAACTAGTCAGAGTAGAAAGGAAATGATATGGCTTTTAAAGGGCACATCTAGCATATCTACTGGGCTAAAGTAATTCTGGCAATGCTTCAAAGGATATAACTTTTGATGGTAAAGTAGGTAGGCTACAGAATGAAATCACATATGGCAAGCTGTCAAAGTCTTCCTACACATTCAGTACATTTATATAAGTGCAAATGGATGCTGCTTAGATGGAGTCCCTAGCAATTTCCTGTTAAATCTGTTCTAAGATTATCTGATATTATTTGACTAAATTATCTGTAAAAGCTGAGGACAACTTTTATGATCAAATATTTAGAAATTAGTTTTTTTCTTTTTGGCGGATTATCTGAAAAATGAACTGCAATTTTATTAACACTTGAAAGCAAAGGGCTTTCAGTAACAGCAATTATATCAAAACAGGGATAATGAATTGCTGTATATCAGCTTTAAGAGGACGTATTTATAGGTCAATGATGTCAATAGCTATAGTTCTCATAGACACCTCATTTCTTACCCTTTTATTCCTTGCTAATTCTAAGCAGACACAGTTTTAACTTTTAATGACATTAGTGACTATGAAAATCTCATTTCACAATGGAAGGGAAGTTTACAAGGGATGAATATTTTTCACCTTTCAAAACTGAGCCATAAAAGTTGTTGCCCTTTTACAAATGCTACATCGATGATCAGCCATCTCCCTCCCTGCTAATGAAAACAAATCCAAATGATCATTCATCCTTATTACAAGGACAAACTTTTAACTTTTCTTTATTATATATATTCTGTTAGTTATGTTGAATGATGCTCTAGTATAATGACAAAATGCAGGATGCCTTAAGAAAATATTAGCTTTATAGCTAGGAGTACACATGTGTATATATTTATATATAATACATCTCTGTGTATAAATCTTTATGGGTGCATGATTGAAAGAGGAACCTCAGAGTTGTGCTGGAAAGTTCTTTACCTCTGTTCTACAATTGTCCTAGATTAGTAGGAGGTAAGGAATGCCCAGCTGCAGCCTTACAACCTTCAGCATATACATTTCCTTTCTGACTTTGGACCATAGCTATCCTTGAGAGTTATGGTAGGACGAAGCACATTTAATTTTACTGGGGAAAGGTGCAGTGTGTTTAGTGCTGTTAACTGTTCAAGGTTGGAATCTGTTTACAAAGGATGGAATCTAATGAGATTTGGCCATGGAAACTGAAATCCCTCTGGACAGAACTTTATATTCATTTGGCCCCTCTCACACACTTGTGCGTGGCAGTAGCACATGTTCCCATCACAGCTCTGAGACTGCACACCAGATATAGGCAATCAGGCTGTCTAGATATTCTCATCTGACAGGATCCAAGAGCAAAAAAGGGGTTCAGAAATGCACAGCTTTGGTGAGGTGTCTGTCTCTTATTTTGGCTTCTATTCTGCAGCTGCAAAATCACACCAATATATTAATCATATGAGTCACTGTACAGATCACATCCCTGGCCCCGATCATAAGCACAGGGCATTGTAGATTGTAGAAGTAAATAGAATGAAGGTTTGTATTGATCTATTTAAGCAGTGGTTGCTTGCTCAGTGGCATATGACTCGGACAAATCTCAGTGTGCTTTTATTGGAATGGCAAATAGCCTCTTGCTGGTATAAAGGCAAATCCGTCTGCCAGTTTCAGATCCATTTTGTAATAGAAATGGGAATGTGATGAGTGCTCAAAAAAATCTTACTGCTTTAACATGAGCAAAAGAAAGCTGTTGTGTCTAGACTGAGCCTTAGCTGAAATTTTCTAAATTATTCAGTCTGAAACAGATGTGTGTCCTGTAAAAATTTCTAAACAGTGGTAAATTTGACAATGTGACAAGGAACTGAAAACAGTTTTCTGACAGATAAGTGTTAAAACAACCACAAAAAAAGGTAATGCTACAAGTTGAACTTGAAATAAAAAGAGTATGAGTAGATAAAAAGGATGGATAAATCATAACAAAATAGTATAATAGAGTATGAGTAGAAGAAAGGATTAATATGTCATAACAAAGGCTTGGATCCCGGAAACATGAACACATGAATTCTCACTGAAAGCTGTGAAACAAATGATAAATCTATTCAGTTAAACCTTTGAGGGATTGGGGCTTGGATTTTTGAACTGTGGGAACTCTCATTAAAATCAGTGGCAATCTCACCAAACACAAAGCAAAAGCAAAATTTCTCGAGAGAACAATTATGACCAAACCCATTTATTAGCAATACTTGAATTTCAGTAGTGAAAAAGCACTGATACTGTGTGTTACTATTTTGTTTCTTTGTACTCTGTTTACCTCTATAGACACCCAAAATTGATGCGTAGGTTGTGAGAGTCTGCTTTATACTTTGGTCAGTCAAAAGTGTGAAATTGCATGTGCTTATAAAAGTAGGACATGGACCTCGATGTTTAATTGATTTTTTTATATTGTATCTGCTTAAAATATAGATATACACTGTCTGAATTTTAGCAACCTAACTAAACATCTAAAATTGTGATTGGTGTTGAACAACAGCTCCTGCCCAGGAAACAAACAAACCAGGGAAGAATGTGTCAAAACCCATCAGTCTCTTGTTGGCCCCATGCCAGGAGAACAGGCAGATTTCATATTGAATTGAAAGCTCAGCATATTTGAACATTGAGGCCTCAGCTGTGATAGGGCATGACATTTTAAAATTGGCATCTTTGCTTTTAACAAGGAAGGTTTTGGTGTTTCTGTAGATGTCCCAGAAGTAGTGTGCAAGGGTAGACAACTGAGGAACAGACATAGCCCTATGTAAATGTGATTTTACAAACCCAACTCATTACCAAAATAGAAACTTGATTATCAGTGCATTATGCACATAACTTGAAATGAGTCAATGGTGGAGCCTCTCCCTTCAGGAAATTGAAATTTATATTATACAGTATATTTGAAATTTATACTATATAGTATATTTGAATTTAATCCAAATACACTTGATTTTATCCATAAAGTTACAAGAAGTTTCCTCACTTTACAGGGGCTTGACACAGTTCTTGAGCAGAAATAACCTAGTATCAGTGGTCCAAAATATAAACACTTGCTTCCCATTTGCTCCTTTGGCTCCAGTAACAATAAGCATCTCTTATGCATTAAAAAGTGTGGGAATTCCCTTCAAAGACCATTTCTCTATGGCATGACCTCCTTCTAGAATCCTAGAAAAGGTGTTCAAAGTGACTCTGTGTGGTGAGAGCTGGGGAATAGAGATAGGCAAATTGAGTTCCAGAAATCATCTGCTTCTGTTCATCTTGTGAATAAATGAAACCAAGGTTATGGCCATGAGGGAAATCTGAAATGCTGGTCTTATCTTTCCTGATTCCTGCAGTCATGTGCAAGACACAAGCACAGCTGAAAATAGCAGGAGTAAGGCAAAACTAATTGATGCATATGCACAGCTGAATGGAAATGTAGAAAAGGAATGATAGTGCTGGTTCACTTTCTATAGAGATGGCTTTCTCTCTCTCAGACACATGACTTGGGAAGCCACATGACAGGTAGTTTCTCATTCTTCTCTGCTGATGCATCTGTTAGGGTGTTTCTGATTCTTTTCAAGAATTTACTTAATAGTCATGTGGTGTGATTTATACCTTCCAGCATGGCACACACAACTCTTCTTTATGTACCTCCACTTGAGTTAAAGGATCTACCTCAGCAGTGAATTTCATCCCCTGTGTTAATTTTCTGAAAGGTTATTATAGTGGTGTGATATTCTTCGACTTCTACGACAATGTTAGGGCTCTTTTCTCTTTGTAAATAGGAAAGGATTTATGTGTTACATAACTAAAATGACTATTGTAAATAACACTTACAAATTTTAAAGTAGGAGTAAAGCTACAGTGATTTGATTTTGGTTTTCTAATCAGCTACTGGAGGTTCAAAAAGAAAAATAACCTCAATTATCACTTATACAAAGGAGTTTAATTAATTACATATATGCAAAAAATTTTAGCTGATGAACTTCACCTTGAAGGTTATCTAGGAAATCTAGATAGGTTATCTATGCTAAGAAAAATGACCTTCCATCTTTGGAGTTATCTTGCATCTTTGTGTATGTTTGTGCTACCTATATAAGATGTTTTTTCACAGATTTTTCATTATATACTTTTTGGCACGTTTGGTTTCGCACATATTTAAATGTGTTAAATAAAAAGTACTAAACTGGAGACAAAGTACTCCTTTCATGCTACAGAGGAGTAATGTCTGTTGTTGATAGGAGAGATGACTGTAGCGTGCACTGTTTGTGAGAATCACATTTTGCATTATATGTCATAAACTGCAATTTAGAGTTTTGGATGAAAACATGCAGTTCATTGTTTTATTATATTTCAGTGTAAATTTTTCACCCATTTCAGTTCAAGCAACATTCTCACAGAATACAGGTTTTGTAGTGATATGATGTTTCCTAGCTGTAGGCTTGGCCTGTCCCTTCTACTGGCTGTAATTTACTTTTTGGTCTCTGTCGCCTTGAGCTTGCCTTCTGACTAGTTTGTTGAATGATGTGCTAATCCATTATATTTTTCAGACAAGTGTATCGACCAGTATAAACAGACTGGAGGGCACAAACCTAAATGAAAGCTATACTTCCTTGAATCATTTAAAAAGCTCCTGCAGTGGTGGCAGTGCAAAATAACTTTTCTCTGTACATTAAATAGAAGAGGGAAATTTCAATAAATAAAATTAAGATTGTGGGGAAGGGGGATGTGAGCGCATTATGGTGCATTTCACATGGATGTATTTAGTTATAGGAAGAAGAGACAGATCATGTTAGTCAGCCAGTTGAGAATGTGCTTCTAGATGATAAATTTGAAACTGAGCCCCAAGCCCTGCATTACTTGCCATTTCCCATTGTCCAGACACCCTCACAACACATGATACATGTTTGAAGTCATGTACTATATTGGAACATTTTTATACAAATAAAGAATGGAGGAAAACCTCACTATGGAACTGGCAAAACTGAGGGCAAGAGATGCAGCTTTCTGATCTTTTCCATTCTGGGAAACAGGTAGGAACAAATACCTGGTCATGAAAAATATCCTTAGGTAATTTAGCTTGAAAAGAAATATCAAGAGAGTGGATGACTTCTCAGTTTGTACAGCTGGTGTCAGATATTCAAGTTCCTACCTGTCAAAAAGTGAATTAAAATTACAACAGCAACAGAAAGTTTTGGCTTGTAATTCAAATCTAATCTGGGGACACAAGCAATATTATGGAAAATTACGTTTTTCAGTTGAAATTACAACCTGTAGTAATCTCATGATAAGAAGAAAGGGGATAATTTTTCCTTCAAGGCACATTTGATTCATGATACATTGGGAAATAGTTAAGCTATGAATTACTGGAATTCCTGCAGATTGACAAACAACAGAAAAATCATTCCTATATCTCTCCTCAAGTATAAGATCTCAAGGAAGAGAATTAGCTGTTTCTTTACCAAAGACTTTTTTAATTTTTGTTTTTAATTTCAGTTTCTGGTTTATTTCCAGCAGATTTAGAGCAGAACTGTCTGATTTCTATTTAAAATTCCCTCTCAAGGTCTCCATGAATTTTTACATCACAGTTTTCACCTTGTTGATTGAGAAGGTGGCTGTTAACTGCAAGCTACTAAGAGGTCTGTGATATTTAAGAGTTATTAAGGCATCGTATATGCTTAAGAGCATTTCAG
Source organism: Eopsaltria australis (assembly GCA_034509425.1). NCBI lineage: Eukaryota > Metazoa > Chordata > Aves > Passeriformes > Petroicidae > Eopsaltria > Eopsaltria australis. Next base: position 1,252,476 of record JAVTVJ010000116.1, on the reverse strand, counting down.
AGATCTGGTGGTGTGCTTTTCCATTGAAGCAAAAGGCTGAAGTTCCCTCCTCTCACAATCACAAAGGTACAGGTGACAGTAACCATTCTGAATCTGTGTTTGCCACAGTTCCAGTTCCTGAGCTACTACTACCCTGGAACTAATGTTTGCATGCCCACTTCTTCCAAGAGGATCCTGATAACCCTTGAACCTACGTAATGAAATCATGATACAAATATCTGTTTGGCCATTGGCCTCAAGGAGACACACATTTCCCCCCTCCCTTTTGCTGTTCCTGCCTGTCTGAGCAGACACACCACTGAAGCTGTGACTGTAAGCATTTACCAGTCACACCAATGTGATAGTTACTATTAAGGCTACAAAACCTGGAAGCAATAGGAAAAACTTTGTCTTGGGTTTACCAAGTAATCAGAAAATATTTTAATGGGATTCTGATATTCCTATGTTTTAAGTTTCATTTCCCTTCCAGATACAAGAACTGTGACTTTTTAGAGGGGGTTGGCTTGGGTTTTGTAGTTCTTTCATTTTGTAGAGCTGTCTTCACAGGTTATTGACATGAACAAGATGCTAGGAGGTGTAGTCTTTCCAAATTTGGCTACTGTTTTTTAATTAGCATCTGATTATAGTTAGAAAACCTATTTTGAAATGAGCCTTAACTTTCTGACCATTTCCTCCCAGCACATGGAGCATTTTAATCCATTTGTTCTTTGAAACCAAGATAGTCATTCCTCACATCAAAATATCTGCACTTTATCAAGATCAAAGCTGCCCAAACTTGACTTTGCATCCACGCAGATGGCTGTAAACATGACACCGGAATATTGCTTTGGCTTCACTTGACAGAACTGAAAATTGTCCCTGCAGAACTACCCAGAATTTGTAGAAATTTTTTTTCTTAACTTTATTGTTTATGAAATAGCCAAGAACTTAGAATAAACAGCCATCTCTGTCAGTGTAAAGAAAAATGTGTTGTTTGTTTCATTTCAGTGTCTCACACAGAGAAATTGCTGAGCAGGAGTTGATCACTCCACACGAGAAGGAAGGGAATGATTGTAGATTTTCCGGCCAATTTTAAACATTGTTAAAATAATGTATTCTTAGCTAGTACATGCAATAAATAATATGCATCATCATTAAAACAGTTTTTTGAGTGGAGGCTTGGCCTTGTAAATGACAGCTTTCTAAATAAAATAAAATTTCAAGGAGGCCAGTATACTCTTGAAATCTTTATTTCAGAACATACGACTTGAAGCATGATGTGCAGGAAACAATGTTACCTTTATGTGGCTCGAACATTTGCATAGGAGCTTGTGGTTCATAAATTCTAAGCAGCATAAATATTGATATACCATGCTTAGCTTACCACATACCTTCAGTTTGGTTTTGATATAAATTACAGAAAGAAAGGTACGACTGCGTGCACTGTTTAAAGGCATGTTTGTTTCTAACCTCTGCTCTCTGAAATCATTGTTATTTGGGTTTTTCCTCCCCACCTGCCCAGCCCACACTGTCTCCCTGTGAGCAGGCACACGCACATATGCACACTCCAGTCTGCCTTCCTGTGTAACAGTTTCTAAACATTCAGCATCCTGTTTTATATCTGTGTTTCTTTACTGTGCTGTAAAGATTGATGGAAGAAAGATTGGTGGAGGATTTTGAACGGAAAGTACTTACATGTTTTTGCTGGGTGTCTTACATAGCAGTGAAAAATTTACACGGGCTTGCTACAAAAATAAACTGAATAAAACCCTGCAACCTGACAGAAGGAAAAAGTCTTCTTAAATCAGAACTACCAAAAATATCCTGTAAAAGAAAAAAAACTATAAAATGTTTCAAATTATGAAGGAATTTTATCAACTGGTTAATTGTATTTGAGAAATAAGTACAATCCAAATGCTGGGATGTCTCCTTGGTGCTATGTATTCAGGGAAGAAATATTAGTTTTATTGCGCTCTTTCTAATGAAAGGACATTATCTACATAATTTTTCCCTGCGTACAGGCAAAAGACATTGAAAGATAAAGTGTCAAATTATTTTTCCCTCTCATAACGCTGCATACCCATGAGAAGGGATGTTGTTGTTGTTGTTGTTGTTGTTTTAGGGTAAATAGAATGAATTATATCACAGCCATGCTTTGCGGCAGATGGGTAATAAAGTCGTCAGCAGAACAAACCTGCCCTGTTCAGTGTGCTGAGTGCTGCTAAACAAATAATCAGTCAGATGCATATGGAGTTGGCCAAAAGGAATTGGGAGTTACAGTTTGCAACACAAAAACACCTGCTTTGAATCGAGAGAGAAAGTAAAATTGGACAACTGTAGAGTTTCCATTTGGAGTATACAGGTAACTTATTTGGCTGTCTTTCCAAAATGAAAACAAAGCCATCTTATCTTTCAGCAGAAATTTGCAATCTATAGTACAAAAGAATTAATACGAACTAAAAAATTACTGCCTTATCAGCTATTAAAAAAACAAGCAACTGAATGTTTAAAATACACCAGTTTAATCAAAATATCAACTATCTGTTATAATTCAGTATCTACTACTAAAGTTTCTATTACTTTAAAAAACATTTTTAAAAAATTATCTGATATTTTGCTTCCTCTTTCAAGGTGTAGAAGGATCTTTTCGAATGTAAAATAAAATGTTGTTTTGTGCTCATTCAATCTTTATTTCCCTTCTTATCAAATAAATAACCAGTGTTTGCACAGTTTGGCTTCTATGTTGATATCAAGCAGTCCTAATAAATAGTTTTGCATGAAAACTTCATGCTTGTTTTTACCCTGAACGTGGTAAAAACAGTGTTCTTACTCAGTGTGTGAGATCATAAGTAGATGATCAATACCAAAGGGATGAAGTAAAAAGAAAATAGTGAGAAGCACTAGTGTAAAAATATATTAATGTAAAACAAACGTCTGGAATAAAAGAGAATTTTTTTTTTCTTATTTCATTTATATGAAAAGTCTTTAGATTGCTGCCTATGATAGTGGAAGCTACAAAAAAGACAGGTGCTAAACTGATGATTTTCAAAAACTTCTGGCTTCAAGACATGAGCAGAGCTAAACCACAGACTTTTTTTCTTTATTTGTTTGTTCTTGTAGTAAATAAGGTAGGTTATGAAGAGCAGCATTTGGAAGGCAAGGAACTGCTGATAACAAGCAATAATAATCCTAAAAACAAAGGCATATGAAGTAAAATCAATTAGGATATAACCCTTGAGCACATTAGCAGAATTTCTATAAGGATTTGTAGCCAAAATGAAGAATATCCAACAAAATATAAGCTGCCATGCACTTAATCTTCCCAAAAGAGATAGCTGCATACTGTGGACAGAAAACAGATGACAAGAGTGCAGCCATACACTGTGATTGGGAATTCAAGTAATAAACATTGTTTAATAAAGTTTTCTTAAGTATTTGAATTGTAAAGAACTCTAGGCTTCATTTGTCAGTTTTGTATGGTGGTGAGATAGTATATTCTCTCACCCTATGTTTGTGTTTGGTAAAATAACTTTTTACCCTTTATGGTAGGAGAAGCAAAACCAAACTGCTGCTTGAAATGGATTTCAAGATACTCATAAGTCATGCTAAAATCATAAGTCAGGCTAAAATAATTTTACAGAATGGAATTGAAGTTGTATTCTTTTCTAAGATACCTAAAAAAACATTATCATGCTTAAAGAATAGAGATTTACATACATATATATACATATTCCCACCCTACTATATTTTCCTTCTAGCCTGGTGCAAAAATCCAAATTATGACTTACCTAACTAATCATTCTATATAGTAGACAAAGGAATATATTTTAGTTTGTTAAGAGTTTCATCCCAGAACAGGGGAAGTGGCATACCAGGGCTCGCTAGCCAGAATACTGTTGCTCATTTTAGAGAAAAGTTATGATACTATGACCATATTTTCCATGCCACATTTCTCCAGTGCTTTGGGTTTGCATGTTTTCTAATCTGTAAAATATGTTTAGCAAAGGATGAAATAATAGAAAATAAGATTACCGGTTAGGGTGGGAATGTAGCCGTTTCTTTGCATCTGCTCTTTTTTTTTCCTCTTACCTTCTTTGACAAACCATAAAGGAGACCTGCCTGGCTCAAGACCTGGCATTCCCCCTCTCCAGCTAAATAACCTCTAATAGCTCTGCCTCTCAAAGTCAAAATATTGATTGGGGAAACTCTGAATAAACCACTTCAGAACAGGACTGAGAAGAGAGCATCTGTGATTGAAAACAAGTGTCCTTATTAGTTCTTTCATGGGAACTAACCTACAGGAGATTTTATTGCTCAGCTGTGAAATCAGAATTACTATCCACATTCCATTCCCCTCCCTGCCCCCCACACCATGCTGCCAGTTTAGAGTTTGGATTACATCCCACAGTCTAGCCATGGAAAGAATAATTATGCCATTTTAACATCAGATAAGCACCTTACTTCCCTGTAGGAAATGGTCTGCCATATCTTAAGATACAGTCTGCACTTTCTATTATATACAGGGAACACAAAGAGCATGCAGTTTACATTTTCAGAAGACACTTCATTCAGTTCATCACCCCTTACTTAGAGTAGTAAAAAACCATAGTCGCTTGGATGCAGTGACTTCTGATGAATTACTTAACTAGAAGAGACCTTAAGCAATAATCTATGAAAGGTTTTTTTCTTTCTCTTAAAAATTACAGTTTCAGAGACTGAGAAGTTTTAGCCAGAAATCATTGGAAAATTTTGTTATTTGGAAGTATTCCAAAATGAAAGCAGAAAATATAGGCATGGTAGCAATTGAAATCCTAATTTGATGATTTCAAGGATGCTTACCTCATCTTTCAGATACTGACACTGAAATAACAGTGATGACATAGGAATAGATGACATTTTTGCCTCTGAAACGCTTCACCTCAGTTCTTTACCATACAACTTCTCATCCTTGGCCAGGCAAATGTCCTTATGTAGTGGATATGCTGTGTTTCCTTACCTTCTTTTCTGAGTTCCTCACATACATGCTGAAATGGAGGTAGGAACTATGGCTAAACCAACCCATTTTCTGGTTTTGGGAATAGACTCAAGTGAAATACTAGAAGCCTTGGCTGGAAACCAGAGTACTTGGAGCACTACTCAGTACCTAAACAGCTTTGATTTTTCTAATTATATAAGTGGTCTGGCTGTCAGTGCAGTTCTTCAGCCCATAATCTCTGTCACTGACCTGCTCCTCAAGAAACATGTTCAGACTCAGATAGCTGTGTTTGGCTCCACAAAGGGAGAAAAAGACAGTTATTATTCTCATGTCACATTATTCCAAGTGTAATAAGAAAATTTAGGAAGTAAAAAAGGCATTTTCCCCAACAGACCCAGTAGCTCCATCTCTAAAAACTGCTCCTGTCTGAGATGCTTAGGAACAGTGATTCTGTTTGCAGTGAGCTGCTGAATGTAAATGAATGTCTTGAAACTTCACATGGACTGCTGAATCTCCTATTTAACATGAACTGACAGGTTAAAAGTTATTTCGTCTATCAAGGATAGGCTCTTCCAAAAGTTCAATGTGCAAAATTATTACTTCTGAAAGGAAACCCACTTATTTACTTATAAGAAATACTGGACAGGTGATGATACCCACCAAGAAGCTGTTTCACCAAGAGTTGTTGGGGCATGCTCATTCAATGGGTATAAGCACAGCCAAAGTCCTGAGAATGATCAAGGTATTTATCGAATCTAAACACCTCAAGATTTGGGATCCAATGTAGAAAAGCAGAGAAGTGCTAATAGATGTTTTCTTTCTTTTACATTTTTTTGTATCCCTTCATTCTTCTGATTCCATTCTCTCCTAACACTGTTCATAAGATTAAAGACAGAGAGAAATAGTATAATGTTGAGTTAGTTCTACAGAGTTTTGACATTTGAAGCTGTTTCACCTTTCCTTTTTTTACTGGTGGCTTCCTTGTCTGCCATAATAACTTCTACAGTCCAAATTGCTAACAGTTTGTAAGCAAACTTTTCTTGTGTTCGTGTGCAACCTGTTGTTCAATTGGGTTTTTTGTTGTTTCGGTTTGGTTTTGTACTTTTGTTGTTTTGGGTTTGGGTGGGGTTTTTTTTTTGAGATGTTTTGCCTAAGATGTTTTATAGAACAGATATCATAAGTGAAGCAAATCTGAGAGGAAATTATTCCATTTACCAGTTGCATTCATTCCTTTTACAGCTGGGACAATAAGGAACTGAAAGCATGCCCAAACATCTGCCACAAAGAGCAGAAAAGCTGACATTTCTGTCTTGACAAAGCACACAAAAGCAATTTACAATTTTGAACAAATCCTCTGTAAGAATTGTAAGACTGTCTTAGGACACTTTGGGATATACAACCTGTGCAAAATTGAGGAATCCTTGGGGTTTTTTATTAGGAATTGATAACGGGAGCAGGGTGGTATGTCTTGTTGCTTTATCATTTGACAAAGCTGCATCTTTTGCTTAAAGCAGTGCTAGTTCAAGAATCAGTAAAAAATTTGAAGTAAAGAAGTCAGTGCTTTGAGCACCATCTCCTTAATGAAACCTTTGTGCACGTCTGCATTATTTCGTTACTCTTCTTACAAGTTATTTGTCTTAGAGTGCATTCTCAGAAATTAGAGGCTTCTTCCCCATCATGTAATTAGCATCTTAAAAATAAAGCCAGGACTTCAGGGTTTTGTGAAGGGAGAGTGAAAGTTACAAGTCATGCTTATCTTACTATGAGGCTGCTGTAAAGATGCTCTATAAAGCAGATTTTCTTTGCAAATTAGAAGTTGAAGTCAGCCCTTATGCTGCTTTAAGGTGGTTTCCATTTTGTCCCATAGAAAAAATTGTGGTAGATTAAATCAGGTATGAATTGAATGCAACCCTGAGACAATCCTACCTTTTTGTAAGACTTTTTAAAAATTGTTGTTTAATAAAACCTGTATATCATTGATCTGATATTTTTTTCATCTCTCTTGGTGGATATAGTTAATCTTTGCCATAGGAGTTTGCAGGTTTTTGAAATGCTAATTCATGTTTCACTTCAGATACTATATCATAATTTTTATTAATTAAATCGCTACTAAAAATTTCCCACTCTTTAATACTGCCCTGCAATATTCCCATATATTGGTACTGGCTATTTTTTTAGTTAGGTGATTAAACAGTGTAACCCAAAGGGTTTCCAGTGACTTCTCACATTCCAGAACATTTTTGATAAACATATAAAACCCTCTGTTCTGTGGCTTCATCCACTGAAACACAGGGACAAAAAGTGGTTAAAAATTGAAATGCTGAGGAGTCTGGGTGACATAGAGAATAAGAGGGTGACTTTTTACATATTGCCTTTTGAGATTCAACCTCAGGTCTTAAAAGGAAGTACTTTTCTGAATTTCTTCCAGTTATGCTTAGCACACATTACAAGACCAGGACACCCACTTTGAGGCTCTTAGAGTTTAATTGTCATGTTATCTTTAGTGAATTCAGTCAGCAAGATTACAGAAGCACAGAATCACAGAATATGCAGGGTTGGAAGGGACCCATAAGGACCATCAAGTCCTACTCCTGGCCCTGCACCAAACCATCCCCAAGAGTCACGCCATGTGCCTGAGAGCATTGTCCAAATGCTTCTCAAACTCTGTCAGCCTGGTGCTGTGACCACTTCCCTGGGGAGCCTCTTCCAGTGCCCAGCCACCCTCTGGGTGAAGAACCTTTTCCTAATATCCAACCTAAACCTCCCCTGACACAACCTCAGCCATTCTTCCCTCGAGTCCTGTCATGGATCACCACAGAGAAGAGATCAGTGTCTGCCCCTCCTCTTCCCCTCATGAGGAAGCTGTAACTGCAGTGAGGTCTCCCCTCAGTCTCCTCTTCTCCAAGCTGAACAGACCAAGTGACCTCAGCTGCTCCTCATATTATAGAACAACTATTTAGAACAACTGGATCCTTGCAGAATGTCATCATCAATATTTTTCATGTAAGGAGATCACTCTGAAATTTTGTTTCCCATAAATAAATGAAAACTGTTTTGTTCACTGTTTGAAAGACTAACTGGTTAGTTTGAGGTCACCAAAACTCTACTATTAAGTTGCAAATGAAGCAGTATATTATAAAGTTTGCTATTAGTATTGTGTGCATTGTACTTGTACTTGCTACTAGAGTCTCTACTTGTAATGAAAATCTGATTTTGATGTCATGTCCATCATTCAGGTATTCTTAATAGAGGATAACAGGAAAAAAGGTCCAAGGAATTTTGTTAATTACAGCAACTACTGAGTAAAAATAACAATTCCACCAAATTTTCACAAGGTGTGGATTTGGCATGGCTAATATATATATTTGACTTACAGATATTATTTCTTGGTGGACACAGAAAGAAGCAGTTTAAAGATTCTTTGTAATTACAAGCTCCAAATTGGGTAGACCCATTGTGAGAAATACATATATTAAAAAAAAAAAAAAAAAAAAAAAAAAAAAAAAAAATGTTATAATAATTCTATTCAGGAAGGTTGTTGACATTATCCAGTGGAAACAGGAAAAGTTTCTATTGAAGTTGGACTTCTCTGGAAAAGTCCAACTGGATTTTATTGAAAGATAGAAGACAGACTAGACTATTCATCAGTTTAAATTCTCTCTTTGTTTTTGCTTTGTGTTATATTATAAACCGGGAAAAGATATCCAAGTGAGTACAGCATGAATCACCTTTTCCCCTTCTCTGCTTTCCCAATCATCTTTAGGTGTTTGGTTTTGTTTTTCCTTAATGTCAGAGAAACGTTAGTGTTTAGAATCCACACTACCAGCAGAAAAATATTTTGTAAAATAGGAAGCACATAATGAGAAAAACTGAGAGTATGAACTGTGTGAAGAATGGAAGTATAAGTGCAAACCTTACTTTATGACTTAAGAAATCAGAAGAGTTGATAGTTTTGTTCTTTGACTGTTCTGCTGTCATCTTTACTGGTTGGCTTTTGATCTGATCTTAGGGATGAATGTAGTAATCTAAAAATATGTTATTCTCCAGACTGTATTACAGGAATTAATACGTATATGGACTTAGTGATTTGGTTCACACTAACGGGTTTCTGTGGCTTCTGATGGATATGTCATGGATTAAAATTTTTACACTACACAAACAGCAATAGAACATTATTACCTCCATTCTATTTTGAATCATTTGTGGGAAAATACGTGCTTTATGCCTCATTTGCTGCAAAATTTATTTTATTGTAGTGTTTAATTAATGAGTAATTCTGCCATTTGTGGCAAATGGCCAAAATATTATCTTCTGTTTTTAGACTGCCACTGTTTAGACGAAGTAGATTAGGCAGAATTTATCAAACATGCATATTCTTTAACAGTTTATGGAAATTGGTGGAGGTTTTTCCTTGAATTATTTATCTAACGTGTTGGTTATAGAAACTAAGTATTTTGAGTAGAATATAAGTTTATGGCTGAATTCAAAACTAAGAAAGAAGAGAAAATCCATGCTTTTTAATACAGGAGTAAACTTTCACAGTGTTTTAATGAACAAACAGAAATAAAATAGATATTGTCCCTTGAGATGCTCTTAAATCAGTCATATTGCTAAACAGCTTTTAAGGGATTCCAGCACTAAATCCTATATAGATAGCAAGAAATGTTTACTTGAGGAAGAAAAGCTTCGGTAATGCTGCATTTTGGTACCAAAATAAAGATATTTTTCTTTTCTCTTTCCCAGGTAGCTCGCCTTTGGTGAATTAGCAAGCTTAGTAGAGATCAACTGCTGTAGGCTTTTCAGAACTTTTTTAATTCCTGTGCCAGGGTGCAGGTGGGCATTGCAGTGCTGCATAGCACATAACAGGTTTTATTAAAGATAAATAAGTATGGAACCAGCAATTCATTGCTAGTGTTTGTTTTTTACTTCTCTAAATAGTTAGCACCCAGAGTTTTCAAGGCAAAGAATATGCAGTTCTAAAATGTCTCTTCTGTATTTATGCTGTGGCTACCACATTTGTATAAACAGAAAATTGCTCCATTCATGCTTTATTAGCTCTTCTTTTGTACCACAGCCTTGACCCCAGTCATCATAAATTGAGAAATAGTGGGGAACTAATGGAGACAGATGGGAATATGGCTTGCCATTTACTCAAATTGGTAAAGTAATTAACCTCAAGGTGCTGGTTTGCAAGAAAAATTGTTGGAATATCTCAGAGCGCTGGTAAACAGACTCCTGCTTTAACCACTTCTGACAACTGCATCATAAACTAGACTTATTCTGTTCAATTGACCTGTCAACGTCTTGAGTCCAAATAAAGATTTGTATTACAATGCACTTGCTGAGAAGTGGGAGAACGCTACTGCTGTTTCTTTTCAAATGGTTTGCTGTTCTCACCCTGCTAGATAGGAGGTGGAATGTCATATATTCATACTTCAGCCATTATATTCCTTAGAAAACTTCCATTACTGATTGTGTGACAGCTTTGTGACAGCAGATGGTAGTCATTTGGCTAGAGAAAATGAAATGAAAAAACATGGGCCAGACTGACTGGGCTCATTTAGAACAGCAGTGGACAGAGGCCAGATCGAGTTTTTATTTATCGAGGGAACCATGTAATGAAGTCAGTTTCTTTTATTTTTCCTCTTTCTCTTTTTTCCCCTTGCAGATTGCATGAATAAGATAGATTTTTAGCATATTAATACATAAATCAAAAGTAGTCTTGTAAACAGGAATATTTTATCAAAAAGCCCTCTTCCACATGAGAGTTTTCAAATTCTTCTAAGTTCTTTCTTCATCCAATTTTTTATTCCTCCCTCTTAATTTAATGGAAACATTATTTATATGTATTTTGTGCCCATTATCAGCTCAAATATTATTTTTTTAAAATAGCAAGTTAAATCTTTAGGGGCATTTTGTAAGTTAGCTTACATGGGTTTAGCTCAGTAACTGGAAGAGTTTGATCATTCAAACTCATGCAGTTCTTTATTTCCCATGTTTTTATTTGCAACTGAAGCAGTCCTGATATAAAGAAAGAAAGATGTTTTTGATAATGGCATAAAATGTATCTGGAAGGCATATGTCAAGGGAACCTACAGAATAATCTTCATCTAGAGTAAATACAGCCATTCAAGACAGATGAAAACTGGAAACATAGTATGGTATCTCAATTTGATGAAAACTCAATTGGTTCAGAAGCTTTCAAGGAGCATTCATTCGTAACTCCTGCTCCTCTAATTTATCCACAGAAACCTACAATGGCATCCAGTAATGCCTTGCTGCATAATGCTGCTTCAGTGCCATTATGACCACAGTAATATAAACAATTTCTTTAGGTATCTGTTTTTTATGAATTTCAGGATTTTAGAAAACAAACCACCTCCAGGTGAGTGGAATAATAGAGTTTAAAATACATTTATTTTTCTCAAAAATAAATTTTTCAGTAAATAACCATTTCCCTAATAATGCTCCCTAAAATGAAATTTCTGAGTAGGCATTGTGATTTAATAGTTCATGCATTTAATATCAAGGTAGTCTTCTTTGAAATGTGTTATGAGTTCAGAGACTGCCAAGGATAATTTGTCAGTGTCACCTGCACTGGTGCATTTCCATCATTGGATTAAAGATTTGTTAATGTGTAATTGATAAAGAAAACACCAAGCAGCATTTTGCAATGATGGGTTGTGGTTTAGAATAGCATTTTATATTTTTCTCCTGACAGGCATAACATTTTATCGTTTTTTTAAACCACTGTGTTCATACACACAGAAATCTCATTGAGTCCTTTGATCAGCCTTTCTCAGTGACTGTGATGGTGAGTTAACAGCACCTAATCCATGTTATCAGTCAGAGTCAGTGGTTTTTAAATCTATTGTCAAATTAGACTCTGTTTCATGACCTCTCAAAGAGAGACACAACCACCTGTGGAAAACGGCATAAGCCAATAGCACTTGTAATTGCAGGAATAGATTGGGTAAATTATTTAATTCTGAGAAGATATGCAGGTTAAACATATTTGTTACCTGTGTTGTTTTCTTCTGGTTTTGAACATTTTAATTTATAATCAAACAAGAAGAACAGATGTAAGAGTTGTAATTTAATCATTTTATTGCTATCTTTGTATATTTTGAAGAATTAGGTATTGTACTCTTGGGAAGCCATATTTTATGCCTAGTTGGAAAAATGAATAATGTAATAATATGCAAAATGTGAAGTTTTAGAACTTCGCTACTGAGTAAGGCATATAAACTAATGATCTAGTTAAAGTCCCTTGTGCACCATAATAAATATGGACTAAATTTGTCATTATAGCTTTAGACAGAGGTTTCAGGCTACAGATTTAATTATATCCTTTTTTAATATTCATACTTCTAAACTGCATAATTCCTTTCTACTGTGAAACTGCGTGTTATATTAAAACAAACAAAAATGGCAGATTACTAAATGGATATTAATGTGGAGTCAATAAGCATTTAATTTCTGTGGAGAACGCTGCAGAAAAGGAAAGTGTAAGCTCTGTGTTGCTCAGACCTTTTCTTGGATGCCCATCGTTTGTACAGAGAGACCGCCTCCTGTTTTAATGCCGACTTTTGTTGCAGAGGTTAATTAGTTATTTATGGAACTCATAAAGGACACTGGGGCAATACAGAATACCTTTTGTTTGCCATTTAGAAACAGCGATTATTGAAAAGCCTAATTTAGTCTTCATATGATACAAGAGTTAGCTGAGACTAGCTCATCTCCCATTCAGTCAATGCTGCTTGATGGTGTCCAATTATTGATGACAATTAATAACAGCTGAATAAAACACCAGCAGAGTGGAATGTTTAGCCCATTCTTCCTAAATCTGTAACATATGCTCTTGTAACTTGAATTTAAAGACATTGTTTCCTTTACATTATACAGTTGACCTGATTATCAGATTAGGGTCCATCCGCTTTCATATTCCTGTTAGTACATGTTAAGTAAATGAAGAGAGAAAATATATATCATTAAAATGACAAATTTTATCCCATTCATTCTCTTGGGAAGGCTCTTAAATGCAACCAGAGCAATGAAGTACACAGGTAGCAACAACATATGTGAAGATAAAAAGGAGGAAGAGCAGTAAGATACATTTTAATGAGAAATAAGAAAAGAAATATAATATTTTATGGGGAAATAGAAGGAAAGTTCAAGCCAAACAATTAATTAGGCAGTATAGTTCCTAAAAATTTACTATTTGGGTTGGCTCAGTTGGGAAGAATGTGTTCCAAAGAGGCTAAAGAACTGTGTACCTCTGAAGGTAAAGTCACAGTTAAGTTACTCCCTTGTATATATACTGAATAAAATACTGAAGTTGGCTGATATGTTTGAACCAATCAGGTCCAGGACTCAAAAATAAGTGTTTCATCTAGCACACACAGAGCTGGTTTTGGGTGTGAAAAAGGTATTCATGACTTTCAAATCAGCAATGAAGGTCTTTGATTTCTCACTGCCTGCTTAAGTGATCCTATTTCTTGTTTTTCCTTGGGTTGCAAATGCACTAGCTAAGAGAAAGCTAACACTTTCTGGAGAATAAAACTGCTTTTGCTAAAAGAGGAAAACTTCTATGGGTGATTGCAGCATACTTTTATGTGGCTTTCAGATATGGATAGTGAATTATCTTGGGTTAGTTTTGCATTATTTTTTCTATTATCTAGTATTGTAATTATTATTTTTATCTTGCTTCTCCATACTAAAATGCTTTTAGTTTATCAGAGGGCATATTAGAAACATTTTTACATATTTATACATTTTCTTATTATGCAAATTGCCAGGAGCTATCACAAAGGTGAAGGAGAGTTAAGAATAAAGGTAAGAGGACTATTCTGGCAGACGGTCATTCTGTAGATGTACAGAGGACATATTTCATCAGTCTCAGAACTAAAAATTTTAAAGGCATCAAAACATTTCTGTAGGGATGCTACTAGCTGCTCCTGGGATGGGCTGAAGAAAGGGGGAAAAGACTGTTTTCTGGTTAATCCTTCGATGTAGTTATCCATTAAGGCTGGCTGATACAGCGACATTTTCAGTGTTATTTTGTGAATACAGCTTCACACATTCTCTTGATTTTTTTAAAAAATATAGGCATGTTCTTATTATGGGGCTAAATATTATAATCATGCAGCTACATAAAAGTGCAATCAGAAGTTCAGACATTATTTCAGAGGGCCTAAAAAATATTGTAATACACTAGTGATGTGAAAAGCTGTAAGTTTGTAATTAATCAAAACCAAGATAATAGTCATAATCATGTTTACTGTGTCATTGCCTAATTATTGACCAAGAAGCAGGTCAATTGTGCCAGATGTTGGGTGAATACAAAGCAACACAAAGCAGCTTCTGAGAGCTTACAGTTTAAACACCATGAAATGAAAACTTAGAACAACAATTCTGTAATTTTTTGGGGAGTGCAAAACTTAGAGGTCAAGGATCCCTCCAGCATGAATATTAAAATTGTAGAACTCTAAAAATATCTGAATTTATCAGACAAGGATGAAAAATGGCATTAATTAGGGACAACAGGTGACCAGTCAGTCAGATCATAGTCTACAGTCTAAAACCTCTTTGAATTACTAATGAGCCTTTTTGAAGGGGCAACATAGCTTGCAATTTAAGAACTCCACCTTCTGTTGGTATTGCTCAACATATCAAATTTTAAATATACATAGTTGGCCATGTCTAGACATTGCAACCTTTTGGCAAAGGAGATGAATGAAATGCAATATGTTATAGAGGTGGGCTTTAGATTGACACTGCCATCTGCCCGTAACAAAATTGTCCCAATTACAAAGTATGCACTTCCTATCACAGCAAGTGCCATGGAACTAGCTTGACACAGAGAAGGAGGTTGTTATACTATTAGGCCAAAAGTGGGTAAAAATATATGTTAATTGCTCAGAGATTCTATTTAAGCATTAGAAAACTGAATTTCATTTTTTGTGATCAATAAATCATTTCAGTTTATGCATCCCATTGGATATGTGTACATTTTGGCCAATTTCAGTATTTTTTAGTCCTTTTCTTAGGAAGGAGTGGACAGCAAAATTTAGTATAATTTTCTTTTTCTCTTTTGTTCTCATTTATTTCTATTTGGTTTTATATCCTCTAGGGTTTGCCTAATATACTTTTACTATTTTGTTTCTGTTTTCTTGCACTATGTTATTTTTCTGTTGTTAGTTTATATTGTGCTGTGAGAGAATATAGGAGTACAGGCCAATTGCTGTTTCAGTAGGAGAATCTGATTCCTGACATACCTCAAAAGAAAGAAGGAAATATTTAAATGCATTTCTCCTCTGTGAAAAAAAAAAAATATTAATGTGTTCAGGCAATGTTAACATGGATTCCAGCCTGAGATCAGCATATTTACTATGATATTTTGTCTGCCAGGTTCTATTGGTTGATACTTAAAGCTTTCAGTCAAAAAATCAAACCTAACAATTTTTTTAAAGGGTGACTTTGGAAGCCCTGCTGAACATGCAAGACTGCTGACTGTTTTCCTGACCAAGTTAAATATCTGACCAGGAAATAACTTTCAACAACACTTGAGTATGGTATCCTATATCAGGATTCCTCCCTGTATGTCAGGTCTTTTCCAAGGTCACCTAATTAGAGTTGTTTACAACGGCCATTTGCCTCCACCTGTGCTGTTATTGATGGTATATAAAGAGCTTTTCCTTGCATGGAACAATGTGTCAGCCAGGTAGCCACAAAAAAATGCTGAGCAAAGGGAAAGTGTCTCCAGAGCACTGACATACAGTAGAGTTACTCCAGCTTGGAGCACTTGGCATATTTTCCTGAGAGTTTCATTTCCACATGGCTTTATCTGACCATAAATACCATATTCTAGAGCTATAGTGATTTTTTGGTGACTTTTGTTACTACTCTTCGCAATGAAACAGAATAAATTAGTCACCCATGAGCTCAAAAATACCTTAGTATTTAGTTGGAAAGATGGTTGTGATGATTGTTGCCAAGTTGTAGCATTCCCAGTCTATGGTGTTCCTCCTTCGGTATCTGGCAAATAAACTACTCAATTCACAACAGACTTCGTGGGTGGATGCTCTTGTAAGCATAATAGGGTTAGCATTTTCACATTTAGGCAGTTACCTCCAGGTGTATGAAGAAGGATTTTCAAGAAGACAAGAAGGTACTTAAACACAATTGAGAGAAGAAGCCTGTCTTGTGGTCTTTGCATCTTCCCTCTCTGTCCACTGATACAGCCAAGGGAACAAAGATGCCTAACTTTAATCTGATATTAAAATATGATGTTAAAGTATGATGTTTATATTAGTTAGTATAAATACCACTCTTCATACATCCTTAGGGTCTTACTGCAAAATAGGTGTGTGCAAAATAGTGTGCTGAGAATTCACACTTGTGCTCACTGTAAACAAGCATTCCAATCCTCACAAATGCTGGTCTACTAAAAATGGTTTACTAGTGTCCTGTTTCTCAGGTGACAATGACAAGCCTGAGAGTTTTTGCTGACATACAAGAGATGGAGAATTTTAAATGGAAACTAGAAAGTCATTCATAAGCCTTGCTCAGATTCATCTCTCTTTTAAGAAGCGACAGGTTACAAGTCATTGAGCACTGAAAAGTAGTGTGCACTTTTCACTTACAGAGCATCATCCTACATTTCATTTCAACAGAGTGTCTTTCTCAACTGATGACAGCACTGGCAGCAAAAATCAAGGCACACTTTGTAAAATTGTCACACAGGAGGTGCCTTTGCATCATTTAGGTGGGTCCTGTTTCCTAATGTAACACTAAGTGTAACACAACTAAATGAAAATTATGGCAGTTTTGTCTCAAAAAATGTAACATGATACCAGTTTGACTAGTGTTTTCCCAAAGGGGGGAAGAATGCAACAGAGAATAGTTTAAAATGGGAAAAAACATTCCCCTCTCAGCCACAGTAAGCTGTCAGCTGCTGAATCTGTGTTATTTTCAATTAGGCTCATCTGATGTCTGTGTATAAAGGAGACATATGTCACTTTGCTAGGGACACTGTGAGATGCCTAGGTTAACAAAGCCTCCGATGCCTTTGACTTAAGAAGCAGCCAAATAGCTCAGCATTATTGCTTTTCTCATTTTAAAAGTATTTTTAGGTCATGCTGTTAAAACTTTGTTCCTGATAAATTATGAACCAGTAAGATGGAGTTTTATTAAACTTCTCATATATACATGAAATAATGTCTTTATACAAGAAAATATCCTGCAAACAATTATGTATGTGGGCAAATTTACCCTTTCCAGCAAACTGAAGGGTTTGATAAACTGAGCTCTAAAAAAATCCACCCTAAAAATATTCCCTTTTTATAGTCAGAATATGCTTAAGTGAGTCCACTTGGAGAGAAAATAACAACCATGTTAAAAGCTTTAACAAATAATATATTAATTGAAAAGACATGAAATTTCGTCTTTGAAAAAGTTAGTTTTGAATATTAAGTGCATATGATTTAACAAATATCATATGTAGGGCAGGGCTCATTCCTGTTATTATGCTCTGTGGCATTTGTTCTGTGATGCTGTTTGAGTTCTTTTATACAGAACATCATTACATTTGGTTAAATGCTGTTAGATTTTTTTGTGCATAACTGTCCTAAATGACAGCTCTCTACAGTGTTTGTCAACCTCATGTGAATAATCCAAGTCAGTGTGCCTGGACCTTGATGAATTTCTCAAGTTATAGGGATTCAAGTGGCTAGTGGCTCATCTGCACGAGTCATATGTCACCTGCTACAGATGAAAAAAGATCTTTTTCTATCCAAGGAAGAGAATTGTCCTTCTGCTTCACTGAACTGAACTTTGTGTTTAAGTTCACATTTTAACATGACTCCAGACATGGAATCTGGCAGCTTCTTTATCATTTACCCCATATTTTGCCTTTTCCCCATACCCCAAACTGTCATCTTTCTTCCCTCCACTAGAGCAGACGTTGTTTTCACCTTTCTAGTTTGATCAGCTTGCAAGCAGATGTTCTTATGTAATTTTTAATTAATTGATTTCTTCCTTGGAGGGTTTTGGTTCATCTGTTTTAAGAAGATACCTTAACGTAAAAGCTGAGGAAAAAAAACAACCTTGAAACTATATGTGCTTGCTGTCTTGTGAACTTCAAGATGAAAACATAGTAAAATATTTCAGCTAAATTAAAGCAGCTCTTAAATAGGTTGAAAACATTATGCATTATACCTACAAATATCTTAGATAAAACGTATTCATTATGTGTGCTGTTTGTATCGATGTCATTCCACCTCACTGCCACTTCCTCCTGTCCATCCTTAGTTTTAGAGTTCCACAGTCTCATTCTCTCTGCCTCCAAGAGAGAGGGAGTTTGAGAAATAGGACAAGATGGAACAAGATAGAATATCTGAAAATAGTACTTTCCTCTGCCTTCTTTCTTTCTTCCTTACTTTTTTTTAAGGCCCACAATGTTCTTTTCTTTAGACGATGTTGAAGGAATAGGACTGTAATAAGAAGTAACGTTAAGACCTTGATTTACTTAGCAGAAAGACAAGGAACAGTTTCTGCTGTTATACAAGCCCTCAAGATAGTATATTTCCCAAGCACAAAAAAAAAGCCTTTTCATGCTAAGAACTGTTGAGGGTGTTATAGTTAGAAAAGTTAATCCCATGTGGATTATAATCACCTGTTGAGTCACTTGATTTGTGGACATATTTCCTCTTCAGTCCTTTGATTGTGCCAGTTAAATGGGCAGCCACCTCAGCTGACTGCCAGCATTATCATCTTGCCAGAATTGCCCCAATTCAACCTACCAGCCAAACTACAGATATGAGCACTCCCAACTGAATTTCATTTTATGTATACTTGGTTACTTGAACAGAGGCAATGGTAAGTTTTTGCCATCTCTCCTTAATTTAACTTAAATATATTTTAGGAAAAGTTCATTTGTTTTTCTAGCATGATAGGTGAATAATTTTGTCTGGAATAGGGTAGGAAGGGAGATAAGCAGCTAGAAGCAGCCACATTTCAGGTAACATAGCTGGATTTTACATGCATTCATATTCTCACCCATTGGATTGTATGTGATTACAGTTTCCTAAATATATGGAGATCTGGGTGTCTGTGAGCCAGAGATCTGACTGATGTTCTCTAGCCTTTTGAATGTGAAGGACATCCTAAGGAAATAATTTTCTAACAACAAGAATGATGGAGATCTGGAACTCTGCAAAACAAAATATGCACCCAAGCCCATACATACCCAAGCCATCTAGAATAGTCATCTAATAAATCCTTTCACATCCACTTTTCCAGGTTTGCTTCTATCAGCAAGAAAGTGAGAACCCCAAGCCAGAACAGATCAGTTTACACAAATGACTAATAACAACCATCCCCTTCCTGGAACATGGTCAAGAAGCAGAAAAGAGTGAGGACACTCCTTTCCCCTTGAAGTTCTTCTCCATACAAGCTTTTCAGCTATGATTAGACATGATAAGTAGAAGGACTTTTGTGCTGGAGCATAAAATATACCTGTCATAAGTATAATTGAACATAAAGTATTATGAGATAGGAGAGCTCCATTCTCTGAGAGGCTGAAGTATTTCCAACACAGAAGCTATGGTTCTCTGGACAGAAAGAAGCTAAAAATGTTTCAGTCTCTAACTAAAACACATATAAACTTCGTGTTTCTAACTAAAATCCTTTTAGAAATCCCATCAGTAAATATAAACTCTCTAGAATCTATGCCTTAACTGCATTTTTTTCCTTCTGTGCCCTTAACTGCATTTTTTTCCTTCTGTGCCTTTAAAGTATATAACCCTTTGTTCAGTTAAACTGTGTTTAATTGCTCTGTTGCTGCTGAGGAAATGTATTTATCATTCTTGAAATAAGTGTTGCATAGCTACCTTTCATGTCAGAAAGGAATAATAAGTAAAAGGTAACTAATTGTTTAGAAGCTGATCTGACAGAGAGGAGATACTGGATCAGAGAGGATTGATCCTACATAAATTGGCAGAGAGAAGGTGTATAAGCTGTGTTTGGTTACTGGACTTTTTGAGGATTTGTAGGAGAAATGCACTGTGTATGTTGTATGACAATAGTGAGATGTGGAAACTTTCACCATATAATATACATTTACAGAGTAGTGAAGAGAGCTGTGCACTTTATATGTAAAGAAAAATATAACAAAGAAAGTTATGTTGCTGGGATCACAGGGTAATTCAGACTAAAAAGGGCTTCAGGGGGATCTCTGGCTGACCCTCAAAGTAGGGTCAGGCATGAGATCACACCAGGTTGATGTTTCATCCAGTCTTGTCTTAGAAACCTCACATATCACATCTTCAGATGCCCTTAGCCACACTTAATTAGCAATAATGGAAAATGTATTTGTTTTTCTTTGCAAAAAAACTTCTTTGGCTCACATAACACACTTCATTGCTGTTCCCGAGACCCAGCATTCTCCCTCAGAGTTTAGACAACAATTTTTGGTGGGTCAGTCCTTCTATTTCCATGAAAACATAAGCATAATTTATAAAAACCTGGAGAAGGGAATTCAGTTTGCAAAATGTTTTGTGCTGTCAGTGCATGTTCTGGACTAAGTAATTTTCTGATTAACTCTGATTACAATGGAGCTCTGAGCTCCATTGGCAACATTAAAATTTTTTCCAAACCTCCCCATGATGTAGGAGGCTGGAATCCAATAGTACAGATTTGGGACAGTCTATAAGTCTGATATTGCAAATATGCTTCAGGCTCTGTGGCCTTTAAAGTCTTTTGATTATATCTGAATTACTCATTTTATTATCTAATCACTTAGAGAAAACTAATTGAAATACAGCCCTAAATATGAACTTCATTTCTGCTACAGCATTTTGACAGTGATTTTTCATTCTAATCTAGCAATCTAATAATTCTGGTGAGCCAATGCTGGATATATTTAAAATTAGTCCTCTTGTTTTTTATTTATTGTACTGTTGAAAATATAATGACAAAAATGGGGAAGAGTTTAAGGCAGCAGGTAATGTTTTAAAAGCAATAAAAAAAAAGAAACAAAAATGTTGGGGTGGGATGCAGAAAAGCAACTTGGAGGAAATACTTTCATTTTTGCCAGTTACCAGAATCTGCACTCAATTTCCAAGTCCTTCTGGTCCTATTAAATACTAGACAAACAATACAGATACTGCTGGAACAGCATTGGTTATTTTGCAGTGCTTTACTTGGCTGTGTGAAAAGTAGACAGGCTGAGGTTATAAGAACTGTTTAAGATTTGAAATATTTTTGTTCAGAAATCTGACATGATTTGCTAGTTGTGACAACTGGTTTGACAATGACCAGTGATTTAGGTCTACCTGTAATAAGTGAATTAATCTGAGTTAAAACATAGTGATCTGTCATGTTTAGAGATACCTCAACAGCTGGCTGACTTGTCCTCTGTCAAGCTAGTTTGTCCTGTGCAAATCTTCTGTCAAGTACAGAAAAGAACTGTTGAGAGAAAATTACATGGCAGTTTCAGAGTTAGTGATGAATTTTTCTCCCAACATACCAGCTGTGCCAGCAACACTATTTTTTGTGGCATTAATCAAATATCTTGCCTGGAGCACCTTCTCTTTTCCAAAGGCTAGAAGATTAATCTGTCAAAAAATTTCACTGGATTTGCCAAGAGCTTTTTCTAAGATCAGGTACTACTAGTCCATGCACCTCAAAAGTTTGAATAATGCTGTTAGGGATGTTGTTCTGAAATTAAAAGTCCTGTGGTATACTTTTACTATATACATGAATTCAAAGCCATTGTTACAGTGAATATGATTAAATTAAGGAGTTTGCCATAAGCCAAAGCACTCAAGTGCTCCACTTGCTGACTTACATCCTTGTGTTTATTTTTAGTTATTGTTCTGCAATTAGCAAAGTACAAGAACAATGGAAGGCCACAGAGTGATCCAGCCACTTTTTCTGCAGATGGAGGAAATTGAGACAAGGTTGATAAATACAAATATGTATTCTATTATTTTATCAATATATTGCATATTTTTATTAAAAGTATAAACTGTAGGAAATTCCAGATTACAGGTTTTCATAAATAAAATCAATCTTATTTTAAGGGACACAAAATAGAAGTGTATTTCAATCATTCCCCATCATTTTAGTACTGAAATTTTAATTAAAAATGAATTGACCTTTTATTATATGAACGTTGGGGCACAAATGCAGCAAATAAGAAAAATGATAGATTCCTACTCAAGGGAGACAACAAATATTATTTTGCATTTTTGTGCATGGGTACAATTACATATGCTTGGTGGCACCAAAGGTGTGCTAAATTATTTCATAGCTTAAAGGTTGACAGCAAAGTTGACTTTGCTTAGCACACAAAACTAGCAAAACACAAACATGTAGCACCAACAGTAGGTAGGATATTGAACTCCTTCCTGTAGGCACATGGAGAGAAAAGGTTAAAGAAAAGAATTCTTCTGTTTTTCTGAGCAGTGCTGAGACGTTAAAGAGGTGCATTCAGCTTAATAACTGAGGTATCCACTGGAGAAAGACCATGCATTGTGATTGCATCTAGTTCCTGAGATTGCTTTCCTTTTCCCACTTCCATTGGTTCTCCTATTCATAGATTGGCATTCACATTACTCCTTTTCTTCCAGATAGTTCTTACAGATACTGAAACATGTATTTCACATGGGATTGAAGAAGTAGAATCAATTTAGTGTAACTCCTGGAGGAGATCTCATGTAGACTAATCATCTCTCTGGCTAAGCCAAAGGCCTCTAATAAATGTAATGGCTAAAGCATGGCCATGGACTCTGCTGCATAGCTCTTGTGGGGGAGGTCATTCATCAGCAAGCCAACGTTATCACTTCGTCACACTGAGGTGTGAAATCAGATGTGAAAGGACCTAGGCTGTGCTGATGCCTTTGTCTGATTATCACGCATTTGCACAAGGAGTTTGAAGAGGCACTGGCCTTGCTTAACAAGACTTTTCAAACTTTCTCTGCTCTTGATTTTATTAGTCCCGGCTAGAGCCCCTGGAAGGACTTTTGAGACTATTTTCATTCAGGACACCTTGAACATCACAAAGCCTATTAAGTAAATTATCAATAGTTTAGTTTCAACAAACAAGTTCTAAAGGGATTTCGATTCTGGTTCCTCCCTAAAATGAAAACTGGACATAGGAAGCATTAAGCATCTCTGAGGAAGATACTTATTTAAAAATGGAACTTCCTTCAGAATTTGAATTTGTAAACTTTCTTCTGCAAAAAGTGTGGCAATTTTAGAGGTGCATAGAAATAAAAGATAAACAACGTTCAAATCACAGGCAAAGCACAGGCTGCAATTGTGTTTTCAAATTCT
Source organism: Eopsaltria australis (assembly GCA_034509425.1). NCBI lineage: Eukaryota > Metazoa > Chordata > Aves > Passeriformes > Petroicidae > Eopsaltria > Eopsaltria australis. Next base: position 1,229,183 of record JAVTVJ010000116.1, on the reverse strand, counting down.
CTGTATTTCTTCATGCTCTGTGTGATAATGATTGCAGTCTTATTACATACGCACGAAAGCTGGTGTTTTAAAATCTGGCAAGAGAGACTATATCCAAAATATAGGAACTACCCAGATTTTTGCTATACCAATTCCTAACACATTTTGAAATGTTGAAAATGTTTGAAATTTTGAAAATCTTCTGTGTCCATAACCACTTATAAATGATACCATTTGTTTCTTTAAATTAAAATCTCAAATCATTAGCATTCATAATAGAATTCCAACCACCAAAATGGAGAGCTGCCCATGTTCCTAATTCAGCATCAGATCCATTTGTTTTCTGATGCCTGAATATTTGTGTTGAGTTTCCTAACCTTATACCTCATTAGCAAAGGCATTTTCAAGAGTCCAACCAATACCTGAGAAATATTTATGTATTACTTCATTGTTTTGAATATGTTCAGAATCTGCATGAAACAATGCTACAGCTTTATCAAAGGTTACTGTGATTGAAGTTACTTTACAATAATTCAAAGGGTTTTTACAAAGGATCAAAAGAAGGAGTTAATTATTTTAGATAGGCTGCAATACTAGAACTACTGTGCTAGGTAATATTTGACATGTCTGTAAGCCAGCCTTCCTGTCTCTCTACCTGTCTTTTCTCAAGTATCTCTGTCTGCAGAAGTACTTTTAAATTGTTAAAAAGAAACAGAGTGAGAGGCTTCTTAAATCATGCTATTGGATATCCAAAAAGGTATATTATTTTGGATGTGGTGTATTTTACAATTTGACAAGTTGGAACTTTGTAAACTGACAATTGGGCACAGACGAAGGTATCCATTTATCTCGTATATGTCTTGTTGAGGCAAAGCTGTCAGACAAAATCTTATCGCATGGTGCCCCATTTGTTTTCTGTAGTGATTTATGATGGTTTTGAAAAGGTCTTGTGATCCCATAGGCTGCCACGATTCTCTGACTCTTCTCTGTCAATGGATCAGATTTTTGACATTTTCTGAGAGCATTCAGAAAAGATTTGATAAATCAGCTTGTGGTGTTTATTTTAATTGATCTGAAGCCCATTCCTTCAAGAATTCATCAAACACTGTGACAGGGTCTGGGTGTGCTGCAGTGAAATGAAAGAACTGGGTTGGCCATGCTTCTGTGATGGTGATATAGATATTTTGTTGAAAGTTTATACTCACAGACGAGAAGATGCCATAACTAATTTAGAATGCTGTAAATCTTTTGACGCAGATTCTAATTCATAAATCTCATCCATCACATGTGATTCATGAAACGATAGACAACCCTTGATGAGAAGGTACTTTTGTGTTCCAAGTTCTTTACATTTTTTTCCTCTTCAGAAATAAATCACTTCAAAACAACAGAACTCTGTTATGAAAGTGGCCCTGTAAAGGTCTCTCATTCTTTTTGCATCTGTTCTTCTTCTCAAAAGGGATAACATTTCTTCTCTTTAAGATGCAAATGGATAAAACAGTGTGTGTGCATGCACTTCACTTTACAACAGGGAGAGAAATGTAACTGATTGCAGTGGTTCTGGTAGAGGAGTCATCACATTTGGCTGGTATAACCTGGGTCTCTTTTCTTCTCTCACAGGAACCTCCATCTGTTGAAAACATCACCACAAACACCTGTCCTGATCAACCACAGTCAGTGTCTTTGATCTCTTCACTCATTCCCGTTGCGCTTGGTTGGTAAACCTGTAAGAAGACCATTGCAGGATCTGAGCCTCTCTCTTATCAGCCAATCCACTCTTTTTCCTTCTACGTTGTGGCATTGCTGCTGAGTGGTGGCTGTGGATGGTCAAGGAGGGAATTTGTGGTGGTGTATTTGATCTCTTTAATTAAGGGGAAGGAGCATGGGATGACTGATAAGCAGGCTGGCCTATCAGACAATGAATGATAATAAAGAAATAAACAAATATCGCTCAGCAATGTTGCCAAGAAAACTGCTGAGGACTGATATCAATCAATGTCTGTTTATCTGTCTAGGACTCTGTCTTCAGATGTAAAGCTTAGGTAACACCAGATGTTATTAGAATAGTAAAGTAACAAAACCAAGCATTCAAAAGTTAGATAGCCTTAGAATTAAGTTTGTCTCTGCAATACTTGTTTGCCGTCCTTCTGAATACATGTTATGACATTCTTCCTCAGAGTCTCACTTGCGGTAAAACCAAACAGAGAATTGGGTGAGCAATTATTCATTGTTTTTAGTTCAGGTACTGAACTCAGTTGACCACATACTCTTTTCTTGCAATAATCTGTTTCACTTGCATTTTAACTTCTGTGTGGAGTGAGGCTAGTGCCTCATTTCAAAACGATAAGTCACTACTTCTCTGCTTTGCTTGCTTACTCAGAAGTGCTAGGTATGTGGACTGTAAAAGAAAGTGATCAAGTTTTTGCTCAACACAGTTTATAAGATGATACTGGAGGATCTTTAATACAGATTTTAATGCTGAGTCTTAACTGAGTTCCTGAAAATATGTGCAAATGGCAGCTTCCAACATCTTATAACTCAGTTCCGTACTCATTTGAAGAGATAAAACATGCTTTTCTTGAAGGAAGACATACACTTCTTTGAAGATCCTGCTCCAGAGGAATGAAGTTGGATCTCTTCAATGAAACAATTAGTATTTTATGGAAATATATGCTCGTATCAGTAAGTCTATTTCTCCTTGCTGTCTTCTTCAAGTCTTTCAAAACAGTTAAGGGTAAAGGAAACAACAATCAAAGAAAATGCAGCCTAAAGAGCTGACTAAATGACTCTTTGTGGGATACTTAATGGCTGAAATGGCCACAAGTAATCACAAACTGAATCACAAACTGAAGAATGGAATCTAAAGTGCTGACCATCCACTCAGTACAGAGCTTTATAGGTTACTGATTCCTTTTTGTCTTTAATTGCAGACCTCACTGTTGATTACTGGGAATATCAATAGTAACTTTCTCCTGCCTTACACTGGGTCAAGCAATTTGGACTTATTTTTTGCTGGAAACTTTCTGTGTTTATTTCCCTTACCTATGACTTCTTTTGCATATGCTTAGGCAAAGTTTTGTCTTCTCACATGATTTTGGGTAGACCTGCAAAGCCATTTTGAAGACTCTTTCTTTAAGCTGAGAGAGAAGCTATCAGCATGGCGTGTTTTTCAATGCAGTGTTCTGCTCCTCCACACAAAGAAGAAAAGCTTAAATTTTCTGCAACCCTGTGGTGTCCAGATGCCATCAAACAGGAAAGATTGAGGGCAAGTAGGTGTAATTCAAGGTGAGGGATTGAACATTAGCACCCTGTGCTTTTCTCTTCCTCACACTTCTGTGTCTTCCATCCTATCTCTCTTTGCCTCTCATTATTGTCTTTTTCCTTTAGGATAACAGTAGCATGAAAGCAGTTGTCTTTGTGCCTGATTCTCAGCCCTGCCATTTCATAGGCATCTTTCTTTAAAGAGACACTGAGATGCTAAGTTAATCTAGTATTAGGCCAAGACTTAGAGGACAGATTCAACTTTCATAGAAAGCTGTTTAAAGATATGCTGGACTCTCTAAGAGGGCAATTTTAAAAAGCACTGGCATCTCAAAGCACAGTCTTTAAAAGCCCAGTGTATTGCCAGCAGGTGAAGTTTTCCAGTATGACTGTATTTCAAAGTTTTAATAAACAGTTTTTATTTGACCAACTGCCAATCTAATCCGTTGATAATGAACTTGATGTTTAGCTGTAAGCTAAAGAAAGTGAGAGCTCTCAAAGTCTGCAATAGCTGAATCAGCAGATTTTTCAGTGTTACTTCTCCATCAAAGAAGCAAATTGTTTGGAATTCAAATGAATGGCAGAATTAGCCCGTTTTTCAAATTTTCCCAATGGTGTTTGAGCTTCCTGTCTCAGGGGGTTTTCACTCAAGATGGATGAAAAAGAAACATGCTTTGACCATTGTTAATTTTTAATCTCCACAATGTTCTCTGTTTCCTGCCACCTACACTACCAAAATATCAAGTGGCTTTCACTCTTCCCAAAATGTTTTCTTTTTTAAGTCGTCGTTGTAAATAAGTAACATCTAATAAAATGTGTTCTGGGATAAACAGAACTGCCAATCACACCACAAAAAAACCCAAAAATACTTTAAGGTTGGCATTAGCAATTAGGGTTATGCCATCCCCACTCAATTTGTGGGTTTAAATCTTATGTAGGAAGGAAGGAAGGAAAGGGATTTTATAAACTATTCACTAAAGGTTAATTCAACAAATATAATATTCAAGTCCTCTTTTTCGCCTGTTAGTGTGTACCATCTCTTTAATGTCATTCATGGGAACATAGAACTCTATGTTTAGCTTGTATGAGTTTTCATGGCTGTTTTGAAACCAGTGAAGCTAGACCAATTTACTCCAGTTAGGGTCTGCTACTTTTTAAAAAAAAACAGAAATTATTCTGGTTGCCTATTAGAAAAGTGGTTTTGTAGACATTTTGCAACAATGGGCTGTTCTCAGTTGTTTCTTTTTTGCTCTACAGAACAGGCACTGATAAGTCTCATCAAATGATGCTTCTCAATACAGCAGCCCTGGCAGTTTATATTAAAGGAAGACACCAGGTTGTGTTGAGTGAGTTAAGAAAGCATATCGTTGCTAATTAATTTATTTTCCATATTGGCCTGCATTGTGTACAGATGTTTTCATCCAACCTGAAAGGTACCATGGCAAGCAGGTGTTACAACAATCTTCGCCCAGAGGTATCCAAGTCTTTTTGACTGGCAGCATTCCAGCTACAGACTGGAGCTAGCTTTTGGAGACGTTGTCAGTGAGATTGATTGCATTTTGGAATTTCCATTGATTAATTAGCTCTCCAATTCTTCACCATAGGCAACATCCTGAGTTTTGAGACTAGGCATGAAAACTTATTGCACTTGTGTTCATCAGTTTGAAACACCGTGGGATTTTGATAGGTCATATCTTACTGAAAGGAAGGTAGAGGTGATTAGACGTAACTGTGCTCCTGTGCTTCTTCACAGACTAAAGAAAACAGGGAAAAGTATCCAGGCAGTGTTTTCTTACCGAATTTCCCTCTAGCCTTTGTAATTGCTAATAGTCAAGTAAGCGGTTTTATTTCGAGAACAACAGTTCACAGAGTTACAGCTGGTTGCTCTACTAGGAAATAGTTTATTCTTGATATTTTGTGAAGGGATAAAGAACTCAGTTTTTGCTTAGTTAGTTTTCTTTCCTGTATACAAAGGTTAGCACTCCTTGGTGTAAAGGAGTAAGACAGTACTTTTTATTAAATTTATGCTGTTGCTTACAAACATAAATATGGAAAGATTCAGATAGAAAGGCCACTCTTTTTATACATTTACCATTCTAACCTTACTAAGAGATATTTATTTCAACAGACACTTGTAAAAATCTCTTTCTAACATAAATCTTGGGTCTTAAATGAGTGGAGCAGTAGACTAACCAGCTTAATAAAAGTGAGAGATGATACGCGACTAATGGACGGGGCATTTCAACCAGGTGTTATCAAATCATTCATTGCACTAAGTGCACTCTCAAGTTCTGTTGTAAAAACAATTAAAGTACTGATGGCAGGCTTAAGTTACTTCAAATCATTTGGCAGAATTGATCCACAATTATCTTTGTAATCCCTGAAGCCCCAAACACTAAGTCCTCCATCCACTTTATATTTCCTACACACAGTTCTCAACGTGTCAGCAGGCATGCTCAATATCCATTGGCACCAGCAACTTCTCTGGACCTAAGAACTGCAAACTCTAAATATGCTTGTGCTCTGAATACTCAAGTTCAAGTGTATGAAACACCTGTATGACAGTATAACCATCAACTTTCAAAGAGTTTGTAGTTTTTAATCATGTTTGCTTGTGTATATGAATGTATGTTATTAGAGAATGAGACATTAATTTAGATGTTCTCTGTGGACAGTTATTTATTATTTGAAAGGGTGTTTTCTTCTGTTTAGTGTCAGAAGGCTTGTAGTTATTCTGCTTTTTAGGAAATGTTATGCTTATCTCTAATATGAATCTCAAAAAGAAATAGAAAAATGCCTTTAGTGGAGTTTTGTATGGCTTCTCCAAAATATAATGAAGACATTATCATATCAGATGGGTAATTCATATGGCATGGCACCTTTCCTCTGGCAGTTTAGAAATGCAACTCCCCTTGGCAGGGAAAACGTCAGTCCAAATGATTAGAATTTAGCAGGGTAACAGGTACTGGAGCACAAAACTGAACAATGGGCAAGTGTTAGAAAGCCTGAATTAGATGCAGTGATTTTTGTTATACCCATACTAATTTGGAGATTTGTGCCTCACATAATCATTGTAAAACCTAGAAGCCAAATTTTCTCCTGTGGCTAATGACATGGGGGAAAAGGCACGAGAACAGGAGAAGAAATTTTGCTTGACTTTTACCCTGTGGATGGTAGACCAGAATGTGCCCACAGCAGGTAATAATCAAAGAGATGCCAGACAAAATTTTGAGCTATGAAGTTAAACCGGAATAGTCCCTCTGGAGACTTCACTGTGGGAATCTCAGGCTGAAATTTTTTGTTCTTGTGCAGCCCCTGTGCAATATAAATAGAACAAAGCAAGTCCAAGAACACACCCCTATTTTCTGCAGAATTAATGGAGGCATTCATTTCACTGTCAGCAGCTTTTTATGTCAGATAGACCCTCAGATAGAAAGGATTTTTGATTGCCTTCCTACTGTTAAACCTTATCTCCCCACTTGTTTAGTCTCCCCAGTTCAGGCATTGGGTATCAATATGCTTTTGTTTGTTTTAATGCCAACATATTGAACCATTAGAACAGAAGGCACCACTTAGTCCATTACGCAGTCAATTTTCAGTTTAAATACCATTCTAGTAGGCTCATAAGGGATTAGAATTGGTTTGAGTGGTGCAGTGAGCTTTTTTGTCTCTATTGCACAAAACAGGGAGTTATTCTATCTCCTTGATAATAAGTTGCTCAGACTGAGGGAAGAAAACAGAATTTCAGTTATTGAATATTTAATTCTGGACAGCAGTTTAATCAGAAGTGGGATTTGGGCAATTGCTCTAGCCCCCATCTAACATACTACAGTTTCAGTTCTTAGTATTCCTTAATTATCCCACTGAGATATTTGAGGAGCAACTAGTAGTAAATGAACTTGGCAAATCAGCTATTACCCAAGTAATGAAATACAAATACATATGTTTGACAATTCTGCAGGGAAATTGTTGGAGCTAAGATTCTCCATGGATCGTATTGGCCAAGAGAGAAAAAGCAGGTGTTATTATCAAAATTTGTGTACAAATAATTTGACTGGAGTTTTAAAATAATGTGAAGCTTTTTCCCCCTTCAGCTAATTCCAAGCATGTTGGTTATTGTATGGAGAGCACTGATTGTCAAATAATGAATCTGTACCAGGTGTGGATTCACACAGTGACGTAGTTCTAAATATTCAAGGATTTTACGTTATACCTAAGGATGCGTCAACTTTGCATCTAACCTTAAACAAAAGAGGGTTCAGCTCTGTCGAGGAAATTGATTTTATTCAGCAGCAAGGCAAGGGAAATTAGTACATTCAATATTTGTAGAAAGAAAATAGCAAAGCCCACAAGTCTGGGTGGTTTGAGATTGTTCTTTGTTTTAGTAATTATACCTTTATATGTTAGATCTCATATTTGCACTTTCACAAGTATTCTAAATGGTTTATGCATCAATCATATCCTGAACCTGCTGGATTTCTACACAATTTTGCGATGAACTTACAGCCAAACAAATTCAAAGTGAAACTGAATTCTAACTTTACTGCTGTCGCTATCTCATTCTGTCTGTCTGGGACATTAGAACAATTTAATTAGTAACCAAATGTCAGTTGCCTCTAGTTCATTTGCATGATATCTCAATGTGTTAAATTCTCAAATTAGCATAATTTATTATTTAAGCTGTCTTTGATTTCAGGGACAGAGTTGTTTGAGTTATTTCATCTGAGGCCCATTATTCATATGCAAGAGGACACAAATAGGAATACTTTGTCGGGAAGCATTTACTAATGTTTACTGTAGAATGATAAGCCAATATAAAGCTAGGAAAGCCTCTCCAAGCCTCACAGATCTCCATTTTGCCATTAGCTGTGCCAGTTTAAACAGAGTACCTCAAGAAATATCGACAGGTCAAGTACAGCAGAGAAGAGTGTGTGTCCCAGTGGCCTTTACACTGACAGTTTCTCCCACATTAAAGAGTTAACTAGCAGCCTACCAGCTCAGAGTGGAAGCTAATGAATGAAATGGAGATTGATATAGACTCTCTTTGGAGGTGCATCGATCTGTATCTTCTGAACTCAGCTTAGGAATTCTGCAGGCAGCATTGCATGAGTAACCCTGGCATGGTGCCCATTAGCAAATAACTCTTTTAATGCTTGTCTTCAATTGATTCACTTGTTGTACTGACTACTATGTAGTACTGCAAACTTTCTTGTATTTTGCCACGGTAGTAACAAGTTATGTAAAGGAATTTGATTTTGGAAGCAAATTCTCAAGCAACTTTCTTCATTCTGTTCTTTCCTTCTCCTGCTCCCTGTCCCTCACCCATATACCATCATGTAATTTATTCAGTTAAGATGGGTACTGCCTCATGCACCCCAAAATTTCAAAATTCAGTAGTTTCATAGGTCATGTCATTGTGCTATCTAAGCTGATATTTCAGTCAGAGCAAACAAAAGTAATATGCTCTTAAATGTGAAGTATTTTCATTTATTGCTTTAAATTGATACTGAATTATGTAAGTGTATGTAGGAAGCTTTTTGTTCTTATTCTGTGGTCTCAAGCATGGAATTTACCTACAAAGACAAGTCTCAGCAGGCAGGCCTTCCATATTTTCTGCTTAGCAAGTCAGGAAAGGTCTCTCTATTGAACAGCAGAGAGAGAATTAACCCCTCAGCTCCAGCTGTCTGAAGAGCAGTCACCTAGTCAAAGTCTAAGTCCAAACTGCTACGTAGTCAAAGAGGGAGGACAATTCACTCCTCTTGTCTTGAGCACGTGTGAATAGTTGTCTCTAGTCTCTCTCCACCACATGTACAACTAGACTTGACTACGTGTCATTTTATGATATGAAATCTAAAAAATAGCTATAGATTGAATGCCTAATCCTATAAGCAAAATTATGTATGCAAACAATCTAGTATGAACAACCAGAAATTATGATCTAATATTGCCGAAGCAACAAAAATGTTGAAAACTTGCACAATCCACAAAATCTCTGGAGGGGCTTTTGGCTATAGACTTCCTCACACAGAAAATTCTAATCTGCCTCATAGCCACATTTGCTGCTACATTTGCTGCATGTAGATAGCCATTTCCAAAGCATATAAAATTATAAAACTAGTAACTTTAAAAAGTTAGAAGTATTCAGAGGTGATTTTTCTGTCTGCAACTGGATTGTCATTAGGACAGGTAGACAGAAAAGTTTAAAGCAAACACATTTAAGAATAAACTACATTTTTCTTTTTCTGTCAAAAGTTTTCTGCTTGTCTTTTATTTGTCTTTGCCCACTTTTGTTTTTCTGCCTGCAGTGTAGGCAGAGAGATCCTTTTGTGGTACAATAATTGTTTTGATTATAGGCTTGAATCAAGCATCTTTAAATCAAGGGCAAACCAGATGTTAAACTATTTGTACCTTTTAATTATTTTTTGTATTGAAAATAAAACAGGAAAAAAATTACATAAGAATTTAAAATTATATAATGAGAATTTTTAATAGAAAATTATTGAGAATTTATACATTGTTATTTTGATGGCTTTTCATTATTGACAGCAGTAATTGTCAGGCTGGTTTTTTTCTTAATCACCTGTATCTTCTGACATTCTCTTGCTTATATGTCTACCAACAGTTATAAGTATTGTATTTTGCTAGTTTAGGAAGTATTAAGTAAAAACCATATTCTTGCAGTCTAAGCACATAATTTATTGCAGTGATTATTGTTTAATTTCTTTCCTGGAACTGCCTATTTTGATTAAGATGCTGACATTATAAAGAAGTCAGGAAATTTTAATTCATACAAAAAGTACAGGTCTTCTTGATCATTTTAATTTAACTCACACCTGACAGTAAAATGTGCTTTGATTTTAATCCTTATACTTACAACTCCATTTTGAAGAGTTTTGGGAAATGTTCCTGACTTACACCATGGCAGATGAGAATCAGAATGAGGTCTGATACCAGCATATTTCTTACGATGGAAGCAAAAGAGTATTTATATGTAGTTTTTGCCTTCTGAATCTAATGGATTGTCAGGCATGCCTGACATTATTCTATAGGCAAGGCCACAGAAAATCAATACATCTTAGGCAAGGTTTAATTTATTTGTAGGTTCTTACAACTAATGACTTTCCTTTTTTGTTTGTTGATTTTCTTTATAGCTTTTGCTACCACGAATTGCTACAATTTTATCCTTCCATTGTAACACAAACCACAAGAACTGTGATGTCATTATAATTTTTTGTAAAAGACTAGGTGCATGAATGAAAAAGAAATGGAAACTGGACCTTAAAAGAATTTGCACAATGGAATCAAGCTTTCTGACTCCCACCTTGGACAACACAATGTCTTTTCTGTTACTAGATTTTTGTTCATTTTACAGCAGCACCAGCAGCCTCCAATGTCTTGGGCATCTTCATGCCAGGCACTATACATAGTTCTGTTCCAACTGAAAATCTCTCCTGTGATGATTTTATCATCTGAATGGAGTAAATAGAAGTAGTATAAAGGAAAGTAATGAGGTCATTTTTCACAAGGAAGTGAGTAACAGAGAAATGATGCAAAATCCCCCAAAACATGTAAAAACATTGTAGTTTAGAAATTATTTGTAATTACTCAGAAGGTAAAAAATTTTAGTCTTATACTGCATGTTTTTCTGTTGAAAATAGTTTGAAGTGCACAACAATTCATGTGTGCCCATTCTGTAAAGAGCACTGCAGTAAAGCCGGCTTTCATGTGCTGGATACTATTGTTCAGAGGTACCTAAATCTGAAAAAGAGGATACTCTTTTTTTTAAGAACTCTTTACCAAAAATGTAGATGGAGGTTGCTTTTTTTGTTATACTGGGAACGGTTGTATTTAACTTATCAGAAACTCTCTATGGCTCTATTGTAATTTAGTGTATTACAAGATCCCATTCCTTTCACTTGGTTATCCCCATCTTTTCATGCATGCTTAGTACACTGCAACTCAGGGCAGTAAGTCCAGCACCATTTCGGTTAGTCAACATTGACAAACAAATAAGCTAGTCTCAGACCTAAATGGGATTTTCACTTGTTCTACCAGGATCGTAAACACTTGTGACTGCATAGCCAACTTCTAACAAAACTTTGTAACTAGTAATCACTATATCACTGCCTTTCCTACCAACACAAAGACATTTCAGCATAAACGTAGGACTGTGCAAGACTCAGCTGAGGAAGTAGAGGGTATATGACAGCGAGATCAGGCATTTCAAAGTGATTCTTTACACTGGCAACAGATATGGCAAATGTATGGGTTTTGTTAGGATTCTTCTGAAAGCCATGTATACAGATATATTTTACGGTCATGTAATTGTCCTGAATCCATGGAAGGGAATAAAATTATTTCTAGTATTATTTTTCATCACACAATAAAGAAACCATATTTGATTAATTAGTTATTGGACTTTTATTTAAAGGCAATGATAACCATTTAAATTTGGTTTAGTTCTAGTTGTTCAGCCAAAGTTATACCTGATCTCTGACCCAGGAGACCAGAGCAAAGGCTTGTTAGAAGGAAGATTTTCCCTTGGTTAAGCAGATTTGAGTCAGAGAACACCTAAACAAATTGGACATCCACAAGTCCATGGGCCCTGACAGGAAACATCCACATGTGCTGAAGGACCTGGCGGGCACCATAGTGAGGCTGCTCACAATCAATTTTGAGAGGTCATAGAGGTCAGAGAGGTACCTGAGGACTGAAAGAAAGCAAATGTCACTCCAGTCTTCAAAAACAGCAAGATAGAGGACCCAGGGAACTATCAGCCAGTCAGCCTCACCTCAATCCCTGGAAAGCTGAGGGAGCATCTCATTCTGGAGACATCCACTTGGATGCCAAGAATGTGATCAGGAGTAGGCAGTGTGGATTCATTAAAGGTAAATAATTTTTGACCAACCTGATTGAGTTCTGTGATGAACCAACTACTTGGATAGATGAAAGGACCAGTGGATTTTGTCTACTTTGACTTCAGCAAGGCTTCTGACACTGTTTCTCACAACATCCTCACAGGCAAACTCGGGGTGTGAGGATAGTGGACAGTGATATGGACTGAGAATTGACTGAATGGCAGATCCCAAAGGGTCATAAACAGTGGCACAGTTGGAGGCCTGTCCCCCAAGGCTCAATACTGGGTCCAGTAGTGTTTAACTTATCCATGAATGACTTGAATGAAGGGGAGATGCCTCCTCAGCAAGTTCACTGATGACACAAAGCTGGAGGTGGAGCTGATACCATGGAGAGATAGATAGAGAGGAACTGTCTGAAATTCAGCAAAGGCAAATGCAGGGTTCTGCACCTGGGGGGGAATAACCCCAGGCACCAATAAAAGTTGGGGGCCGAGCTGCTGCAAAGCAGCTCTGAGAGAAGGACCTGGGGTCCTGGTGGACAACAAACTGTCCAGGAGCCAGCAGTGCCCTTGGGACCAAGAAGGTCAATGGAATCCTGGGATGCATTGGGAAGAGCATGGCCAGCAGATCAAAATGGTGATCTTACCCCTCATGAAGCCCTCATGAAGCCACATCTGGAGTGCTGTGTCCAGTTCTGGGCTCCTCAGGACAAGGGAGCTCCTGGAGCAGGTCCAGCGGAGGCTACGAGGATGATTGAGGGACTGTAGCGTCTCTCTTACAAGGACAGGCTGAGAGAGTTGAGCCTGTTCAGCCCTAAGAAAAGGCAACTGAGAGGGGTCCTCATTAATGTGTAAAATATCTAAAGGGAGAGTGTAAAGAGATGGAGCCAGGTTCTTCTTGATGGTGCCATGCAGTAGGACAAGAGGCCATTGGCAGAAACAAATGCACAGGATGTTCCACCTCTCTGCTGCGTGAGTCACCACACACTGGGGCAGATTGCCCAGAGAAGGGTGGAGTGTCCCTCACTGGAGATGTTGAAGATCTGTCTGGACACAATCATGTGCCATGTGCTCTAGGATGACCTTGTTTCAGCAGGGAGGTTGGACCAGATGACCCATTGTGGTCCCTTCCACTCTTACCCATTCTGTGATTCTTTGATCTGAAAAATATTCAGATATGTAGACAAAGACAAATTACTGAAACACATGCACAAAGGGCAGTTCATATGTGTCTCACAATATTTGCTGTAGGACAGACCTCTACGATTATAACTCCGGGATTTTGGGCTATGTCGTTTTCTGATTTAATTGCACCTGTTTTTCTGTATATGCTCATGTCAAGAGTAAATAGAAATTGTAGCAAATCTTTTAGCTTTATTTAATATACCTAGGTAAATCAGTCAGGGTATTCTAAAGAATGCTTTCATATGTTTTTGAATTAGCATATTTTTACTGAAATTTTGCCATGTTTGATCTTTACCTAGAGTTCAAACATGAAAGCAAATTTCTTCACAGCTACTTTTTACTGGCTCAACAGCAGGGGAAAATAAGAGCTTTTCATCTGTTGTCAGTAAATTATTAAAACTTTCAACTTAAAAAAATCATCTTGATAACCTTGCTAATCAATGTAATAACTCAGAGTGAATTTCATTCTCTCAAATCTTACTCCCAGACATTCTCTGGCTGTTAGCAATGGCTGTAACTTCATGCAGCTGTAAGCCCCCCATCAGTAGAGGCTTACAGAGTGGAAACAAGGAAGGGCATAGGGGGAGCTTTTTTAGCCTCATTTGGGAAATGGCTACATCTTCTCTTTTTGTAGTCTCTGAAATATGAGACACTTATACTTGTCCAGTACCTTAAATTACTTGTTCTGATCTATAAACATTAGTCACCATGGGCCATTTTTATTCTAACACTCTGAGTTTGACATCTTTTCTTCAACCCACCCGATTCTTCTCGTCCTGCAAGACAGAACATCACATGGTGAGTAGATACAGTCTCTCCTTCCCTCTTATGCTGTTATGGTTCATGAGCTATCTCAGATCTTTTGATTACATTTTATTCTCACAGCTCATTGCATTAAACCTCATGTTTGCGCTGGACAGCAGGGGCAAGCTGGCATTTTAATAAAATCTATGTATATTTTGACTTCTAAATTACTGGCTTCTTCATTGTTAGTGTAAAGCTGGGATTTCAGCATGAAGGAAGGCAAAATCCATCAGAAGCCTTCTGAAATATATTCAGAAAAGAAAAATCTTAAATAACATACAGCATTCTAGAAATGTATTTTGAACTACACTTCAATTGCAGGGCACAGAGTGCATAAGCTCCCCTCTCCCTGTGAATCCCTGGGGAAGTGACAGAGATTTTACCTTCTGCACCTCATCAGTAGATCTGCATGGAGAAGACCTCTTACTCACTCATTTTCTCAACTACTGACCTCAAGAAAAGTGCATGTGCTTGCAGCCACATACAGATGTTTATATATAGATATCCCCCAACACTATAAAAGAGAAACAACCAAATTTTTTCTTCCCTTTGGCTTAAATTGAATTCATTTTTCTCTACTTCTATCTTAAGCCTAAAAAGTGTGCTTTAATATCCTTTTTCTTTTGGAAAAAATACACATTTTAAAAATTAAAGATACAGTAAGTCAGTGAATATACATTAAAATGCTCGTACACCTATGGTATGACTGCTTATATCAGGGCACAGAGTACAACTTGGTACAATTGAAATTGTTTACACTCAAATTGTACTGTGGTCTTAGTGGAGGCTTTTTATGTGGAACACTGATACGCTGATAAACAAGAAAGATTTCACCCAGCACAGTTCAGGATAGGGAGGGCAAAGGGAACTCTGTGGCCACTCACATTCCACAAGTAGAACTGCATTCTTGGGCAGCACCAGATGAAGGGAGGCTTCCCTTTCTGCCTGGTCCAGTCACACACGATCAAAGCTTCTCTGCTCATAATTACTTTTGATGCGGTAGGCCTAGTGAGTTGATAAAAACAAGCTTATTTTTATCTATTAGAAAATAAAAATAGTATCATTTGCATATAAATACAGAGGGACACATCTTAATACTCACAGCAACACACATTCATCAGTATCATATGTATGTTATGTGTGTGTGTGTATCTGCAACCTCTCAGTCTCTTCCAAACCTGTTTGTTCTTTTAAATAGACGGTATCTATTTATTACCTTGCATGTGGAATGATGTAAATCCATCCAAGACACTTGCTGATAAACTGTTATACTGCTCTACTGCATGTATCTGGTCTCTTAGAAGCAGCAGCACGTGAAATGATGAAGCTGCCTGGGGAAGGAAATCTTAACTAGAACTTAACTCAGTCACAGCTCTGTAGTGGCAGATCTGCCCATATTTTGTAATTTCCTTCATCCTTTTACTTTCTTCATTTGTTGAAATGCATTAATTTAATTTTAAAAAAGTATGCGATACAGAACACTGATATCCTCTCTTTTTACTTGATAAAGGTTCAAGTTTACTTGTTCTGCTTAGAAAATTGTTTTTGACACAAAAGTTTCATATTAGTCCTTATGGAAAATTGTCCATAATTTAAATCCATATAGTTCAACACCCCTGGTGATGTAGCTCAGAATTCAGCTAGCTATCAAGGGGGCTGATTCACCTCTCTCCCAACAGGGGATAGTGAGTGCAGAGGTTGTTATTATCTTACCATTGCAGGAAAACTTCCATTGCATTTTGCTGCCCTGTGTTGTGACACTAACCAAATATACTAGAGGCTTCCAACTGTCCTTCATTTGGACTCCACAAGCACAAATGTGTATTCTTTCATTAAAAATGGACAGAGTGGAATGTTTTCCTGCATGGTATTTGCTCAGTTATTGCTATCTGAATTACACTCACATGCATGATTATAATTTACTATAATGTTTACAACCAAGGTTTTCATGTGGTTTTAATTTACATTGCAATTAAATGAGGAGAGCATCAGGCATCAGGGGTTAAGAGGTACCTTATCTACAAATCATAAAAATTGGTTAGCATTTGAAAACATCAAATTTATTTTAAGAGCCTGTTTATTTAAATAAAGATAGGGGAAAAAATAGTAGGAATTTTTATACTTGCTCATCTTTCATTATACAGCTATACTGTTTTGCAGAAAGTTTTTACCCCAAGTAAATTTCTCATTTGTTTTTTTAGTGTTTGTGTTCAATAATGCATCGATTCCCAGCAGCAGGGAAGAGTGAGAGATTTATGGTGTATGATTGTGTCATGTCTTGTTTTATCATGTCGATAGATAGAAAATTGACCACAACTACAAAAGCCTATTTATAATTCTATTTGATCACCATGGGAACTCATCAAAACAGAGGGCAGCACCGAAGTTTCATTAACAGATCATCTCAGATCTCCTGCTGTGTCCTGTCTTCATTTTCTTTTCACATCATCCTTTTGCTTAGAGCCCCAGCATCAGAGAGGAGGTCAGAGCAACAGTAATGGCACATTTACCATTCCCCACCATCCCCCAGATTAATATTAAACTGTTAAAAGAAAATGAGAGTTTATTGATTGTTTTAAGCCAGGCATGTTCTAGCA